>CP139508.1:411119168-411187196 GCA_021014915.2 Artemisia tridentata subsp. tridentata
TAACACTAAACACATCTGAAAATCAAGTAATTTACATTATAAATATCACCGCTAGTTAACCAGAAAATATCGGTTTGAGCTATTGAGCAGCTAAACATAAACATGAACCACAAAACTAAGTACTAACACTAAAATTACCGTGGTTCATTAACTACAAAACTAAACACTAATCAAATTCACTAATGTTGTAGTTATATCATATTCTCAACAGTATCAAACAGTCAAATAACACAAACATTCATACATCATTTACAGATAAAATATATAAAACATCTACTAATGAGTTGAAAAAGGTTACCGTGATCTCGAACTCTGTAAGCAAAACTATTTGTAGTTCTTCTGTGATTTTTCTTCGTGTTACTATTCTTTTCCATCTCTCCATCTTCCGTACCTTCATAAATCAATAAATCACAAATTAAAGACATATAAACAAAGAATACTTATTGCGTGAAAAAGAAAAAAAAAGTGCTAGTAGGTTGTAGCTGAAGATTTGTTGGGTCTTTTACACCTTCAGGCGGTAAAGGAGGAACAGGCGGGTCTCAGGGTAAGTATACTGCCCAATTGGATGTCACTGTTGGACCTGAACCACTAACGACTAACAAGCTAGCCGGTAAAAAACAAAACATATTATGAGTTTCAATAACTGTTTTCTTATAAACTGTAAGTATACTTTTTCAAAATTGTATATTCTCTAGTAAAAGCTCAAACTACCATCAAATAACCTAGTGGTAAGTCACTAGGTACCTAATAACCTGAACAGGAAAAACTACACATTTGCAACAATGGTTTTATTAAAACTGCGCGTGTACGAGTAATTTCCGGAGGTCATCCTCGAAGCAGTCTCTTTACTTTCGGGTTTATCCTGAGGTAGGGGTAGGATCTATCTACATTATTCTACCTCCCATACCCCGTTCCGGCGGGATTGAGTATGTTGTTGTTGTTGTTGCGCGTATAAGAGTACTTAGTTAATGTAACATGTATAAAAAAACAAAAAAAAAAACTACTACAATAAATTACAAAGACAGATCGAGAGAGTATATAATATATATATATGTATACTTGTAGTTGAGAAGTTAGATTGTTGCTCAAGGAACGATGAAGGACTGAAGAGCAAGTTAACTGGCGACGGTGAGCCACCAGTCAACGGTGGTGGAGTACGTTGACCGTCGGAATGTTTGTCCGTGTTGGTAAACTTCATTGAAACAAGTGTTTGCGTGTTTTTGTGTGTGAAACAAAAGAAGAAGACTTGTTTGTTTATCAAGTGGGCGGTTGTACTATTCAACGCTCTTTGTTTTTTGCATTAAATGACTTCTTACGAGCTTCCTCCTATTTTCCTGTACTTATATATTTTCCACACATTTTCCACACATTCTACTAAAATAATTTTCCTCTACTTTATATATTGGGAATGCCGCGTACAAAAGATATGCACTTTTTTTTGTTTCTGAAAACTAACTTTTTGAGATTATATCCCAAAAAGAAAAAAGTAATTTGGAAGATCATGTTAGTTTATGGACAATATTTAACATGTGTTCATGATTACTTTAGTTATACATGTTTATATTTTATTGTAAAAGTGGAGTTATTCTACAAACAATAAAACCCTCACATACCAAGGGACAACTCTCATCCATTGATTTAAATTTGATTAATGGCTGAGATCATACCACTTGCTACTTAAAAAAATACACGGAGGGGCAATTTCGTAAATTTACAACAAAACACAAACCACTAACCGTTCACTTCGTCTCATAATTTCTACCAACAAACACACACTAAAAACACACACTACTCACAACAAAAACCACTAAAAACATCCATTGATTTAAATTTGATCAATGGCTGAGATCATACCACTTGCTACTTAAAAAAATACACGGAGGGGCAATTTCGTAAATTTACAACAAAACACAAACCACTAACCGTTCACTTCGTCTCATAATTTCTACCAACAAACACACACTAAAAGCACACACTACTCACAACAAAAACCGATCAAATTAGCCCTAAAAAACGCCGGATCTACACGCATTTCACCACTCCATCAGAAAAAATGGAATCTCCGGCGAAAAGGATGAAAGAAACACCGGTCAACAATCCAATTTCAGGTATACTGAAACTCTTTAAGCAACTATTTTACTATCTGTTACTATCACATACGATTATATAATGATACTCACAGTTTATTGAGATTATATTGAAGATATTATTATTTTAGGCTGATTAATAGATGTTTATGGATGTTATAGTGATTTTATGAAGAAAAACGTGACTAGAAATTAGGTTTTCAGAGTTAACAGACACATTAGAAGAATTTATTGAAGGCGTCTTCTGCGGCTAGCGGCTAAGCCGCAGAAGACGCCTTCGGCTTTGCCGTAGGTATCAGCTGAAGATGCGTTAGGCTATGGTGATACTTAATATTCTAGTGAAATATCACATGTGACATGATGTTATTTTGTATCACAGGTGATACTTAATATTCTAGTGATTAATTGATGTTTATGGAAGTTATAGTGATTTTATGAAGAAAAACGTGACTAGAAATTAGGTTTTCACTAGAAAAACAGACACATTAGAAGCATTTATTGAAGACGTCTTATGCGGCTAAGCCACATAAGACGCCTTCGGCTTTTCCATAGGCATCAGTTGCGGCTTAGCCGCAGAAGATGTGTTAGGCTAAGGTGATACTTAATATTCTACTGAAATATCACATGTGACATGATGTTATTTTGTATCACAAGTGATACTTAATATTCTAGTGAAATATCACATGTGATATGCTGAGTATCACAAGTGATATGCTGAGTATCACAAGTGATATGCTGAGTATCACATGTGATATGCTGAGTATCATGTGTGATAAGTTTGGGAATTATATCTTATATGTGTTTTAAATATGCAGATGATAAAGGGACATCCACATCAGAACAAAAACCTGTTGTAGAACAAAAGAGGAGAAGAGTAAAGCAGATCTAAAGTCAAAAAAAACATAATGAAAAAAAGAGAAGAAGCTGAAAAGAAGAAGGAGAAGGATAGGAAGGAGAAGGAGAGAGAGAAAGTTAAAAAACTAATAAAAAAAGAAAATTGGAAAGTGATGAAGAAGAAGATTCTGAAGAGGATATTGTCAAGAATAAACATAAAAAAAGGAAAGAAGGAAAGAAGGAAAAAAAACCAAAAAAAGATGTGATGTATCCTACCTGCAAAATCATATCATCACCTAGAGCTCTGTATGATGCAATGGTCGGTTTATCAGATGTAAGAAAAAAGTGCTTGAAAAACATTGGTTTTGAGAGATTCATCAACTTCCCTGTAGTTGAACTTCCGGGTGCTTTAGCGTACCATGTGATACAAAGTTTCCATCCACCAAGCATGGAACTAAGATTGGAAAAAGGATCTATAAAGGCAACAAGGCAAAAAATAAACGATATGCTAGGTGTCCCGATGGGAAGGAAGAAATTACAAGACCTAGATGAAAGAGAACCTGATGATGCTTTCATACAAGAATGGAAAAACCAGTACTCTCATCTAGCAAAAATCACACCACCCAGCGATATCCATGGAGATATCAAACACCTTTGATGCTGATTTCATCTTTATAATTAACTTCCTGACTCTGTTTGCAAGCACGATGGGAACAATAGACAATGGAGGAAAGGTGTTGCCGACAGTGCTGATGCATGTCAAAGAAGAAGATGATATAAAGGATATTGACTGGTGTGGTTACATACTGGAAAGCTTACAGATAAGTAAGCAAAACTGGCATAATGTGAAGTGGGGCTCAGACTACTACTATGGGCCGATTACCTTCTTATGTGTAAGTTATTTTAAATGTTTCTATAAATTTGTCATAAGTGATTCAATATCATACAAATATTATAATGTAACACGAATTTATTTTTTGTATAAAAAAGCTGCTCTACTTGGATTCAACCAACTTTCCAAGCTTTCCAGTAATCCGTCACCGTCCAGCAATAAGAAGCTGGAACACTCAAGCAATGAAGAAGAGGATTGTGATGGAAACAAAACAAAAATGCTTGGGAAAGCTGGAACACCATGGAGAGTATGATCCTGAGGAAGAACAAGTTGGTTTGGATTTATACAAGGGAGCTGATGTTTACAATGAACCATTGCCTCCCAAAAAACCAGAAACAAAAGAGGTTACTTTTAATTTTTTTCAATTTTTGGTAGTATATCACCAGTGATAAATGTTATGATTTTTTTGAGTTTTTGGTAGTATATCACATGTGATAAAACATCTGTGATGATGAGAACTTGTACTCATAAGAAGTATATCACCTGTGATATAACACAGGTCATATGTATCACAGGTGATATAACTTATACTGATAACTAATATTACATATAATTTTGAATATGGATTAAAAAACTAATCCAACTTGTTCATTTTACAGGAGTTTTATGCTAAAATTAAAGAGAAATTTGAAACAATTTCAAAAGAAAAAGAAGAGTTGGATGAGACAATAAAAGATGGTATGCAGAAGTTCAAGGATGACAAAACAATGAACATGTTATGTAAGAGATACAAAACAATGTTCAATGTCAAAGATTTTGATCTAGATGAAAAAAAAGAGAGTGATGATAACAACAACAATGAAGGTAGTGATGTTGGAAACAATGATCTCAGAGGAGGACACTCTGAAGATGAGAAAGATGATGATGGCAATGGTGATGAGAAGGACATGGAAACTAGCAGCGAAGAAACTGAGAATGAAAAAGATAGTGGCAAGTGAACAAGAAAATGATGATGGCAATGGTGAGATTGAAACAGAAAAAAGTGCAAGTGAACAAGAAAATGATAATGGCAATGGTGACGAAAATGATACGGAAACTGATAGTGATGATGATGAAGCTGTGAATGAAGAAAAAAGTGCAAGGGAAGAAGAAAACGATACGGAAACTGGTAGTGATGATGATGAAGTTGTGAATGAAGAAAAAAGTGCAAGGGGTGATGATGATTACATTGAGGAAATAAATGTGGTTCAAAAAAGAATTCTGGTTTCACCGTATATGAACCAGAAAACTGACATAAAAATTCCAATAAAGCTAGATGAAGTTATGGTTACAGATGCTTTATTTTCAATGGAAGGAGATCCATTGTAAGTCTGCTTTATCTAATTAAACAATCATATGGAAATAATAATAATAATTAATAATAATAATAATAATAATAATAATAATAATAATAATAATAATAATAATAATAATAATAATAATAATAATAATAATAATAATAATAATAATAATATATCTAAATATGCTCTATCTTTTTGTATAGTGAATTTGTGTTTGAAACTGAATGGGCGTGGGAGGCAGCGGCGATCAGAGACAACATGCAAACACTAGCACCACAACTAAAAGTGGAAACTAGTGTCATCGACAGCTTTGCAGCAGTTTTAAACTATGAAGAAACGATCAACAACTATGGATCAAAGATGAAACAATTTTTTCATACAGGAATACTGGTAAGTACCTAAAAAAATTAGAACTTAATTACTAAAATGTTAATTTGCTTCTTATAACATATGTTGATTTATAAAAATAGACAGGTCAAATAGTGGAAGCAAAAAAGGAAGATGAAGAAAAGCAATATAATGATTTTTGTTCAAACTTGAAACCCGTGTTTAAAGGCAATGCAGATGACGAATCAATGCATCAAGCAGAATTGGTAACAACTTATTTCAATTATTATGAGTCTAATTTTTGTTTTTATCACAGCTGATACTTAATATTCTAGTGAAATATCACATGTGATATGTTATGTATCACATGTGATATGTTTTAATTGTATTAAAATGAGTCTAATTTTTATTTACAATTAATACAGGCATTCTTTCCAATAATTGCACATGAACATTATTATCTGGTTGTTTTCAATCTCTTCAAAGGCACTTCTGTCATCATCGACAACTCCAATTCAGGGCAGACATATGAAAGCAAATACTCGAAGGAATGTGATGTTCTTGTAAGTAATTAAAGACTATGCTTAAATTATTATGCGTGCTACTTAAATAATTATAGATTAGAAGGCTATGCCTGCGACTAAGCCTTCAGCTTTAGCCAGAGATTATGCATGCGGCTTAGCCACACGCATTTCCTTTGGCATGCTAACTGGTTTTTCCATTCTTGTATCATATTCCAAAATAATTATGCATGCTGCTTAAATAAGTTGTCTTTAATAAATTCAATTTTCTATTTTGTGTAGAAAAAACTATTTTCAAGATGTTTGAAATCCCACAAACACAAAAAGGCTTCTCAGATAGCAAAATCACAGACAAGAGTGATGAAGCTAAAGTGGGGGACCAAAAAGAATGTCATTGATTGTGGAGTTTTTGTAATGATGCATATGGACCAATACAATGGAGAAACTGAGAAAAATTGGAAACGGGAGTTTCCAACAGAAGGAAAAGAACAAGAGAATGCAATAATAAGAATGAGAATCAAGTATGCCACCAAGATTTTAACACATGAAATGAATATTCACAGAGAAAACATCAGCAATGAGACACATAAATTTGCAGAGACATACTCAGACAATGAATTGAAGGCGAAGATGATAAGAGAAGGGATAAAGAAGAGGAAGGCTGAACAAGAAGCAGATCGTGTTCAAAGTTCAATATGATGAAAGATTCAGAAGTACAAACTAATTTCTCAAGACTATTATGTTCTAGTATTGTATATTAAGTAATGTAGACTATATTATGTTTAAATATTATCTAGATTTTGCAAAAGCCATTTGGTAGTACTGCTGAGCCACGGAATGTGACGGACAGTGTCCAAGTTTGGGGTTACCTAAGAATGATGGTGCTCTATTAGGTCCTGAACCACATTCCTAGGTGCTGAAGATTGTACTCTATTTTGTTATGGCTTTATGGTTAAAGTAGGTTTAGGAATTAGAGATTGCAAAAGCCTTTTGGAAGTACTGCCGGGTCACGGAATGTGACGGACATTGTTCAAGTTTGGGATTACCTAAAAATGATGGTGCTCTATTAGGTCCCGAACCACATTCCCGGATGCCGGAGATTGTACTCTATTTTGTTATGGCTTTATGCTTAAACTAGGTGTTAGGCATTACACAGATGAATGTAATCAGAATTTGAAAATACTTTTGGGTAAACTGAATATAAGCTTCTTTTGTATATTACCAGTGTGTTATTTTGTTTGTATCACAGGTGATACCTTATATGTTTTTTTGTATCAAAGGTGATACCTAATAGCTTAGCCAAAACAGTTTAATGCTTTATCACAGTTTAATGTATCACAGGTGATAAATATCAAAAAATTCCATAAAATAAAAAAAATAAAAAATACAACAATCAGTAAAACTCATAATTTCAAATAAACAAAAAAAAAAAAATCTTCTTGTGTGTGTCTTTCGATATCACAAATTGATGAATAAGAGTACCAAGTACTTTCAACAAGCAGCACTTCTAAGCTCCATTGAACAACAGTACCAATCATTGTGTGATTCTGAATGTATCACAAGTGATACCTAATAAATTATTTTGTATCACAGGTGATACCTAACATGTTATTTTGTATAAAAGATGATTCCTCATAATGTAAGGAAGGTATCTACAGTTTACCAACAAATTTACGGATAATATAATAAAATGAAGGTTAGTATTTAATATACAAAATAACTTATTAGGTATCACATGTGATACAAAAATAACTTATTAGGTATCACCTGTGATACATACAAAATCACACACTCATAATATATAAAAGAAGCTTATATTTACTTCACCCAAAAGTATTTTCAAATTCTGATTACATTCATCTGCGTAATGCCTAACTCCTAGTTTAAGCATAAAGCCATAACAAAATAGAGTACAATCTCCGGCACCCGGGAATGTGGTTCGGGACCTAATAGAGCACCATCATTCTTAGGTAACCCCAAACTTGGACACTGTCCATCACATTCCGTGGCCCAGCAGTACTTCCAAATGACTTTTGCAATATCTAATTCTTAAACCTAGCTTAACTGCCTACACTATTTCAGAAATATAAAATATGACAGTACAAGTTTCTATACAAAAATTAAAAGTCAAACTAATAACCACTTGATCCAGGCTTCTGGGCTTCTTCTTCTGCAATCTTTCTATTTATAGCCTCCTGAACCAATTTCTTTATTTCTTCTTCATCTGGATTTTCAGCTGTAAATTTCAAGGCATAGTCAGACATCATCTTTTGCTTTTTATTTACTTCATGGAGCATCATCTTTGCTGCATACTTTGTTCTCAGGCTGTTTATCTGCATTCGATGGCTTCTGTTCGTTTCTTTGAGCATGCATGTTTCCCATTTTGCTCCACTCTTACCTTCATAATGCTCCATATGCAACATCATGTACAAACCACAATCTATCTTTTCTTTTTTTGTTTTCCAACTCATGTTTAAGATTGTTGGTTTTTTTTTCTGATTCATAAATTCATCTCCTTTTGGATGTAGATATGTAGACAAATGCCTTGCAAAAACAGCCCTCTGAAAATTAAATTACAAAGTGTCAATTATAGACTAGTATCACAAGTGATATTCTGAATATCACAAGTGATATTCTAAATATCACAAGTGATATTGTAATTATATTTGACCAAAATAAATTATATATGAAGTCTTCAGAATAGTTTTTCTTACCACAAGATCATAGTTTTCTTGGTACTTTCCTTCATACGTCCCATCTGAATCACTGTTATCTATTATCACAGATGTTCCTTTAAGGATGTTGAAAACTATTAGGTAGTAATGTCCATGTGCTATAATTGGGAAAAAACCTGTTGTCATGAATTTATAAAAATGATGTAAGTTTTAAAATAATAGACTAAGTTCATTGATTAATTTATAAAAGTCATATGATATACCAAGTTAACATCTTCAAATTGTAGCTTCCTTATATCATCTTCCATCTGAATTGCAATCATCTTTGCGAACTCATCATATTGTTTATCTATTATATCTTCTTTGGAAAGCATGCGTTCTCGATTATCTTGTATTATTCCCGGCAGCTGCTTGATAATTGAAAACAAGTTAAATTAAGTTAATACATAAACACATTCAATTATAGTACATTATTTTTAAATTAAATTTATCTCACCATCATTGATGTATAAAAGTAATGCCTTTTGATCTCTTTCTCTGATTCCCATTCTTCGTAATTTAGGATTGAAGCAAATGTGTCGATCACAGGAGTTTCAATTTTCAATCCTGGTGCTAGTGATTGGACATTCATTCTCATCAATCCTACACGTTGGTCATTGAAAACTTGCTCTCTGTTTTTGACAATATCACAGGTGATAAGTATAAGAAACTTCAGATATTATTTATTCTTTTATATATCACAGGTGATACTACTCATTTCTTTCGTTTGTTAAAAAGAACATCTGAGGTATCACCTGTGATATATTCAAGTAAAGTTCATAAAAATTTAAAAGTTAATCTTACGCTTCGTTTCCTTGCATAAAGAAGATGCTTTTGGCCAAGAGTATTTCATATTCTGTTAGCTCTTCTGTTGTGCTGACCTTTTGGTTTATATAGGGTGATTGCAGGCACCGAGATTCTTTTTCTTCATCATTTGATTTTGTTTTTTTGCATGGTTTTGACTCTACTACTGGGCTATCAAATCCTAGATCAAAGGTTGGCTGTGATCCTAGTGTGAACTCAAAATTGTGCTCCCTACTTTTACAACAAGATGAACTTGCTTGTTCCTTTTGTTTTTCTTGTTGACAAGATGCACCTGCTAGTTCCTTTTGTTTTTCTTCTACATTTTCCTGATTCCCAAATGTCTGCGTTTCAGCTAAAACTTCAAGAAATTCTTCATCAGTTAAATCTTCAAGCGGTTTTGAAGCCATTTTGGCTTGTTTTTGTTGAATTTCTCTCAATTCTTTCTTAAATTCATCATCGGTTTTATCCAGTAATTCCTCAAAGATAGATACATCATCATCAAGTTTTATTTGATCTTGAATTTTTTCATCTTCATTTTTTTGACTTGTTACCTTTTTTGTTTCAACTTTTTTTCCTTTATCATTTCCCGCACCTTCATCCTTGTTTCTACTGCTGACCTCATTGTTTTCCGTAGCTACATCATTTTTGGTACTACTCCCCTCATTGTTTGATGCAGTTTCATCATTTCCCATCCATTGTGCACCTTCATCATTATCAGAGTTTGATTCTGCATTATTGTCATTTGTGGCATCTTGTTTGTCAGCTTCATCATCATCAACTATCATAGATTCTCCATTTTCATCTCCATGTTCTCTATTTTGATGTCCACATTCCGTCTTTTCATCTCCACTGTTATCATCTTCATCATCACTTGATCCAAATTTGATAGAGCTTGATTATGTTGATGAATAATAGAACGGACTTCTTCGTTGGAAATTATCATTAGCGTTTCTGAAAATATGCTTCAATCTTTCTCTATATTGAATAAGCCTTTGATCATTTCCAAACTTTACTAGACTTTCTTTGATTGTTTCTTCAAACAATTCTTTCTCACTCAAAATACCTTCTATTTTATCTTCTAACATTTGATAAATTTCCTGTAATTGAATTTAAATTTGAAGAAATCATCAGTTACACTCTAAACACAAAAATAATTTTCTGGATATTATAATCTAATATCACTAGAGATATCATACACTCACCTCCTTTTGAGCAGTTTTTTCTTGTTCATTTAGAGCTCCTATAATGTTGACCATCCCAAAAAATTTTATGTAATCTAGTTCCAGAGTCTCTCTACTTTTCAACAAGTTTGCGTTCCAACTTTTGAAAGCTGGTAATCTTCTCGGAACACTCATTCCATCAAACTTTGTATATTGTAAATATGCAAGCTGTTTCAACAACCATTTATCAGATTATATTAAAAAAAAATATCAAGTATGTATATATCACAGGTGGAAAACAATGAATAGTATCACCTGTGATACTTCATATATCACAGGTGATACTTCATATGGTCTTTTTTTAACATTTAAAAAATATATCACAGGTGATACTTCATATAGTCTTTTTAACAAATGAAAATAATGAATAGTATCAGCTGTGATACTTCATATATCACAGGTGATACTTCATATGGTCTTTTTAAAAAATGAAAACAATGAATAGTATCACCTGTGATACTTCATATATCATAGGTGATACTTCATATGGTCTTTTTTTTAACATTTAAAATATATATCACAGGAGATACTTCATATAGTCTTTTTAACAAATGAAAATAATGAATAGTATCACCTGTGATACTTCATATATCACAGGTGATACTTCATATATCACAGGTGATACTTCATAAGGTCTTTTTTTAACATTCAAAAAATATATGTATGTATATTTTCACAATCATAAACTTGTAATGCAAAAAAAAAAAAAAAAAAAAAAAAAAAAAAAAAAAAAAAAAAAAAAAAAAAAAAAAAAAAAATCAGGAGATACCATCAAGAATATTACTAGGCCGTAATAGACAACCTCTGTCCTATTCCTCTTTCTGGTTGCCCAATCATTTTTTGACAATCTTGCACATTCATATACATATCTGCACCAATCTATCTCTCTAACATCATCTTCTTCAAGAACATTTTTCAATACCGTCGTTTTTACAACACAGTTGCTATCACATGCTCCAAAGGTATTTGCAACTAGCATCAAAAAGTTCATTCTGAACATGAAATATGTGTTTATTGTTTTTTGTTATATGTTTTGATATTGCATTTATTGTCAACTTGCTTTCATCTTTGAATTGATTTTTCCATTCTTCCTCAAATAGATCATTTTTTTCTCTTTGTCCTTCATTTCTTTCTAACCTCCTTGATCCCTTTGGTAACCCAAGAACTTCCTTCACCGTCTGTGGAGATATTTGTAAATTACCATTTGGAAGCCGAAGGTTCATTGTTTCTACGTCCAGACTGTCTACTACAAAAAAACACCAGCCTTGTTGGTACTTCATTAATCGGAAAATCAATCAACTCTCCAAACCCTATTTGTCTAATAAATTTCTTTCTTTCTTTGCTTAATCCATGCATTGCATCAAAAAAGGGCCTAACAGTTGCCCTTGACCTCAACGTCGTATACAACTTTTGTTTCTTTTTTACATTTTTATGAATCCCTTCCTTTTCTTCGTCATCTGAATTACGCTCACCATCTTTTTCACCCATTTCAAATTCTTTTTCATCAATCCCAGTTTCATCTATTTTTCTTTTTCCTTTTGCTGTTTCACGCTTCTTGTCTTCAACTTCTTTCTCTTTAGATTTTCCAGCTTCTTCTGTCTTTGCATTAGCTTCTTTTTCAGCTTCTTTTTCAGCCTGTGGCATAATGTAAAGAAGGTTATAGAACATTACCAGTTAGTTTATCACCAGTGATATTTATTGTATCACAAGTGATATTTATTAATAATAATTCATTTTTACATTTAACTAACCTGTTCTTTACGTTTTTCACCTGCTTCTTTCTTGTTTGCTGCTTCCTTTTCAGCTTTTTCTAATTTTGCCGCCTCTAACCGTTGTTCCT
The DNA here is from genome assembly GCA_021014915.2 of Artemisia tridentata subsp. tridentata. Classification (NCBI taxonomy): domain Eukaryota; kingdom Viridiplantae; phylum Streptophyta; class Magnoliopsida; order Asterales; family Asteraceae; genus Artemisia; species Artemisia tridentata. The sequence continues at coordinate 411,131,688 of CP139508.1, forward strand.
TCATCAACATTTTTATTTTCTTTTTTTCTTCCAACTTTTTTTGTTGTGCTGCTAATAGTGGATGCAAATGACGAAAATGTCTTTTCTTACATCTTAATCTTGGTAACTGTTTTCTTCTTTTTGGATTTGTTTCCTCTATTTTATGCGCTGCATTTTCATCACATTTTCATTAAACTACAATGCACTTGAAGTAACTTGATAACTTATCTTTCTAAAATGTACAACATAAGGCCTCATATCACAAAATCTAAAATCCCAAACAGTCAGTTCTTCAACAAACCTCTAATAAACAACATAACCTATTGTCTACAACACATTCAATAATCAGCTAATTATATCTAGACTTTTTAAATATAATCTATCATTGCTTCACAAAAACTTAAAAAAATCTTCATAAATTGTATCAAAAACACTTAAAAAATACAGAAACAACTAATAAAACAACTAATTAATTAGTCGAAAGCATCGTACCTTCATTTCGAGAGTCAATAGGTTCATTTTGAATCATTTTTTTTTGTGGATCTGCTTGTACACTTGACGATTCTTGCATTTTTGTGTTATTTTTATGATTTTAACGGTTAAAAACGGGTAGTTTTGATTGTTTTATGGTAGCTTTTTTAATGGTTGTTAGAGAGAGAAAATGATTTTTTGGATAAAGAGAATTTGTTGATAGTGAAAGGTCGAGGGTGGAGTTGGTGAGGTAAGTTTGCTGAATTGGCAAAAGTGGTCCATCCATTTTTTTTTAATATTAAAAGGTAACTTTTTTAATCAATTGGCTTTTATGAAACTTTTTTTGACAAAGACTTGTAAAAGGAAACCTAGGACTCCAATCAATTTGACACTTAATTAAAAATGAGCCTAAAAATTAAGCTGATAAACTGACTACTAATACATGTTGACTTTTTTATTTTTTTATATCATTGGTTTATGTACAGACTTTTAAGCTTGTTTTTTTTGGCTAAATACATGTTGTTACACTAACCCAATAAAGAAAAATAATTTGAACTTAATGAGCAGCCCAAAAAGTTTACATAAACTGTAGTTACCTACGTACATTATAAGGTATCACCTGTGATACAAAATAATATATTAGGTATCTCCTGTGATACAAAATAACTTATTAGGTATCACCTGTGATACATTCAAAATCACACATTCGTTAGTACTGCTAGTTGATTTTAAAGATGTTCAATGGAACTTAGTATTGTTGGTTATCTTGGTTACTGCTCCTACTTACATTATTAGTAGTGTTGCTTATTGAAAAGAGTTTGTGATATGACACACAAGAATATTTTTATGTTTTTTTTTTGGTTTATTTGGTCTTAAAAGGTTAAAGGCTTGTTTTTTTTACTGATTAAATTATGATTTTTACTGATTGGTGTATTTTCTATTTTTTATTTTTGTGATTTTATGGAATATTTTGACATTTATCTCTTGTGATAGAGCATTAACCCATTTTGGCTAAGTTATTAAGTATCACCTGTGATACAAAGTAACATATAAGTTATCACCTATGATACAAAAAAACATATTTGGTATCACCTGTGATACATACAAAATCACACACTGGAAATATATAAAAGAAGCTTAGATTCAGTTTACCCAAAAAGTATTTTCAAATTCAGATTACATTCATCAGTGTAATACCTAACAATTAGTTTAAGCATAAAGCCATAACAAGACAGAGTACAATCTCCGGCACCAGGGAATGTGGTTCGGGACCTAATAGAGCACCATCATTCTTAGGTAAACCCAAACTAGGACACTGTCCGTCACATTCCGTGGCCCAGCAGTACTACCAAACGGCTTTTGCAATATCTAATTCTCAAAACTAGTTTAACCATCTACACTGTTTCAGAAAATATAGAATACTTGAACATAAACATAAATTGTCTTGGAGAAGCATTATATTCATCTAATGCAACTTGTTTTCTTCAGCTATCTTTCTCTCAATAGCTTCTTCAACCATGATTTTCATCTTTTCTTTGTCTTGGTATCTCTCAGCAAACTCCATAGCTTTCTCTGACATGAATACACGTTTCACATTCACTTCAAGCAAAAGGATCTTGGCAGCATACCTCATCCTCATTTTTTTCATCTGTTCCTTATATCTTGCATTTTTTTCATCCATGATGTTAATCTTCCATTTCAGTCCTATCTCACCTTGAAACGTCTCCATATGCATCATCGTGTATAAGCCACATTCAATCTTGTTATCTTTAGTTCTCCATTTCATCTTTGGAACTTTTGCTGGAGCCTCTTTCATTAGTTGGTTAACACATGGGTGATCAACACTCATCAAATATTGTAGAAACACTGCTTTCTGCAAATTGACATAAAATTAAAGAGATATTACTTACTACAATCTATATATAATGATATTAGTATGCATATAAAATATAAGTATACAAATAGACTTCAGTTAAAGAATTTCTTACCACAAATTCGAAGACAGCTTTGTATTTGCCTTCATAATCTGCATCAGATATACTGTTGTCCAGTATAGCAGCATTACCTTTCTCAAGGTTGAAAACAATGACATAGTAATGATCATGAGCAATTATCGGGAAGAATGCAAGGTTTACATTTCTCAATTTCTTATTGGCTTCGTTCTTTTTCATCATTTTATCAAACTTGTTATACTGCACTTGTATGTCTTTTCTCTGCTTCATAATGTCTGGTAGTTGTTTTATCACAAGAGATAATTTAAAATCAATTCATAGATACTCTAAATATACACCTATTTTTGAAATTTAAATATACTTACCATTGCACATGTTCTGAAGTAGTATCTTCTCTTCCCTTTCCCATCTTTATTGTTACTTTCTTCTTGATTCAAAACTGATACAAATGCGTCAATTACGTGATTTTCTATTTCCAATCCAGGTGCAAGTGACTGCATTGATATTCTTGGTACAATTGTTTCCATCCCATCATTGAATACCTCCTCTCTGTGTTTAGTATCACAGGTGATAAAAATCAATTTCTTAAGTATGCATAATATGTCACTGGTGATAAATATCATAAATTTAAGAGCAACAACAAATATTTAAACTTACATGATGTCTCCTTCCATTGACAATAAGCTGTTTGCCAACAGGGTTTCATGTTCTGTTAAGGGTTCCATCGTACTAGCCATCTTGTTATTATATGGTGACTTCAAGTATATTGATGGTTTCATTTTCCTTTTCCCTTCAGCAACATCCTTCCCAGTTCCGAATGGTTTTTGTTGTATTTTTGGGCTTTGAAATTCTGCAATTTTATCCTTTCCTGTTGCTTGTTTTTCATCTCTTTGTTTTTTGGCAGAACCTTCTTTTTCAGCATGTATTGAAAGCAAATTAAAATGGAAATAAAGAGAAATAAGTTGATAAATATATTACAATTCATGTTAACAAATATATTACAGACGATAACTGATATGTATCAAAGGTGATACCTAATATGTTATTTTGTATCACAGGTGATACTTAATATTCTAATGAAATATCACCTGTGATACAAAATAAAATATTATGTATCACATGTGATATGTTAAGTATCACATGTGATATGTTATATTACTTTAAAATGATAATTTAAAGTCAAAAGTAACTAACCTTTTCTTTTGCTCTTTTTTCATTAAGCTCCTTTGCAGCTGCTTTTCTTTTCTCAGCTGCTTTCTTTTCAGCCTCTTGCTTAGCAGTGATGAGTGTGTAAATACTCATCATTTTATGCCCATTTTAGACCATAAAAATACTGAAAATAACCAAATATACCAAATTATACTGCAAATATCCTTGGTTTGTGTTTTTTATGTGTTTCAGGTACAAAGGATTGAAAACAGGGCAAAAACGGACATAAACCGAGCACAGGATTGGAAAGTCGTGAAAAGCTGAAGCCGGGAAAGGAAATTACAAGTTTAGACCAAGAAATTGCTCAAGGGTCAAAAGTTAACCCCCAAGATAATCAAAATGACAGAATTGGTCCCTTGGAATAAATTTCCAGATTTGGCAGAAATAGTCCCTCCAAGCTAAACCCCATTTCAAGTTTAATCCTTTAAACTTAAACCTTATCCCTAAATCCAAAACAACTAACCCAACCTAAATCCTAATCCTAAAAACCCAGCCCACCAAATAACACAAGCCCAATCCCATTTAACCCCCAACCCGTTTATCATTTTTAGCTAAAAACTCAGGGTCAACTATCAGTCAAACCCACCTTCTTCCTAAAACCACTTTGCCGCCAAACCAAAACCAATACCACCATTTCCTACCCTCTCCCTGACAAACCCACTCCTCCCCATACCTATTCTCTGATAACACTCCAACCCCCTCCTCACATGATACCCACTTCCCACGTGCTCAGAAAAGGCTAAAACCCACTCACTGATTTTCCCGCCAAAATGGTCATGGACGGCTGAGATGACAAAAAGCCAAAAGGAATGGTGGGATTTGATCAGAGAGATCAAATGAAGCTTTTGGGAAGGGTATAAATACCCCCTTACTCACACAGAGACGGTAGTAGTTAATTTAGATAGGAGTAGTGTAATTAAGTTGTAGTATAGTGAAGCCTTAGTGTAATCATAGCTTAATGCTTAATTTCAATGTAATTTCATTCTCAGTTTTCATAAATTGTAATCAATTCGAGTTTTAATATAAGAATCAAAAAAGTCAAGGTTAGTCAAATAGCTTATCAGCTTATTTTCTGTGCTTCATTATCAGTTGTTATTGCTTATTCAACCTCATTATGGCCTTTAATTCATATGTCTTTAGGTTTCTTTGCTTAATTTGTTCTGTTTTAGTGTAAAATCCCATAACAGTTTGCCTAAGGGGTTGTTTGGGTCAATGGGTTAAAACGGGTCATTTGAGGTCAACACTATTCATTTGCACTTAGGTGAATTTCAGTCAGCCTTAGTTTAGCTTATTTAAGCTGCTGGAAGGAGTTCTTGAGCCTTCATTAAAGATTAGATAGTTTTCAAGATAATAGTATAGTTTTAGAATAGTAGCTGTGCTAATAAGTATTCCATAGCAATAAGCAGTTTGAGCTTTTATCTTTGGTGTTTCTAGGACACTTTTAGTCCATTTAATCATATTTGAAGAGTTGGTTAGGTACCTTTAGGTCTAGGATTAGTTGTGCTCAAGTCTGCATAAGCAGACTGCATTTTATTGATTTTTCCCATTTAGCAACTTTTTCTTTGATTTTTAATTTGCTAGATATAAGTTGGAATCAGCTGAAATTCACCACAGATAATCTTGGCTGGCTTATCTATCTATTCCTATTTTTTTTAGAATTTTCAGATTTTTCTTTGACTGCTTTTTCATGGCTTGAATAAGCCACTTTCTCCCCTGATCCAGGTCTGCATATCAGCAGACCTTGGATTGCCCTTGGTTCATTTTAGAGCTTATTGCTCATTAATTATAGCTTATTGTGAGATTTTTAATACATTTGGGTTGAGCTTAGTACACCCCTAGCTTATTTCAGTTTCCTAACAGCTTATTCATAGCTGATCATTCCCTTAGCTTATTCCCTTTTCTTGTTTTCTTTCTATAGCTACTGATCAGATTCCATTGGCTTATAGTGTGCTTATTTTAGATTTTCAAAAATAGTGTTAGTAAAAAAAAGTGCTTATCTTCATATGTTTAATAAGTTGGTAAAAAGAAAAAGTAAAAAAAAAATAGTTTTGCAAAAAGAGACCATGGGATTCGAACCCTGGTCTACTGACTCACAAAGCAACACCAACACCATTGCGCCCTAGGGTCTTTTTCAGTTTTACTATACTAAGTTTAATATTTAACCCTTGTTTTCTACTTAGCTTATTCGAACTTATTTGTTTTTTAACAGCTTATTAGAATAAGCTGGTGCCTTCTTTCTATTTTTCCTAGTATTTTAATTGTATAAAGTATTTTTAGAACAAGTTTCAGATTTTTCTAAATAGGTTTATTATTTTTTATGTATTTTTCTTTTTTAAAGCTGTTTTTAATTCATAATAAATTAAATAAAAGTTAAAAAAATGTAATTCTTTTTTATAAAATTTTCTTTTAATATTTAAAACCTAGGAAAAATAGATTTGTACTCGTAGAGTTAGTATTTCATCGTTTTGACGTTTAGGCTCGGGATTTCCTGTTTAAACGTGCTTTTAGATTTCCTTTACGTTTTTAATTACGAGCACTTTAGATTATCGTTTTTCTTGTTTATTAAATCGTTTTTAGTTCATGTTCACTTATTTTAGCTTAAAAACCAAAATTCTCTTTGTTTCCGCTATTCAAACACGTTTCACGAACTCGAATTCACAAATTCCATTCAAACCTTCGTTGGGGATAACGATTCGGGTTTACATATTTCCTTTGTAAATCATTGGAGAAAAATATGTGTTGATTCCAGCGAATCAAGCAGCTTCTTTTTGTTTTGCAGCCTCTTTCTCAGCAGCTTCTTCCGCAGCCTATTTTATTAAAGAATTTAAAACTATTAGATTGTATCATTTGAGATATTACCATTTGTCATATTACTATTTTTGTTTTATTACCTTTTGTTCCTTCAATTTTGCTGTTATTTCATCTTGTCTTCTTTTTTCAGCAGCTTCTTTTTGTTGTTTGATAACTTGTAATTTTTTTTCTTTTGCAGCAGATTCTGCTTCTTTATCTTTTTCATTTTGTTCTTTTTCTTTTTCGGCAACTTCAGTTGCTGCCTCTTTTGCTTCTTCGTATGTTTCTTTTTTATTTTGCTCTTTCGCAGATTCTGCTTCTTTAGCCTGTTTTTTCAATTAAAAAAAATAAAAAAATTAAATACATATAAGCACTTTATCACATATTATATAAGCATTTTATCACTTGTGATATAACTATTTTAAAATCACTAATATCTTACCTTTTCGGCATGCTGTTTCTTCTTTAGTTCTTCGTTTTCTTGTTCTTCATCCAACTTTTCTCCTTCTTTGTTGCTTGCTTCTTTTTTACCTTCATCTCCTCCATCATCATTTCCTGCATCATCATTTCCTCCATCATCATCATTTCCATCATCATCATCATCTTCTCCATCACTAACCTCTTCATCATCTCCTCCTACATTTTGATCACCCCTACCATCTGCTCTATCATCATCACTTCCATTACTTCTTTTACTAGTTCCTGTCTCATCATCCACCACTCTCCCAAATTCATCGGTTTTCATTCCTAATCTGAATTCCGTATTGTATCTTTCTAAAAACATCCTTATTGTTTCATCCCCTGGGTATATCTCCATGCTAACTTTGATAGTAGTTTCTAATTCTTTTTTCTGTCTTAAAACTCTATCAAAGTTTTCTTCTATTGTATCATATACCACCTGTTTTTAAAAAAAAAAAAAAAAAAAAAAAAAAAAAAAAAAAAAAAAAAAAAAACAAATAAGCATTTAAAACTACTGATATCAATTAATCTTTTAATTTATCAATAGTGATATCTAACCTGTCTCTTGATCGTCATCATCTTCTTCGATGACTATCACTGACCCAAACTCTTCTCCACTCATTTCCATGTCCTGCCTTTCCTCCAACAGCTTTGTGTTCCAGTTCTTAATGGCTGGCCATTTGCGTGGCACATTCATTTGTTCAAATTTTGTGTAATGCAAGTAAATGAGCTGTTTTCAATCAAAAGAAACTTTTATTAAATGAATAAAAATCACATTAGATATACTAGTTATCAGTATAAGTACTCATTATCACAAGAGATATACTACCTAAAATTGAATAAAACCACTACAACTATTTTTATGTGTGTTATATCACCTGTAATACATATAACCTGTGTTATATCACAGGTGATATACTACAAAAAATTGAAAAAAACAACTACAACTGTTCATAATAAACGACGTTATACTACCAAAAATCAAATAAGATAACCACAACTGTTTTATCAAAAGTGATTTTATACCAAAAACTGAATTATCACTGGTGATACTCTACATCACATTTCATAGAAAGGATATTTTTAAAGTAAATTGTTACTTACAGTGAATGTCAAATGAGGTCCATAGTACCAATTTTCATTTGTTCTGTCATCCCAGTGATCCTTGCTATCTTTTATGCATTTCCAAATGAATGTGCACCAATCTATGTTGGGTATGTCTTCTGCTGATTTTACGTTTTGAAGCACATGATACTTCAACATAGAAGAATTATCACAAATCCCCAAACAGTTTCCAAACATCATCACGTAATTCAAATCAAACAAGAAGTCTGTTCCTTCTGTCGATTGAATTATACCAGACAATGTTGATGTTGTTCTTCTCCTTCTGTTGCTTGGAAGTTGTGCCATAAATTTGCAGTAGACTATGTCTTGTTTCAACCTTTGTCTCTCAACATAGAATGGTTTAGGCCCCATTGGTATTCCCAATACTTCTCTTATCCTTTTTGGAGTTATTTTGATAACCCCGCCATTTGGCAATGTGATCTCCATTGTATTCACATCCAAATGCGTTAAAATGAAGTATGGTAGTTTTGAAGGGACTCTTGTGAATGGGAAATCAAGCAATGTTCCAAAGCCCATTTGTCTTACTCTTTCCCTTCTCTCTGGGCTAAGTTTATGCGAAACATCATAAAATGGTTGTACAGTCGTCTTGGCTCTCAACGACTTGAACCATTTTCCTCTTTCTTCATCTTCTTCATCTTCAATTTTTTTTCCCCTTATCCTTAAACTTCTTTTCTTCAACAACCATTTCATCATCATCCGTTTCATCCTCCTTCTTCTTTTTTTCAACTTTCTTCTTAACAACCTTCTTCTTTTTTTCAACTTGTTTTTTCTCTTTTTCAACCCTTTTTCTTTTTCCAACAACCGCTGCTTCCATCTGTTCCTTTTTCTTTTCCTTTTCCTTATTGATTTTCTTTGTCTCTTTTTCATTCTCTTCTAATCGTTGCTTCTTGGCAGCACTTCTTGTTATAGCACTTGGCGATTCTTAAGCTGTTCTTTTCTTCTTTTCATCCTTCTCCACACATCCTTTTATCTTCTTTTCTGCAGCCACTTCTTCATTCCTTCCTTTTCCATCTTTAACAACCTTCTTCTTTTTTGCAACAATATTTTTACTTTGTTGCACAAGTGATGGTTCATTCATATTTGTGTCATCCTGTGCAACAACTATCGCTGTTTCTAGTGATATAACAGGTATGCCATCAACTGTTGTTGGTGTGTCTTCAGATGTTGTTTGCGCAGGTGAAGCTTGATTTAATGGTTTAATGTATCTTGGTGGATTCAAAGAGAATATCTCAGGTGTTGTTTTTTCTGGTGTTGTCTCGAGAGATAATCTTTTTACATTTGTCTTTGTATATTTTGTGGGTGATGTTTGTGTTGACGGTGTTGATGGGTTCACCCTTGTTGGTTTTGATGAGGGTGTTGATGTTTCAGTTGTATCTGTTTTTTTCTTTTTTATGATGCTCTTTTTACTTTTAATTTCTTGGCCTTGTTTTTTTGTTCTTCTACCTGCACAAAACAAATCCCAATTAAGTTTTATGAATATGAATTGTGATAAATAAACTCTGATTTTGTATGCGTCATATAATTTAAAACATTCTACTGCAAATATACATACACGTTCTACTGCATGTGTATGTATCACTGGTGATATAACACATTCTACTGCATGTTTTTTTCATCACAGTTAATTCTTCTAAAGGAGACAAACGTATATGTTACAATATACCTTTAATTTTATCAATCTCTGGAGATGATTTCAAAAATTCACTTGTCTTCAGAACTGCATATACAATTTTTTTTAGATAGTTACACAATGTATGCAATTTTTATATGTAAAGCTTTATTAACATAAACTAACCGTTTAAAGCTTTTATTGTATCCAGTTCCTCATGGCTATCAGCTTCTCCTTTATTTTCAACTAAAAATCACATCACATATACAAGTTATCAGTGCAAGTGCTCAGTATCTCAAGTGATATACTACTAAAAATTGAAATAAAACTACTAGAGCTGTTTTTATGTGAGTTATATCACATGTGATATACTACTTATCACAGGTGATACATATAACCTGTGTTATATCACATGTGATATACTACTTATCAGTTCAAGTGCTCATCATCACAGATGTAATATCACAGGTGATATACTACCAAAAACTCAAAAAAAATTATAAGATATACCACTGGTGATATACTACCAAAAATTGTAAAAAACCACTACAACTGTTCATAATAACAGATGTTATACTACCAAAAATAGAATAAGATAACTACAACTGTTATATCACATGTGATATACTAATTATCAGTTCAAGTGCTCATCAAAAGTCATATTCTACCAAAAACTGAACAAAAACACAACATTCATCACAATCTCTCATTCAACAAATAAAACTCAAATAAGTACATAATCATCACATGCATCACAGTATCACATCAAAAATCAACAAAAAAATACACAAAAAAATTCATATGTAGCAATAAAATTCATAAATAAGTACAAAATCACTAGAAATACTATTAAAACAACTAATTAATTAGTCGAAACCAACGTACCTTCATCTCCAGACTGAATAGGTTCATTTTGAATCATTTTTTTTTGTGGATCTGCTTGTGCACTCGATGATTCTTCCATTTTTGTGTTATCTTTATGATTTTAACGGTTAAAAACGGTTAGTTTTGATTGTTTTTTGGTAGTATTTTTAAAGGTGGTTAGAGAGAGAAAATGACTTTTTGGTTACAGAATATTTGTTGAAAGTGAAAGGTCGAGCGTGGGGTTGGTGGGGTTAGTGGGGTAAGTTTCCTGAATCGCCAAAAGTGGTCACTCCCTTTTTTTTAAGCTCAAAAGGTGTCTCTTTTTTTTTTAAATCACCCCTTGGCTTTTTTGAAACTTTTTTTGACACATACTAGTAAAAGGAAAACTAGGACTCAAATAAATTTGACACTTAATTAAAAATGAGCCTAAAAATTAACCTGATAAACAGACTACTAATACTTGTGATATTATTAGTTTAACTGGTTTATGTATAGACTTTTTTATGTTTTTATATCAGTTGTGATATTATTAATTTAATTGGTTTATGTATAGAATTTTAAGCTTGTTTTTTTGGCTAAAAACTTGTTTTTACACTAACCAAATAAAGAAAAATAATTTGGGCTTAATGACCAGCCCAAAGAGTTTGTGTAGACTGTAGTTTCCTACTTACATTAGGGGGTATCACCTGTGATAAAAAATAACATACTAGGTATCTCCTGTGATACAAAATAACTTATTATGTATCACCTGTGATACATACAAAATCACACATTCGTTAGTACTGCTAGTTGGTTTTAATGCTGTTCCTACTAACATGATTAGTAGTACTTCTTGTTGAAAATAGTTAGTACTGCTATTCACCAGTTTGTGATATCAGAAGACACAGACAAGAATTTTTTTTTTTTATTTATTTTTTTATTTATTTATTTATTATTATTTTTTTTTGATTTGGTTTATTTTTCTTAAAAGGTAAAAAGCTTGTATTTTTTTACTGATTTAAATTATGATTTCTACTCATTGGTAATTTTTATTTTTGCAAAAGAAGATGATAAATTTGATGATGACCAAAAATAAGAAGAACAATATGAAGTAGACGTTGAAAAAGATGATGATGACATTGAAAAGCATTAAAACCAACTAGCAGTAATAACCAATGTGTGATTTTGAATGAATCACAGGTGATACCTTATAAATTATTTTGTATCACAGGTGATAACTAATAAATTATTTTGTATCACAGGTGATAAAAACTCAGTAATAATCAAAACTCACTAATAATCAAACAATCATGTATAAATCTGTTATTCAAATATCATCAAAACAATCTGGAAAATTTAAAATTAACAAAGATACTAAAAAAAGAAGCGGACGACTTATGATGTAATTTCTGGTTGATCCAAGTGGTCTTCATCTCTTGTAATTTCTGATTGATTCAACTCACCCTCTTTTCTTGTAATCTCTGGTTGATCCAAGTGGTCCTCATCTCTTGTAATTTCTGGTTGATCCAACTCACCCTCTTTTCTTGTAATCTCTGGTTCATCCAAGTCACCCTCTTCTCTTGTAATCTCTGGTTGATTCAAGTCACCCTCTCCTCTATACTTTTTTGGGCACGTCCTCTTGTTGTGACCATCTATAGCTTCACATAGTGAACATGCATTCTTGTTCTTTGAATTCTTATCAAAAGCTTGCTCTTTACCTCCTTTTATACGCGTCTTCTTACGGCCTTTGGGGTTACAAAGAGATGGATTGTTAACAGTTTTTACAGCCGGCTTGGGGACTCCAACAAGTTCCTCCAAATTATCAAGCTTGTTCTTAGATGGAGGATTTGGACAATCAGCTTCAACATCAATCTTTAGCAACCTCAATTTCTCAACAAAAGCAGACAACCTAGCCTCGTCTTTACTCAACAAATGCACACAGTGATCAACAATAGAACTTGCCTCATTTGCATAATTCTCAACAATCTCATCCTTCTCACCATATCTGTTCCTTTTGTTCCTTAAAGCAGCAGGTATAAGGTTCTTAGTCCAACGCCTCAATATGTATTGATTTGGGATCACTTCAATGTTAGCGTTCTTAAAGACACAGAAAATGTGTCTGCATAATATTCCAACTCGAACAAAAAGTTGACAAGAACATACAACTGATCCATCTTCTTGGTTACGCAACACCTACATGGACAAAAAGTAATAAGATAGGTAAAAATCACATGTGATAATACAAAGGAAAAAACAGAACACTATTTTTAAGAAACTAACATACCTTATACAGTCCATCTACTCTATGAAACAGGTTTAGTGGCTCTTCTTCTTCATCTTTATCATTATCCTTAACTTTCTTCTTAGCTTTCTCTTTCTTCTTAGCTTTCTTCTTCTCCATAAATTCATCAACAAATTTCGTCTCTTTAATAATAGAAACCTCAGATCCTTCAACCAAACTTTTCGCATCTATTTGACAAAACCATGTGCCTGCAAATATCTCTGCTTGAACCAACTCGAACAAAGGACGAGTATAAACATTCGATGCATGATGTTCAATCTTAAGATAGGTTCTAAACTTCGGAACAGAATCAATAGTCTTATGATCTAACCTCTCTTGTATATGCCTCTGCTTTTCCATAGCCGTCTCAAAACAATTCATAAAATTCATAAGAGTAGAACCTGAATTCGTAAAATGAGAGAAAAAGGCGTTCTCACTCTCAGACCTAGATGTCGTCCTCATCAAACCACACAACGGGGAATCAATAAAATAAGCAGGAATCCAAGATGAACGTATACGAAACATCTTTGTTAACCACTTATGATTCTGCAAACTAAACTCCTCCAATAACTTAGCCCATTTATCCTCAAATTCCTCCGGACCGATATACATATTCCATACAATTTGATTGAACTTCTTTTTAAAGTCAGTGTGATCATAGATTTTTGAACATATCTGAAAACAATATATCACATCTAATTTAACAAATGATTTAAAAAAAAATATGCATTATCATATGTGATAAATGAATAAAAACATGTTATTTTGTATCACAGGTGATACCTAATATGTTATTTTGTATCACAGGTGATACCTAATAACTTAGCCAAAAAAGTTTAATGCTTTATCACAAGTGATAAATGTCAAAGTATTCCTAATAACTGATCAATAGCAGTACAAACTCTTTTCAACAAGCACCAACATTATAAGTTATTTTGTATGTATCACAGGTGATAAAAACTCAGTAGTAATCAAAACTCAGTAATAATCAAACGAAAAATACAAGAAGGCAGAAAAATACCTTTCCAGGAAGCTTTTGTGTAATATGCCACATGCATAGTCTGTGTTTCGAACCAGCAAATTCAGATTCAATAGCATTTCTCATAGCACCATCCTGATCAGTAACAACAATATTTGGAGCCTTACCAAACGCTTTTATGAATGCTTTCAGCAACCATATATAAGAAGCTGTAGTTTCGTTTTTCAGCAAGCCTGCAGCAACAGTAACACACCTCCGATGATTATCTATGCCTGTAAAGGGAACAAACACCATTTTGTACCTGAAAAAAAAATTAAAAAAAAAAGGCCAAATCATATCATCAAAATCTCATATTTAACATAGAAATACTTACTTGTTTGTTCTGAAGGTAGCATCAAACGAAACAACATCACAAAACTCTCTGTAATTGTACTTAGAAACTTCATCAGCCCAAAAAATTGCAGAAAGCTCAGCATTTTCAACCATATAATCAAATGAAAAATCTGCCACATGCTTCTTCCTATTCTCCATCTTAGATATAAGCATCTGTGCATCACTATCGCCTATATAACAGTTCACACCCCTAAAAAAGTTCTTGAAATCAACAGTTGTACCATGAACAAGCAAATAAGAACCCTTCAAACCGGTTAAGATGTGATGAGCTCTCGTTGCACCTATATTTACACTAGCAGCTTTAACAATAAACAACTGCTCAACATAGGTTAACTGCCTCTCAGTCTTTGACAAATGCCTATACTCTTCACGTTGAAGCTCGTGATTATAAATACTATCAAAAACACTCAACTTGTACTTACTAGTACCAGGAATCAAATAAAAAATAACACTTGCTTTGCAGCCTGTGATATGCAAGTTCGAACTTCTAATCTGCTTGTCACTATTCTCTAAGTCTAACGTATCCACATGTATTCCCTTAGGACAACCTTCCCTATTACACACTAAATACTTTCGTTTCACAATACCATTCCTCAATCTTTTCTGGCATGATTTCCTAACCACAAACCCTGCTTTAGCAGCATATTTAATATAGGCAGTAATGCACTCATCAATCGAATTATAAACTTTGCCCTTAACTAGTAAAACGTCCACAGGAACTTTAGGAATATAATAAACAGTTTCGCCAGGAGTATCAAAATTAGAGTGAGTAGCAAACGATTCAGGAGTTTTCAAAGCATTCAAATCTGAAAAAAATAAAAATAAAAACAATGATTAACTAAAAATGAAATCACATAAACATGTTCTTAATATCACATGTAATATTACACTGATATATCATTTTGTGATATATCATATATGATATATCACATGTGATATATCATTATAACAGGTTATATACTACCAAAAATAGAATAAAACCACTACAACCGTTTTTATGTGTGTTATATCACCTGTGATACATATGACCTGTATATATCACAGGTGATATACTACTTATCAGTAAAAGAGCTCATCATCACAGATGTTTTATCACAGGTGATAAATGTTATCACAGGTGATATACTACCAAAAATTGAAGAAAAAAAACTACTAAGATATGATATATCGCATGTGATATAACAAAAAACTGCTTATTATTATCAGCTACTAAGATACCTTATTCAAAGTTTAAACCTACTTATTCACATATTAAAAACTGCTTGATTCAATCAAAACCTAACTAATAGCTTATTCAGAGCTTATAACACCTTAACAACATAGCTTATTCACACTGACACACGAATTATAGTAAAAATTAAAATAATCAAAAAGCTTACTCTTAATAGCTTCGGATTCATCACCGTGTTCATAAACAACAATCTCCTCAACATACTTAGCTGAAACATCATCATTAAGAATAATCTCTTCAGAAATAGTAGAAGAATCATTAACAACGATCTCTTCAGAAGTACTAGAAACAGAACTTTGAATCGAATCCATAAAACCTGAATATCAGATGAAAAAATTGAATCAGTTAGCTTATAATTGAGCTTATTGACTCAGATAACTTATAATTAAGCTTAGAATTGAGATTACATAAATTAAACGATAAAAAATTAGGGTTAGGTGATGTACGGGATGAAGAAGGTGATCGACTGATGAATTAAGCAGCAAAAATTAGGGTTTATTGATGTACGGGATGAAGAAAGAGATCTATTGATGAATTGATGAGAGAGAAGAAAGAAACACACACTTTGTGTGTGTGAAAAAAATGACGAATTATTTGAGATGGCTGTAAAAAATTATATTTATATAGTCCAAAAATACCCCTGTAGTGTAAATAATAAATTTAATCTCAGCTTTTAGATCAAAATGAATGGAATGTTGGGATTGGTCCCTTTGTATGTAAGCAATGTTTCGTCCTCAAATGATCTTTTATCTTATTGTAAAGCTATAAATATGAAGTCTTTTAATTGTTACAAAACTTATTATAATATAAAGTAAGACGTTAACTTGTTATGTCTTCTTAATTAAGACATATACAAGAAGTTATTGAGTTGATCAATGATTTATAACGTATAGTGGGATTATAAGAGTCCATGTCTTCTTGTTGAAGACATGGACAAGAAGTGACTTAGTTAAAAAGTACTTGTGTTATAAAGCATGCAATTGGCTTGAAAATCTATTTCACCATTAAATTGACTTAGTTGGTAAATAGGTAAGCCAAAAGGAGTATAAGTTTATCTTACATATTGTTAGATTGTCTCACAATATTAGTTCTAATGAAATACCACAAGTGTGTGGTGTGTTCAGTTAGGAGAATCAAACCCTATTGGTATCGTTTGATTAAAGATAACTATAACTTCTTTTCTTCCAAAAAGTTATCAAGGTTAGAAAGTTGAGTATGGATTGTATATACTCAATAAGACTTCAACCTAGAAGATTAATAAGACACCATTTATTGTGGAATGTGATGAATCACATTAAGTCTTAAAATTGATGTTCTTAATTTGTTAAACAACTTATGAAGTAGGAAATTAACAAGCTAATGTAAGGAACTGTCAATATGTATTTGTAATGTCCCAAAAGAGAACAATTTAGGGGGTGCTTGGTTGGGGGGATAGGAGGGGTGGGGAATGGGAATATAATGATTGATGATGGTTGGTGTAGGGGAATGCAATGGCCCATTACCCGGTAGTGGGTAATGGGGCATTACCCAACAATTTGGGGGGAAAGGGAATGCATTCCCTTTGCATTCCTCAACAATTGAACCAAGCGGCCCCTTAGTGTTGCTCTACTTGCTAAGTATTTATAGATAGTCTATAAATTGGAAAAGGCAAGTGGGAGTTTTTATCTTGAAAAGATAAAATTACAAGATACATAATCTTCTAAATATACACTAGTGAATGTCATGATGAGGATTAAACATGTTAATGTTAAATCTCAAGATGATGGAATTTCTATTCATAGATCCGCAAGGATAACTCAAATATTTGAATAATATGTTGAGGATTATGAGTTACAGAATTATGGTAAACCTGTTGATCATTAAGATGAATTGCAAATATTGAATTTGGCAAATTACTCATACTATGAATGTTAAGATGCAGTCCATAAAGATAATTAGTTTTTGGAAACTAAGTTTATCTTAAACTCTATAGTTAGACTATAGAATGAAGATGAGTTTCTTCAAAGGGAATGAAAATCCTAGAGGTTTAAATCTTTGTGTAGAAATCATATGGACAAATTTTGTAAACATATTTAATGTATGACAAGATTATTAATCACACTTAAGCAATTAACTGTGATTGAACATTCTTTCTAGGCACATTAAATGTATAAAGATTATGACTGTCACTCTTAGTTTCATTAATATGAAATTGACAATGGAATATCAAAACTCTTTCTTGAGTAATTACTTGTGCGAGGACGATAAGTAATCAAAAGGAGTATTTGAATTCAAATAATCTTTGGAAGTATACAAAGTGCAATAATTCATGAATAGATTAATGCATGCATCTAGGAGATATACTTATGTTTAATTATTAGATCCAAGTTTTGATTTATAATTAAAATAAAATAATTCCTTAGTATTCCTGAAAGCTAGTGGGAGTGTTATATTTATTTTCTTATTTCATATATGTTGTATAACATATAGGAAGTAACATTCCATAAACGTTAAATGTTAAGTCTTAGTTTGGAATGAAACTTCACTTGAAAATTTAGGAAATAAACATACAACCTTGGAATATATGTTTATTGTTATAAACATAAGCGGTAAAATAATTGATTATAATAGAACATGATATACTGTTAGAAAGTCTAAATGGAAACATATCTTTGAAAAGATATAACATGAATGAAATCTAAGTTTGACTCAAGGTTTTTTCATGAACATCATGTTATCTGTTGTACCATGCTTGGATAAAAGATGATTTGACAACATTGATATCTAATTGAAAGTTATTAGATAACTAAGTGTAATGAATATGGTTGGATATAGAATAACATCCTCAGCCTGGAATTGCTCATAAATTCTAAGTATGGGCCATATGGCAAATTGTTACGTAATTGTTATAGCCGACAAATCTTTAAAGATTGGAAGGCATCAAATATTACACAATGGATATTAAAGTTTACGAAATTTTAAATAGCATATTGTTGTTTGCATACAATGATGCTAACAAAATTGAGATGACACTCAATACTAGTCATGGTAGGATTTCATTCTTGTTAATGGCCATGTGTACTAGTTATGCTTAACTATGAGCATAGTTGCATTATATATTAAAGAATTAGAATACTTTAAACTATAAAAGGTTTGATAGTTTAATTGTCATAAATTGGTGGTTGAGGATGTCACGCATTTTATGAAATATTATGTGGCAATATCAAGATAGTTGAATGCACACATACAAGAACTTCACAAATTGAATTCTTGAAATAAGTATTCTCAAAATTCCAATAGATCAAAATTAGTTGATTTATGTCTTATCAACAAGTATGATTGACATGACTTGAGACATAACTCATTAACTAGAATTATCATGCATTGATCTATTTAGTATTTGGATAAGGGATGTTAAGCAATTATTATTTACAATGAATTAAAGTACTTGGTACGTTTGTTTTCATTAATAATAGATTGTATCCTATATTTGCATGTTTAAATCCATAAATAACTTATGTTATTCTAAATTGTCCGTTGTCAATTAATGATATGGGAATATCATTAAATTAAGACAAATCTGAGTATTGGTAGAATATACTTGAAAGTATATTGATGTGTTGACATGCCAATTTCACATGATATTCAATGAATTGAATATAAGACTTATCCCAACTACATGATTTTACTTTATGGATCTTGTCATCAAGTAAATCATGAATATAGTTATCCTCAGACTTGAGATACCAGATAACTGTCATGGATGTAGTGCATTTCTGTAAAGCAATTTACCGCTATACGTTACTGGTAGCTATAAGGATTGTTTTCAGAAGTGTTGCAAAGTTCATGGGTTTTGCTTGTAGTCAAGAAAGAATTTGTTCCTTCAAAATTGTTTTAAAGTTTAATACTGCTGGGCCCCTCGTAGGGTTGACAAGATGTTTGCGTGGCCACGCCCAAGATCTATCTGAAATACGTTCAGACGATTTGGTAATCTTGCTCAATCATAAACAACGAGAAACATAATAGTTAATTAAAGAATGACTAAGATCCATATTTTTATTAACGTAGTATTAGTAACAAAATGATAAGTATGATGATGAATCATCAAAGGGTTTTTTCAGGAGACCTTACTCGAGTTGTACTGGGGGCATTGGCGTATTGCTAAACGCTACCCAATGTCATTACACTATTAAGGTATGTCCAAGTGGAAGTTGTTAGTTTATTGACAATATTTAATATGTGTATGTCTAGAATCGAACTCGAGACCACGGGATTGCACACTTTACGTATGAAGAATTAATGTTTAATAATTTAATATAAAAAGTTATATTTAATTATTAATTACACAAAACGACTAACGAGCGTTAAGTAATTAACGATAATTGACTAACGGTCGTTAAATAATAAAAGGAAAGGACTATATATGGAAAATAGAGAACAAGAAACATCTAGATCCCCTTTGTGGGTTGAGATCCGATCGGCAATGGGCTTCCCAAACCCAAACCCTAACTTGTTCCCAAAGTTTTGTCATCATATATAAACAAACACAAGGGTTTATTGTTTTGTAACTTTTGTACACACACTAAACCCTAAAAGTGTTTTTCTCTTTTCCTTATGTCCCAATCGACCGAAACCTTCAAGAGGTATTCGACTTTTGTTTTTCCAAAAACAAAATCGTTTCGTGTTTTATTAAACTAGCATTTACATTAATTTGATATTAGTACGTGTTTACAAGAACGTGGTATTAACTCATTATAGTTAATATTTTAGATTGAATTACAAAACGGTAAGGGGTAATTCGTTAATCCAATTAGGGTTCTTGATCTTGATTGAAGGATTATTGAAGTTGATTCTTGTTTAGCTAGAATCAAAGGTACATTTGCTTTATTATTCGGTTAATTCTTTATGTGTTAAATAGATCCTACGCTTCCGCATGTGTGTGATAATTATGTGTTTAATATATGAACTTGTCATGTTTATTAAATTCTAACAGATCAACCTTGACACCTTGTGATGTTCTAGAGTTCTATTAACACGAATGTGTGTTTAATTATTGAAACTTTCAAAGTATAAATGGATGGATGCGCGGAAGAGGGTAAATGAAGAAGCTATTTCCATAAAAAGAGTTTGTTTTGTAAAAGGTTTTCAAAAGTAGTTTTATCACTCACAGAACAGTGTAAACGAAGAAACTCTTTTCATAAAAAGAGTTTGTATTGTTTAAGGTTTTCAAAAGTAGTTTTATCTTTGAAATAATTGTTTGTTGATAAAAGACACATCGTGTATATTACATGCATCGTTGTTATATGAACAATATCGTGTATATGTTTTCGTCTCACAGTAACCCATGAAGTCGCGCATTCATTTTGATATTTATATTCCCGTTAACAATAATTTTAGCCGTATTTAGTTTTTAAAACAGTGTACGTGCAGGTTAAGTAACATGAGTCGTTTTTGAACGGTGGATAGTAAAAAAATTACTTTTCCGGACATCCTTACCTAATCTCATAAAAAAGAATAACATGAGTTATTCATATATGTAAAAATCGTGTATTCATTTACATATCGGAGTAAATTGTGTTTTTATTTTGGCATTTATAATTCCGTTCATATACATAGATTAAATATATAATGATAATACTATTTATAAATAACAACAGAAGGTTTTTTTTTTTTTTTTTTAATATATAAAGTGTAAAGGGTACTTACTAAATTTAAAAAGTTATTAAGAAAACCTAGAAAATGATAATTTTACTTAGGTCCATATAATTTATTCAAAACTTAACAACTAAAGTTTAATTAACATGCCCTTCTTTCTTTATTATTTTTATTTTTTTACAAAATCGACACAAGTATTTTTATACATATTGATTGATGAAATTTAGATAAGTTTGATCAAATTGTTTCAATTTTGATTTTCTATTGGCCAAAATTTCAATTACTTCAACATTGTTTTTCCACTTTTTGAAAATCTGTATAAGAGATAAGTTATTCAGATGTATTTTCTACTTTAAAATACCTTTTTAATGAAGTTAATTAATATAGATTGTCGGGCTATTTTTTTTTTTGAACAGCAAAACATCTATATATATATATATATATATATATAGAGCCCAGCAAGGAACTGGGAAACAAAACAAAACAAGCCTCCAAAACGAGGGCCCCGAAAACACCAAGCAGACACACAAGCCTGATACACCAAACAGATCAAAACAAACTACATATTACAACAGGGAGCCAATGTCAAACTCGGACCACATCTCCCAGGTGAGGTTCTGAAACTTCGCACGATGACGCATCCAAACAAAGGAGTCTTCCTTGATCAGGTCAACACATATTTGGATCGAAGTCGGTTTGTTTTCGAACACCTTCATGTTTCTCACGTTCCATATCCTCCAAGTTGTCGCCAAGGCTACCGTAAGAACGATCCTTTTCCATTTGATGCTGCCCGGAGCTTCCTTGAGAACTTTAACTAGATCAGTAAGCGAGTCGGCATTATCAGACCAAGACAATCTGATCCACCGGAAGATGTTCCACCACACGCACTTGGAAAACAGGCAAGAAGCAAATATAGATTGTCGGGCTAATGGTCTGAAGAAAACATCATACTTGTCACTTTTTCCTTTTGTAGGTACTTAACTTTTAATTTTCTTATTGAATTCAAAAACTCTCTTAATATTGTAGGCATATTCCAGGGAGTCTTTGACATGACACGAACTAACCATTTAATGATCCATTAAGTGAGAGCAATTTAGTCAATTCATCCTACTTCATCTTCTTCATTTAATTTCTTTTTAAAACAAAATCCAAACACAGATCTAGAATCAAACCATGAAAACCCATTTATCAGTCCAAACCATGAAATCCCATTTCATTTCCAAACACATATCTAGAATCCGAATAATTCTAAGTTTTTCAGTTTAAAACCCATTTCATCATTTATTGAATCAAACCATAAAAACCCCTTTTACTACCTCTTTTTGAATCAAACCATGAATATTGAAGAAAAAAAATCAAATCTGCAATACATTCTTCCTGTTCAAAACCCACACTTTGTAATACAGAAACACCTTTGACTAGTTAGCTAACTAATAGGTACAATACGCATATCCTCTCATTTACCATACGCCAAGCTTGTTTTGACAGAAACACCTTTGACTATAAGTTAGCTAACTAGTCAAAGACCTACTTAGAATCCATAAATGGCTACCACTTGTCTCCATTCATAGTACTGAACTATGTCTGCAATGGCGGCCATTTGGAAAAGATCATTGTGAGTTGTTCTAACAGAGAACGAATATTAAAGTGAGGATAATGTAGGGTAGGTACCTGTAAATGAGAGTAGTGGGACTCGGAGCTCGTTGACTACATAGGAGATCATATGAGCTAAGACTGATGTTTGGGGGCTGATTAACGCCACACTGTCAGTTTCCATAAACTGTATTGCTGTTGCAATCTCAATATCTGTTTGCATATAACAATTCTAGCATACAATTAAACTATTATTTGGGAAATGGTTGCGTGGAACCGAGTGTGCCTCAGTGTAGGAGTGTGACAATTTTAGTAAAATGAATGGATATTTTGATCCTGGTAAGATAGTACTACTTTGGAAAGTAATGCAAGCCAAAGCATTAGTGATTGTTTTGTCAAGTGATGGAATAATTACAGCTATGTCAATTTTGATAGCATTACATATGATGGAACTGGTTGTGTTTTTTGGACAGGAAGTGCTAGGTTTTTGTCAATTATCTGGGCAGTTCAAACTTAAAGTATGTCATCATTTATATACAGCTAGTTAATACAAGTAAGTATGTCAAGGAGTCAATGTTCTCTTAACTAATTTTCTTAACCTCTTTCCATCCATCTAATCAAGTCATTTTTCAAATAAGTAACAAATATTTGAAGAACTAGATATGTGGATACTTATTGGTGTCCCCATTCCGCTGCTCTTCCTTTGTTAGGGGTTGTCATGGTATCTAAAAAAGAGAAAGGTTGCATCCAAATTAGATACCGTCCTTGAGCAACCTCAGCAAGTTACAGAACCTCAAGGAAGATTAGCACATGAAAACTAGCTCATCTAGCATATTACATCACCTCAAGCTATCTGAGGAAGAAGGGAATCACTAGCAATATGTTTGATGATCTTTTGAACATACTGAAAATTTAAGCCATTCTTAGTAGCACCACCAAATGGTACTCAACTTTCATCTTTGAAATCGGGTCGGGTCACTGGGACCCCAATTGGGTTTGATGGTATTTTGAACATGGTTGTGATGTGGGTATATGTTTTTTGACTGTTTTATAACAAAATGATACTCATTTTTTGTTTCCTAAAATTGAGGAGTTTATGTTTATATTTTTAAATGTACAATGAAGAGGGTTAAAATTTCAGATCTCAGGGGTTTGAAAGAAAAAGGAAGATCTGTGAAGTGGATGGAACGGTGAGTAAAATGAATCAAGATGACATGTGATGGTGATATGTAATGGGCGGAGTGATGGTGGTTTGTAAAAGGTGGTGTTTGGTGGTGATGTTTTTTCGAAAGTCAATGGTGAAATGAAGAGGGTAAAATTATGAAATTGCTCACACTAAACGGACCCATAGTTGATTAACTATTGCCACGTCATGCATTTCTCGTAATAATGTAATATGGCTACAATATAAAGATCAAGGGAGTTTTTGAATTTAATAATAAAAAAAGTATGAAGCTTTTTAGAGGGCTGGGTACCGTTGTGCCATGGCCAAAAAAGTGTTGCCACGTTAACAAAAGTTTCTATGGCACCAGAAATCCTATGGCATCACATTCTGGCCGTTACCGTTAGCACCAGAAAATATGGTGCCATAGGATTTATTTTTTTATTATTATTTTTTATTTTTTTATTTTTTTAACATAAAATAAAACATACACAATATTAATAAACTAAAATAAACTTCATTGAATTAAAAAAAACACATTACATTAATTAAAAAAAGTTACATAAAAATAGAAAACATAATACGTAAACAAGAAATAAAAATTACAAACTAGTAATTAAGGTTTCATAAATGTTTCACAAGATTTTGTAAAAAAAATGTGTATTTTTATTTTAATTCTAAAAGTTGAGAGTAAAAGTTGTAACTTATAAATATATAAAAGATTATAATAATATCAAATTTGTCTCTCTTCCTCCTTGGCTCCCCAACTAAAAAAAAAAAAAAAACACCACAAACACAACATACAACACATAAACACAGACAAACCCATAAAAAAAAACAAACCCACCGAGTGGGCTGGCCACCACGGCGCGAGCAACCATGGCGCCACTCACGGTGTGGTACGCCATCGTCGTTTTTGGGCTGATGACCATGGCACGAGCCATGGCGCCACCGTACCTCCTGCTCTTATACCATTAGCCTTAAATTGTCAATGACTATGTAAATAATTATCCGAAGACAATTAAATTGTTACTCTAATACATACATTAATACTACTTTGTCTCGACTTGACCAAAGCATGTCCTTCTTTTGGTTAAAAACACTATGATATTCGATTATCGAATATTGAAAAAGAAAAACTACATAAGTTGACAAAACTAATACTCCCTCCGTCTCATATTTATTGTCCATATTTCCTTTTATGGATGTCTCAAATTAAAGTTCCGGATCATTTGCAAAGTATCACAAATTTGCAAAGCCTAAAAAGTATTTTGGTGATGCCACGTGTCCCCTCTCTTTTTTTCCCCCAAGGATACTTACGTAATTTCCCCTCCTTCCCGCTATATCCTCTTCTTCCCTCTTTCTACTTATCCTCATATTTCTCTCACAACCACCCAAAAAACACACACTCACCATCAAATCTATTAACACCTTTACAACCAACACCACCATCAGATTTGTTCTCCTTCATCAACAACCACCATCTGATAATAATCGGAGGTTGATGATAATCGTGAGATCTCCAAAAACGTCAACAACAACAACGACGCGTGAGATCCACGCGCCGCAACCATAACGATGCACAATCACCAACATCATCAGAAGAATACTACGACGACGACGATGAACGGCAAAATAGAACCCCTTTCAAGAAATTTTTTTATCTAGTTTGATTGAAGGATTTTGTACAGTAAAAGATGGTGTAATAGATGGAGGCAAGAACCCAACATTTCAATAAAATATTTTATTTAGTTTGATTGAAGGATTTGTACAGTAAAAGAAGTTTTTTTTTGTTCATATATGGTATTGACATTCTTTTTGTGTTAGTGTACAAGTTTTTCTGCATAGGGTACAAGTTCGTTAAGTGAATTGGAATTGATGGTGTAACAGATGGAGGCAAGAACCCAACATTTCAAGAATAATTTGTATTTAGTTTGATTGAAGAGTTGAGATGCGAAGAAGGTGGGATTAATCGTTGTGTAAAGTGTAGATTTGGTTTGGTTTGGTTTCTGTAAATTGAAAATGGAAGAGTTGTAATTGTCACATGGGACCACGATTTGGGTAAAGAAAAATCATTCTAACTTTTGGTGACATGAGTTTTGTAGTGTTTGTTTGTAAAATAATGTTTTTCATTTTAGGCTTAAGTAAGTAATTATTGACCCTTGTTATGTGTTTTTGGTTCATCAATTATTGTCATGTGTTATGTTATTTTTTTTGTTTCATCAATTATTGGTTCATCAGTTATTGTGTTGTGTTATTTTTTTGGTTCATCAGTTATTGTGCTGTTATTTTTTTGGTTCATCAATTATTATCCTGGTGTTGTGTTTTTGGTTCATCAATTATTGTCATGTGTTATGTTATTTTTTTGGTTCATCAATTATTGGTTCATCAGTTATAGGTTCATCAGTTATTGTGCTGTTATTGGTTCATCAATTATTGGCTCATCAGTTATAGGTTCATCAGTTAGCGTCGGTTATTTTTCAAAGTGTTTAGGTTCATCAGTTATCGTCGGTTGTTTTTCAAACACAGGGTAGTTGTGTTATTTCTTTGGTTCATTAAGTTTAATTGTCATTTTAAATTCAGTCCGATGTAATTTCATTTTCAATTTAATTTCAAAAGCTTTGTGTAATTCGAGTTCCATTTAATTCAGAAATTTGAGACTTGTGTTGTTTAATTTCCAGAAACCTTTTTTTTCAGCCTAATAAGCTATCATAAGCTTGTGACACCTTGATGTTAGCTTATTATTGCTGAATTTAGCTTAAATGTTGTTTGCTCAGTTTTAATTTTCCAAAGTCAAACAAATAATCAATAGTCAACGAAAGTCAACTAAATTGGCTGTGGAAGAATTAAGCTGTTCTTATCAGCTTATTTGGGGTATTTTATAGCTTATTGGATAAGCTGGGTTGTGAATTGTTCCTGGTTCATTCAAGTTCAGCTGAATCAGTTGTGAGCTCTAAATTCCAATTTTATCTTAATTTCTGCTTATTTATGTTCAGCCTTTATTATTGCTTATTTGTCAACTGCTTTTGCTTCTTATGATTATCAGTGACTTAGTTAATGACAGTATAGAGTAAAATTCAGATCAAATTAGTTAGGTTAAGTGTAAAATTGCTATTTCAGCTCTGATCAGGGGTGTTTGGATTAACCAACTACCCTGTGTTTAAAAGTGTATTTTGAGTCATTTTTGGGTTAGTCAGATTACAATAGGGTAATATTAGATAGCCAAGTCATAAAAACCATAGTCTTTTTGTTAAAAAAGTCAAAACTCATTTTAATTTCATGTAATTATTAACTATTAGGATTTTAGTGATCAAAATCATTAATCTTAGTTATAAAGTTGTTAATGTTGCTTGTTCTAGTCTTATCATAGCTCATTATTGCAATTTCAGTCAGCAAATTAGGATCAAAACTCACATAAGTCAAATCTTCAAAAAACAGCCAAAAGTCAAAATCAGGTTTCACCTTGTTCTGAGCTGCTGATCTAGGGACAAATTAGACTTCAATTGAGATGTTGGTGATAGGGCTTTTTGTGTTTTTGGGAAGCCAGTAGTTTAAGCTAGATTTTGCCCCCTTAATATTTTGCTTTCCAGCTTATTGAACTGCTTAAAACTAATCTGCAAGTAGGGGCCTAAAAACTGCTTATCTGTCCTAGTTTTGTATCAGTTCAGCAATTCAACTGCTTATCCCAGTTGCTTATTTGTGATTTTCCTATTGTTTTAAGTTCCATTTAGTGTATTAATCTGTATTCCAGCTTTTTATAATTTTTGTTTTAGTTTTGCTTATTTTTAGCTTATTTAGAAAGTGCTTATTCTGCCCATTTTGCTTATTATGGGTTAATCAGCTCTAGTTTTATTTTTCCTAGCTTTCTAATATTATTTTAGATTTACCTGTAAATTTTCATAATTTTCTGAATAGTTTTAGTATTTTTAATCTTTTTAATTAGTTTAAAATAGTAATTAAATCATAATAAATAGAAAAATAATCAAAAAAATATAAATCCAATTTTCATAATTTTATTTTATCATTTTTAATCTAGGAAAAATATAATTTCATTTTTAGTCCTTAATAAAATCAAAAATATAAATATAGTGATAGCTTCTATTTAATAGAATTTATTTTTTTTAAATTTTAATTAAGTAATTTTCAATTTTATAATTTTCTTAGCTTCTATTTACTTAATAATATTTTTAGAAAAAGTTTTAGATTTTTCTTAGCTCATTTAGTATTTTTTATAATTTAAATTAGTTTAATTAGTATTTAAATAATAAATAATTAGAAATAATTAAATAAAAAGTGTAAAAAATTAGAATTTAAGTTTTTAAATAAGTTTTTAGTAATTTTATATTTTTAGGTTTTAAATTTCATAAATTTTACTTTTTAGTCCTTTTTAGATTTTTCGTTGCGCGTTTTTAAGTTAAGTCCTTAGCGTTTAATTTTGTTGTGCATATCTGATTTAAATTTGTTATTTAGAATTGTTAAACAAAGCAAAATCAAAAGCAATCTAAATCATCAATCACTCTAATCCAAAGCTTTCCACAATAGCCCATTCACATCTCGTTGGGACACGACCCGGGTAATCACTTGCCCGGTATCACACACATCACATTCACGGTTTTGCAAGTTTGACTTTTCCTAAGGTTTGACTTGTTATTTCCCAAGGTATCACGTGTGCACGATACTATATTTATTTATATATACTCACACACGGATCAAATTTTGGCGCCGCTGCCGGGGAGGTGTGCTGCGACTTTTGTGTTAAGTTCAAGCGATTAGTGATTCGAGATCCTTCTTTCAAGAAGTTCCTATTTCCCAAAAACAATATAAAAAAAACAAAAATATTTTTTCTTTTCTTTTATATATATATTATCATATAAAAAATTAAAAAGCCCAAAAACATTTTCTGTTTTCTTTGTTAATAATAAATAACAATAAAAAATTACCATCGAGAACCAAGACAGAGTACTACCTAACTGGGGGTACGACCATAATAAGTTCCCAAACTAAAGATTAAAACTTGCCTTTGTATCCTTGTGAGTGGTGTACCTTTTTCAAAGAAGCCATTCATCTGTGATTATTGGTTTAAGTTCCTTGTGTTTGTTTCGATCTTGGTTTAATTGATTTATTTTCCACAAAAAAAAACCAAAAATATTCATCTTTACCCTCTTACCCTTTTTGATTCTTTATCCCTTTACCCTCTATCCATTTGATTCTAAACTTCTTATGCCTTTCTTCTATGGCGTCTCTCGGGTACAAATGTTTTGATTGTAAAAGCCCGTTGAATGACAGCCTTCATTGTTCTAAGTGTGCTTGTGAGCGGTGTGGAAAGCATGCACCAAAAGGATCATGTTATTGGTGTGAAGTAGCCCTCAAAGAGCTTAATTCCACTAATGATTCTCAAAGTCCTTCCCACTACCCTCCACAGCCCAAGATACGTGCTATTAATGACAAACCATCAAGAATCGATCCTAACCTTTCAGGATTTACGGTTAAAAGATTGTCAAGCAAACGTATAGAACTTAGAACAGTGACTAAAAAGCACGACTTGCCCAATCTTCACGTTATTCAAAAACAAAAACCAGAGACCATAACGGAAGTGGTGGAAATTCCTAGCTCTCAGAGCACACCACTTGTCCCACCTCTGGATTTTATTCCTTGTGTTGGTTGTGGTGAGCCGCTTTTTGGTTTGCCATGTCATTGGTGTACATGTGAACAATGTGGTAATGATATTCGAAACGGAAGTTGTTTGTTTTGTGGTTCGAGGAATTCATTTGCTTATGATCCTAATCCGAACTCATTCAACGACTCTTCCAACTACCCATCACATTCATACGAGCAAGAATCATATAATCCAAATTTCAATGATGCTTCGTATCAAAATACACCAAGTTTTTGTTGTGAATTTTGTGGAGGTCCTCATCAAGGATTTGAGTGTCAAACCGGGAACACGTTTGTCTATGAACAGTTTTCTGGTAACACTCAGGACTTTGGAAATGACCAAATTCCACATTATTCACTAAATCAGTCACAACAATCATTTTGTTGTGAGTACTATGGAGGTCCACACTTCAGTTACGATTGTCAAACAAGGATTCCATTTCCTTGTAACAATTATGACATTCCTGACCAACCTCCACAGTACCAAATGAATGAGGATGTCTATGAGTGTGTTCCTAATGACACTTCTAACAAAGATATTCCTCAAAACATTCTCCTTGGTCTTCTGGAAATATTAAAAAATCTAAAGGAAGATAAACGTGCCCAAGAAAATCCTCATGCTGATAATCAATGTCAACCTTTCGGTTTTCACACATCAGCCGAACTACGAGCAGCTAGAGCACGCGCCAATTTCCGCAATGATGTTCTTATAGATGACGATGATGACAGTGATGATGAAGATATTATTGATATTCTTCAAAAAGATTCATCAACTTCATCAGTTGAGATTCCTTTCATGGAAATACAGGGAGAAAAATCTATGGAGGAACTGCTAGCAAAAGAACAAATGGAACTTGTAGAATCCATGACTGCTAGTACTTCTCAACTTCCTCAGTCTACTGTTATCACACCCGAGGTTCACACTCGCTCTCTAAGCATGGGGGACGAGCATCTTAGCACTGTTCCTGAAAAGGAATCGGACGAATTCATAAAGTCTAGTGTTGAGAACCTTGTCCCAATCCCAAGAGAGTCACAGGGAATTCTTGAGCATATGTGTGATTTTCCTTCCCCTCCCGAGTGTTCAAAAGATCAATTTGAGACTTTCTCCGATTTTAGCGATGATTGTGCATCGTATGGAGACGTTGAATATGTTGAGGCATCACTCCCACAGATTGATGCTGATCATCTTCTTGAGGAGTTCGCCGATGAACTCACTCACATCAATCCACTTCCAACAGGAAGTGACGATGATCTCATTGACTTTGAAGCCGATCTAGGAGAGATTGAAAGTCTCCTTTATCATGATCCGTCACTCAGTTCTTATCCCAGCAGTCCAATAGAGAATGATAATCACTTTGTTCCCGAAGCATTCAAAACAACTCTCACCAGTCCTCTGTTTGAATTCGAATCTGAATTCACTTTGATTTCTGATAACCCAATCTTTGGTACTCAGATCGAGGATAGTGATGAGTCTCCTTCGGAACATGAGTTCACGGATTTACATCTTGTGATCGATTCTCTTCACGAGGAGTTCTCCGGTGAACTCACTCATATCATATCTCCACCGGAGTATGATAACTTCCACTTTGATCCAGACACACCCGGGATATGTCTTGATCACATGAGCTTAAATAATGAGATTCATAATACTGAAATTATGGATTCTCCTGTGGGTGAGGAAGAGTTAATCATGATTTTCATCATGGTTTTCTTCCTTTTCTTCACCTATTCCGTGACGTCCTCTCTTCTTCACTCATTCGGGAGTGAAGACACTATTTTTGATCCCGGCATTTTCATTTATCATTTGTGAGCCGGATCTGTATATCTCATCGGAGTGGAACTTTCATGTACTTCAGTGTTTATCCAAACATCTTGAACGAAAGTCCGATGGAGATTTTTTGTTCCACGTGCTTCCCCAAGAACCAATGAATGCGGGGTCGAGTCAATGTAACACCTAAAAATCCAAAACATGTAAAATGACCATTTTGCCCCTACAAATTATAAAATTACTTAAAAGTTTATAAAAGTACCGAATCGATCCCAAACTTCTGGAAAAGAGCAAGATATGTTGTAAAATAATTTTGACAACTCCGATTAATATTTATACAAGCTATGAAATTACCAAAATGCCCTTGATATAACCGAATGGCTAAATTAGCAATTAATTTAATTTTAAAAGCAATAAAATCACACTAAAAAGGGGAAGATTAAATCACATTGAATGTCCATAATTATTTCCGTGATTTGGGCTGATTTCCCTCCCCCTTAGACGCTCCCATACTCACCCATAAAATAAATCCCATCAAACCCTATTTTCTCTATTGCCGACTAAAAAGAAAACACACAATAATTTCACCTTTCCTTCATACGAATTTCTGGAGATACAAGGCAATTTTTCTGGTGTTGTTAGGGGTCTAAGGAAGGTCAGAAAATTTGGTTTTGGTCGTGGCTCTCACTCATTCGATCGCTAGAGATTATTCACCATTCGATAGGTAAAATCCCAAATTAATTCATGCGACCCTTCTAAAATCTTGTAATCATTTTTCTCATGTTCCTCATGTCAAATATGTTCTGTGAAAAATATTCCTAAGGTTGTGGAGGCTGTGGATCGATCGCTAGAAATTCTTGGTTCCAAAATCCACTCGACAAGGTGTAATTTTGTTTGGGCTCGTTCACACGTTAAATCTCTGATTCGGTATTTTTCCTATGATCTATCATCATCATATAGCTCAGATAAAATATATAATTCGACCCATGCAACCTTAATCTAATCGCATGAATTAAAATGAATAAAACACGTATAAAACTTAATATATTGTATGCGAATTTTCTGGATGTTGTAAACAATTTTCCTGGACTCTATTAGATCTATGTGACCTGGGAAAAATAAGAATTTGAATGTTTGAAGCTAGATTTGATCGTGGTATAATTATGTCTTATCGCTAAAATGGAAAGAAATAATTCGAATGAAATAAAAACCCTAACTCGATTAGGGTTAAGGTTGTGGTGTTCCTGGAAATAAATAAATGCAGAAAATGATATGTTAATGATTGATCATGATTAGGTCGTGTTTTGCTAAATTGATTTAGGGTTTCGAATTAAGATACATGCGATTTGAACTTTTATAAATATAAGGGTGTGTTTCGTAAATTCTGAAACTAATGGGCCATTTTTGTAAGGTGTATTTAACTGTGTTAAATGTGAATAAAATCTGAGATGAAGGGCCTATGTGTAAATATAAGATTTAAAAGATTTAAGTTGTAAATTATGGAAAGTTGTTTAGATCGAATGGAAATTATTTAAAATAGGAGGACTTGTTTTGTAACTTTTAAAACTCAAGGGTTATTTTTAGAACTTATTTTGGGATGTGTCCTATTCGAATAAAATATGAGTTAGGGGTGTCATGTGTAAATTTTATAATTAAAAGGATCAAAATGTTTATGTTGATAAAGTGTAATTCGATTGTTTTTAGAAATAATAAAATAGAGGGACTAAACTTGTAATTTCTGGAAAGTTGAGTAGGATTCGAACATTAAAATATAATGAGGATGAAATGTGTAATTTTGGGAATTTATTGGACTAATGTGTAATTATTATTAATTAAAGTTTGAAAATGGAAATTAAGGGTTTAATATGTAACTTTGTAAACTAGAGGGACCTATTGTGTAAATTCTATAAAATTGAGGATACATTCTTATAATATGATAAAATAAGTGACCATTGTGAAACTTTGATAAATTAAGGGTCTAAAGTGTAACTTGTGAAACTAAAGGGTGTAAAGTGTAAATTGTAAATTCATATGGACCAAATATGTAAATATGATAAAAGATACCCTAATTCCATAAATAATGATTTAACTATGAATGTTGATCCAACTTTCTAAATAAGGAAACTTTCTAATTATGGAAACTTACTAAATTTGGAAACCTGCTAAAAAGGGAAAGTTACTTAAAATGGAAAGTCGGTTAAAACCTATTGTAATACTCTTCTACTCTCTTAGGTGTGAAGAAGGAGAGATCCTGAGCTGTCAGTGTTTGCTATTTCTGGTTTTGTTTTGCTTGCAATAAGGTACAGATACTCTGCCCTTTTTCAGTAAGGGTGTCCTATCTCATGGTTATGATTTCTGATTCTGATTCGTTTAAGTTTTCCCAAAACCATTGCTATGATCCCTTTTTATTATGAACCTTTCTGATTACACTTTGATTTGGACCTTTGGTATTTAATCTGATATATCTGTTTATGAACCATCTATTATGGACCATCTGATTTGACCTTTGATATATGACCCTCTGATTATGATCTGATGTCTGACTCTTAGTTTGATACCCGAGCCATTTCACTAGGCATGGGGGTTCCATGTCCGTGTCATTGATGCACCAATGGCATGACTCTAGGGCGGTAGAGTGATGTTCCGCCACGTCCCCATTCTGATTTATGATATGCGCATTATTTTGATTATGGATTTTATATGTTTCTGGGGGGCGTATGGATGCATCCTAGATCTGTTCTGTTAGTGGATTTAACTATATGATATGATTTCTGTTCTGGTGTCTGGTACTGTGTGCAATACATGCCTTTCACATTTATCTGGGAGCTGATCACTCCATTTGATACATGAGGACACCCCTCATATTATCTGGTTACTTAAGAGGCATCCCCTCTAGATTATGATGGTTACTATCTGATATGTTCTGGGCTCGTGGTGGATGACTATCCTATTTTCTTCTTTTATATTTCTGTCTCTTGTCTATACTTCATGATATTTCCCTATGCACCATATTTCAGTTCTGTTTCATTATTACTGCTTTGTATATGTATCTGTTCACTGGGCTTTTTAAGCTCAGCCGTACGTTTTCTTTTCATGTACGGCAGGTATTTAAGCTTGGATCTGGGTTTTAGCTTTGGGGGATGAGAGCAACTGTGTGAAGCTTAGACCTTAGTATTCTTGTTATGCCATTTTGGATTCTGTTTCTGTTATGCCATTGTTTAGGCATTTTGGATTTATATACTTCGGTTTATTTCTGTTTTGGACATAAGTTATGTTGACTTATTTCCTTTGATCATTAATGTTATGGACTTATGATGTTTTGGATTTAATGCTTGTAATCTGATATGAAGCCATTGTTGTGATATCTCTACCCTTGCCGGGTTGGGGTGTTACAATTTATGGTATCAGAGCCACAGGTTATCCGAAACCTTAGAGCTTAGGCTCGTGACCTGTGAGGATTGGGTAGAACTTAGGTTTCCTTTCGCGCACTCTTTTCCTGTTTTGACCTGTCATATATTCTTGATCTGCTCTGTCATATTTGCTAATCCTTTTTGAAATCATTCAGATGGTGAATACCCGACATCAGGAATATAATGGAGGGAACCCTGATTTTCAGGCCATGATAGCAGAAGCTTTGGCCAACGCTCTTCCTAACTTGGTAACTCAGGTCACCAACAATATTCAGAATGGGGCAGGTCCTTCTGGAGGTGGTGTTGGCGGTGCTTCACCCGCTGCTCCACCGGTCGGTATTCATGTGTGGATTGAGCGGTTTAACAAGCTCAAGCCTCTCTCGTTCAAGTCCGCTGCCACTCCCCATGAGGCAGAGGACTGGATCACGCACGTGGAGAAATTGTTTCGGGTTCTCGGATGTGCTGACGAGTTTAAAACTCGTTTGGCTACATTCAAGCTGGAGGGTGATGCTCAGAACTGGTGGACTGCTCTTGTGCAGGCAAAGGGGGATGATTATGCTGAGACTTGTTCGTGGGCAGATTTCATTGAGGCGTTTTATAAGCAGTACATTCCTATGGCAGAACAGCAGAGATATGAGAGGGAATACGGGTCGATTCGTCAGGGTGATCATGAGTCTTCAGGAGACTTTATGCAGCGATTCTTACGTCTGGCTAGCTTCGTGGGGCCAGAGGTTACTGGGGATTCGTTTCGGCAGGCTCGTCATTTCAAGTGGGCTCTTAAGAGGTGGGTGTTAGACCGGATTGTTAACACTCCATTCGATGATGTGGCTAGTGTTCAGGATGCTGCGCGCAACATCGAGTTATTGCATGCGGACAGGGGATCTAATAAGCGTGATAGGGATGGCAACAGGGTTGATACTCGGGGTCATGGTCGTCAGGACCAGAGACAGGATTTTCGGGGTCGTCAGGACCATGGGCAGGATCAGCGGGGTCGCCAGGACCGAGGTGGTGATTATAGGCGACAGGATTCTAGGAACCAGGGCCGACAGGATTATGGTCGGTATGGTGGTGACCGTCAGGGTCAGGGTGATAATAGCAGGCGTAGGGATTCTCAGCAGTATCAGCAGTCGGGATCGTCGGGTCAGAAGAAGGCTGTTGAGACTCTACCTCCTCCTCCTTTATGTACTACATGTGGGAAACCACATCCAGGTCCTTGTTATAAAGCTTCTGGTGGTTGTTTTTTCGTGTGGCTCTACTCATCACAGGATCAAAGATTGCCCCAAGAAGAACCCTATCGTGCCAGTAGATACGACTAGGCCAGCTCCCACCATGGGCCGAGTTTATGCTACTACTCGGGATCAGGCTGCCAACACGTCAGGTACCATTATTGGCATACTTTATGTTGGAGATCGTACGGCTTTTGTATTGTTTGACACCGGTGCTACTCATTCTATTATATCTGTAAACTTTGCTAAGAAACTAAATCTGAAACCAAAACCATTAATAAATCGTATATCCATTGCAACCCCAATGAAAACCCAAGTGATTATTGATCATGAATATGTTAACTGCCCTCTACGTTTCGATGATCGTGTTCGTCCGGCAAATCTGCTTCCCATTGATATGACCGATTTTGATGCGATTCTGGGCATGGATTGGTTGGCTGATCATAAGGCTACCATCGATTGTTATGCCCGTAAGGTGATCTTCGGCGATATTCATCATCCTGATTTCATTTATCATGGTTCTCAGCCTCTGAAATCTGTTAAAATTATTTCTGCCATGAAGGCACGAAATCTGATATCTCATGGTTGCCAAGGCTATTTGGCTTCTGTTAAAGATTCATCTGTAGTAAGTCCTGATGTTGCTAGCGTTCCCATTGTTCGGGAGTTTGCTGATGTTTTCCCTGATGAACTTCCTGGTCTTCCTCCGGCTAGAGAAGTTGAATTTTCTATTGATCTGATTCCCGGTGCCGAACCTATCTCTAAGGCTCCGTACCGGATGGCGCCTGTTGAGTTAAAGGAATTAAAGGAACAATTGGAGGAACTATTGGGGAACGGTTTTATTCGGCCTAGTGTTTCGCCCTGGGGTGCTCCGGTTCTATTTGTGAAGAAGAAGGATGGGTCTATGAGGTTGTGCATTGATTATCGTGAGTTGAATCGTATTACCATTCGTAACCGTTATCCGCTTCCTCGCATTGATGACTTGTTTGATCAATTGCAAGGAGCCAAGGTGTTCTCTAAAATCGACTTGCGATCTGGTTATCACCAATTGCGAGTTAAAGAGCAGGATGTTTCCAAGACTGCTTTCCGTACCCGCTATGGACACTATGAGTTTCTGGTTATGCCGTTTGGCCTAACAAATGCTCCTGCTGTGTTTATGGATTTGATGAACCGGATCTTTCATGAATTTCTTGATAAGTTCGTCATTGTTTTTATTGATGATATTCTGGTATATTCTAAATCGTCTGAGGAGCACGAGCAGCATTTGCGTATTGTTCTGGGTATTCTGAGGCAGCAGAGATTATTCGCGAAATTCTCTAAGTGTGAGTTCTGGCTTAACCAAGTCGCTTTCCTTGGTCATATCGTGTCTGCAGAGGGTATCACTATGGATCCTGCTAAGGTTGAGGCTATCACTAAGTGGCCGAGACCTACCACGGTGACTGAAATTCGGAGTTTTCTGGGATTAGCTGGTTATTACCGGCGTTTTGTTGAAGGGTTTTCTAAGCTGGCTTTACCTTTGACTCAGTTGATGCGGAAGGGTGAAAAGTTTGTATGGACTGATGAGCGTGAGCAGAGTTTTGAGGAGTTAAAAAGGCGATTAGTGTCTGCACCTATTCTGACCTTACCTTCTGGTTCTGGAGGCTTCCAGATTTATAGCGATGCGTCCAAGAAGGGTTTAGGCTGTGTGCTTATGCAACACGGCAAAGTGATTGCCTATGCTTCTCGGCAATTGAAACCCTATGAAGAAAATTACCCAACTCATGATCTGGAATTAGCAGCGGTTGTTTTTGCATTAAAAATCTGGAGACATTACTTGTATGGTGAATCGTGTGATATCTTCACCGATCACAAGAGTCTCAAGTACATCTTTACTCAGAAGGAGCTCAATATGAGGCAGAGGAGATGGTTAGAGCTTCTAAAAGATTACGACACAAACATCCAGTACCACCCAGGCAAGGCTAATGTAGTTGCTGATGCACTTAGTCGTAAGTCTGGGATGATTGCTAGCTTGGAGATTGATTCTCATGTTCTTAAAGATTTGGAGCGTTTGGATGTTAAGTTGTGTGTTCGGCGTGACGTTGGTTACTGGGCTAGTTTGAAAATTGAGTCGAATCTGATGTTGCGTATTAAAGAGGCTCAGAAAGATGATGGTGAACTCTGGGCTATTGTTCAAAATATTGAAGAGGGTAAGCAAACTGAGTTTAGGGTTGATGATAACGGAGTTGTCTGGTATGAGGACCGTTTATGTGTGCCTAATGATTCTGATTTGCGTGAGGCGGTGTTGACTGAGGCTCACAGTTCTCCTTTCTCTATACATCCTGGTTCTACCAAGATGTATCGGGATCTAAAGCAACACTTCTGGTGGAACGGTATGAAGCAAGATGTGGCGTTATTTGTTGCTAGATGTATGACCTGCCAACAAGTTAAGATTGAACATCAGCGAGCTAGTGGTCTATTGCAGCCTCTGGAGATTCCTACTTGGAAGTGGGATGAGATTTCCATGGATTTCGTTTCTGGTTTGCCTTTGACTCGAAAAAGACATGATGCGATTTGGGTGGTCGTCGATCGACTAACTAAATCTGCTCATTTCTTACCCATCCGTATGACCTATAGTATCAGTAAGTTGGCGGAAATCTTTCAGCAGGAGATTGTCAGATTGCATGGTATGCCTTCATCTATTGTTTCTGATCGTGATCCTCGTTTCACTTCGCGTTTCTGGAAGGGACTTCATAAGGCTTGGGGCGCTCGCCTTAAGTTTAGTACCGCTTTTCATCCCCAAACTGATGGTCAGTCGGAGAGGACCATTCAGACTTTGGAAGACATGTTACGATCTTGTGCTTTGGAATGGACCGGTAGTTGGGACGAGTATTTATGTTTAGTGGAGTTTGCGTATAACAACAGTTGGCATGCCAGTATTCGGATGGCTCCTTTCGAGATGTTATATGGGCGCAAGTGTAGAGCGCCGGTTTGTTGGAATGAAGTAGGGGAGCGTATTATTGAGGGTCCGGAGTTGGTTCAGGACACCAACGAAAAGGTAGCTGTTGCTAGGGAAAAGTTAAAGGAGGCCCGTGCTCGTCAGAAGAGCTATGCTGACAAGCACCGTCGTGACCTAGAGTTTAATGTTGGTGACCGGGTATTTCTGAAAGTATCTCCTTTCCGCGGGGTTAAGCGTTTTGGAATTAAGGGCAAGTTGAGTCCTCGGTTTATTGGTCCCTTTGAAATTCTGGATCGTATTGGGGAGGTTTCTTATCGTCTGGCTCTACCTCCTCAGCTATCTCATGTGCATAATGTTTTCCATGTATCCCTTCTGAGGGGATACAACTATCACCCGTTGCATTTGGTGTCTTACCCACTTGATCAGATTCAGCCGGATATGTCTTTATCCGAAGAGCCGGAGACTATTCTGGACCGGCAAGAGCGGGTCATGAGGAGTAAAGTCATTCCATTCATAAAGGTTCTTTGGAAGAATCACCCAGAGCGCGAGGCTACCTGGGAGACTGAAGAATCGATTCGTGCTAGTTATCCTCACTTTGTATTCTGATCTGGTATGTCTTTGTCTTGTCTTCTGTTTCATTTCATCTGTACCTTTTTGCAAATTTCGAGGACGAAATTTTTCTGTTAGAGGGGAAGAAGTTGTAACACCTAAAAATCCAAAACATGTAAAATGACCATTTTGCCCCTACAAATTATAAAATTACTTAAAAGTTTATAAAAGTACCGAATCGATCCCAAACTTCTGGAAAAGAGCAAGATATGTTGTAAAATAATTTTGACAACTCCGATTAATATTTATACAAGCTATGAAATTACCAAAATGCCCTTGATATAACCGAATGGCTAAATTAGCAATTAATTTAATTTTAAAAGCAATAAAATCACACTAAAAAGGGGAAGATTAAATCACATTGAATGTCCATAATTATTTCCGTGATTTGGGCTGATTTCCCTCCCCCTTAGACGCTCCCATACTCACCCATAAAATAAATCCCATCAAACCCTATTTTCTCTATTGCCGACTAAAAAGAAAACACACAATAATTTCACCTTTCCTTCATACGAATTTCTGGAGATACAAGGCTATTTTTCTGGTGTTGTTAGGGGTCTAAGGAAGGTCAGAAAATTTGGTTTTGGTCGTGGCTCTCACTCATTCGATCGCTAGAGATTATTCACCATTCGATAGGTAAAATCCCAAATTAATTCATGCGACCCTTCTAAAATCTTGTAATCATTTTTCTCATGTTCCTCATGTCAAATATGTTCTGTGAAAAATATTCCTAAGGTTGTGGAGGCTGTGGATCGATCGCTAGAAATTCTTGGTTCCAAAATCCACTCGACAAGGTGTAATTTTGTTTGGGCTCGTTCACACGTTAAATCTCTGATTCGGTATTTTTCCTATGATCTATCATCATCATATAGCTCAGATAAAATATATAATTCGACCCATGCAACCTTAATCTAATCGCATGAATTAAAATGAATAAAACACGTATAAAACTTAATATATTGTATGCGAATTTTCTGGATGTTGTAAACAATTTTCCTGGACTCTATTCGATCTATGTGACCTGGGAAAAATAAGAATTTGAATGTTTGAAGCTAGATTTGATCGTGGTATAATTATGTCTTATCGCTAAAATGGAAAGAAATAATTCGAATGAAATAAAAACCCTAACTCGATTAGGGTTAAGGTTGTGGTGTTCCTGGAAATAAATAAATGCAGAAAATGATATGTTAATGATTGATCATGATTAGGTCGTGTTTTGCTAAATTGATTTAGGGTTTCGAATTAAGATACATGCGATTTGAACTTTTATAAATATAAGGGTGTGTTTCGTAAATTCTGAAACTAATGGGCCATTTTTGTAAGGTGTATTTAACTGTGTTAAATGTGAATAAAATCTGAGATGAAGGGCCTATGTGTAAATATAAGATTTAAAAGATTTAAGTTGTAAATTATGGAAAGTTGTTTAGATCGAATGGAAATTATTTAAAATAGGAGGACTTGTTTTGTAACTTTTAAAACTCAAGGGTTATTTTTAGAACTTATTTTGGGATGTGTCCTATTCGAATAAAATATGAGTTAGGGGTGTCATGTGTAAATTTTATAATTAAAAGGATCAAAATGTTTATGTTGATAAAGTGTAATTCGATTTTTTTTAGAAATAATAAAATAGAGGGACTAAACTTGTAATTTCTGGAAAGTTGAGTAGGATTCGAACATTAAAATATAATGAGGATGAAATGTGTAATTTTGGGAATTTATTGGACTAATGTGTAATTATTATTAATTAAAGTTTGAAAATGGAAATTAAGGGTTTAATATGTAACTTTGTAAACTAGAGGGACCTATTGTGTAAATTCTATAAAATTGAGGATACATTCTTATAATATGATAAAATAAGTGACCATTGTGAAACTTTGATAAATTAAGGGTCTAAAGTGTAACTTGTGAAACTAAAGGGTGTAAAGTGTAAATTGTAAATTCATATGGACCAAATATGTAAATATGATAAAAGATACCCTAATTCCATAAATAATGATTTAACTATGAATGTTGATCCAACTTTCTAAATAAGGAAACTTTCTAATTATGGAAACTTACTAAATTTGGAAACCTGCTAAAAAGGGAAAGTTACTTAAAATGGAAAGTCGGTTAAAACCTATTGTAATACTCTTCTACTCTCTTAGGTGTGAAGAAGGAGAGATCCTGAGCTGTCAGTGTTTGCTATTTCTGGTTTTGTTTTGCTTGCAATAAGGTACAGATACTCTGCCCTTTTTCAGTAAGGGTGTCCTATCTCATGGTTATGATTTCTGATTCTGATTCGTTTAAGTTTTCCCAAAACTATTGCTATGATCCCTTTTTATTATGAACCTTTCTGATTACACTTTGATTTGGACCTTTGGTATTTAATCTGATATATCTGTTTATGAACCATCCATTATGGACCATCTGATTTGACCTTTAATATATGACCCTCTGATTATGATCTGATGTCTGACTCTTAGTTTGATACCCGAGCCATTTCACTAGGCATGGGGGTTCCATGTCCGTGTCATTGATGCACCAATGGCATGACTCTAGGGCGGTAGAGTGATGTTCCGCCACGTCCCCATTCTGATTTATGATATGCGCATTATTTTGATTATGGATTATATATGTTTCTGGGGGGCGTATGGATGCATCCTAGATCTGTTCTGTTAGTGGATTTAACTATATGATATGATTTCTGTTCTGGTGTCTGGTACTGTGTGCAATACATGCCTTTCACATTTATCTGGGAGCTGATCACTCCATTTGATACATGAGGACACCCCTCATATTATCTGGTTACTTAAGAGGCATCCCCTCTAGATTATGATGGTTACTATCTGATATGTTCTGGGCTCGTGGTGGATGACTATCCTATTTTCTTCTTTTATATTTCTGTCTCTTGTCTATACTTCATGATATTTCCCTATGCACCATATTTCAGTTCTGTTTCATTATTACTGCTTTGTATATGTATCTGTTCACTGGGCTTTTTAAGCTCAGCCGTACGTTTTCTTTTCATGTACGGCAGGTATTTAAGCTTGGATCTGGGTTTTAGCTTTGGGGGATGAGAGCAACTGTGTGAAGCTTAGACCTTAGTATTCTTGTTATGCCATTTTGGATTCTGTTTCTGTTATGCCATTGTTTAGGCATTTTGGATTTATATACTTCGGTTTATTTCTGTTTTGGACATAAGTTATGTTGACTTATTTCCTTTGATCATTAATGTTATGGACTTATGATGTTTTGGATTTAATGCTTGTAATCTGATATGAAGCCATTGTTGTGATATCTCTACCCTTGCCGGGTTGGGGTGTTACAGTCAAGCTAATGACTCGGTGAACAAAAACATTAGCATAACATGGGTTTTCACCCGTGTCTCTGTTTTCTTTCTCTGTTCTACCACCTAGTGTGGGGGAGATGCCCCACATGTTGTATATATGTAAATTTTCAAAAAAAAAAAAAAAAAAAAAAAAAAAAAAAAGTGTGTGTATATAAAATAAATGGCTATTAATATTTTCTTTTTACGTTCTAAGTGTCCGCATAATAGCCGGTACTTTGAATATTGGGGGCAATATTCAGTTCTAAGTGTGGGGGGGAATTCTAGCGAATTTAATCAAATTTACCATATAGTACCCCCATTTTAGCCAAAATTTTAAAATTTTTTCTCACTTAGAACGCAATAAAATGGTTATCAGTCAGCCATGTCTAACCCACAAAAGGATTGGCTAATCCAGGAGCAAACGGCTCTTGGTAAAGATAACTCAAATCCGTTTATGGCTTGCAATTTGCCGAAAATTGTATGGTTTTCGACTCGCCATATCTTTAAAAGTGAAGAGTTGGCTAGCCCGCAAGGTTATGGCTTGTGGTAAAGGCAGTGAAAATCCATGATTGGTAATCAGCTCACCAAAGATAATATTGATAATTTATCTAAGAGTTGGCTAGTCCATAAGCAAATGGCTTTTGGTAAAGACAAATCAAATCCGTTGACAGCTGATGGTTTGCTCAAAATCATATGGTTATCAGTGTACCATAGTTCTTACTTGAACTGAAACATTTGGCTACTCCAGAAGTAATGGCTTTTGGTAAAGAGACTTCAAATCCATTAAATTTTTATAAAAGATTGCTAGGGACTAGCAATAGTTTAGTGTGGGGGATTGATGAGTGTGTAAATACTCATCATTTTTGGTTAAATCTGAACTGCAAAACATTCAAAAACACTCCAAAATGCATCAAAATACAGAAAATATCCCAAAATTGTGTTTTATATGTTTCAGATGCAAAATGAGTAAAAACAGATGAAAAACGAACAAAGTTTGCATTATTGGCAGTTTCAGTCCCTCAACTTTTAAAACTTGTCAAAATTAGTCCCTGAACATTTATTTTGAAAGAAAAGTCAACCCAAGGCATTTAAAAGTCAAAAGTTATCAAATAAAGTCCTTGGGATATCTTTTGGAAGTTTGCATTTTCAGTCCTCAACTTTCAGGGAATTACATTATTGGTCCTTAAACATTTTCCCATTTCAACAATATTAAACCAAACCTATTTCCTAAACTAACCCTTTAACCCAAAATAAATTAAAACCAAACCCATTTACCCCAAGCCCACTCCACAAGGCCCAACCCTTGCCCCGTTTTATTTTTAGTTAACCCATCAGTCAACACAAAGTCAAAACCAGAAAACCTTCTTCCTTAAAACTAAACGCGCCAAAACCAGGAAACCAAAACCACCTCTGACAAAAGCCTCCCTCCCCCATCCCTTTTTACTGATACACGCTTCCAACCCTCCCCTCCTTAGCTATCACATGTTACCAAGTCCCACGTGACTCAGAAAAGTTAAACACCCACTATCACCCTCTTCCCGCCAAAACTGAATCCAACGGATGAGATGGATTTAACCCAATCCAATGGGTGGGAAATGATGAGAAGAGTCAAAGAAGACTTTTGGATTGTTATTTAAAGGATAGAAGACAGAAGAACCGACAGTCACTGTTTTAGACCATAAATCAGTAGTGTAGTTTTAGTTAAGTTTAAGTTTAATTGTCATTTTAAATTCAGTCCAATGTAATTTCATTTTCAATTTAATTTCAAAAGCTTTGTGTAATTCGAGTTCCATTTAATTCAGAAATTTGAGACTTGTGTTGTTTAATTTCCAGAAACCTTT
Source organism: Artemisia tridentata subsp. tridentata (assembly GCA_021014915.2). NCBI lineage: Eukaryota > Viridiplantae > Streptophyta > Magnoliopsida > Asterales > Asteraceae > Artemisia > Artemisia tridentata. Next base: position 411,176,146 of record CP139508.1, read on the forward strand.
CTTTTCAGCCTAATAAGCTATCATAAGCTTGTGACACCTTGATGTTAGCTTATTATTGCTGAATTTAGCTTAAATGTTGTTTGCTCAGTTTTAATTTTCCAAAGTCAAACAAATAATCAATAGTCAACGAAAGTCAACTAAATTGGCTGTGGAAGAATTAAGCTGTTCTTATCAGCTTATTTGGGGTAATTTATAGCTTATTGGATAAGCTGGGTTGTGAATTGTTCCTGGTTCATTCAAGTTCAGCTGAATCAGTTGTGAGCTCTAAATTCCAATTTTATCTTAATTTCTGCTTATTTATGTTCAGCCTTTATTATTGCTTATTTGTCAACTGCTTTTGCTTCTTATGATTATCAGTGACTTAGTTAATGACAGTATAGAGTAAAATTCAGATCAAATTAGTTAGGTTAAGTGTAAAATTGCTATTTCAGCTCTGATCAGGGGTGTTTGGATTAACCAACTACCCTGTGTTTAAAAGTGTATTTTGAGTCATTTTTGGGTTAGTCAGATTACAATAGGGTAATATTAGATAGCCAAGTCATAAAAACCATAGTCTTTTTGTTAAAAAAGTCAAAACTCATTTTAATTTCATGTAATTATTAACTGTTAGGATTTTAGTGATCAAAATCATTAATCTTAGTTATAAAGTTGTTAATGTTGCTTGTTCTAGTCTTATCATAGCTCATTATTGCAATTTCAGTCAGTAAATTAGGATCAAAACTCACATAAGTCAAATCTTCAAAAAACAGCCAAAAGTCAAAATCAGGTTTCACCTTGTTCTGAGCTGCTGATCTAGGGACAAATTAGACTTCAATTGAGATGTTGGTGATAGGGCTTTTTGTGTTTTTGGGAAGCCAGTAGTTTAAGCTAGATTTTGCCCCCTTAATATTTTGCTTTCCAGCTTATTGAACTGCTTAAAACTGATCTGCAAGTAGGGGCCTAAAAACTGCTTATCTGTCCTAGTTTTGTATCAGTTCAGCAATTCAACTGCTTATCCCAGTTGCTTATTTGTGATTTTCCTATTGTTTTAAGTTCCATTTAGTGTATTAATCTGTTTTCCAGCTTTTTATAATTTTTGGTAAAGTTTTGCTTATTTTTAGCTTATTTTGATAGTGCTTATTTAGCCCATTCTGCTTATTATGGGTTAGACAGTTCTAGTTTTATTTTTCCTAGCTTTTTAATAATATTTTAGATTTACCTGTAAATTTTCATAATTTTCTGAATAGTTTTAGTATTTTTAATCTTTTTAATTAGTTTAAAATAGTAATTAAATCATAATAAATAGAAAAATAATCAGAAAAATATAAATCCAATTTTCATAATTTTCTTTTATCATTTTTAATCTAGGAAAAATATAATTTCATTTTTAGTCCTTAAGAAAATCAAAAATAGAAATATAGTGATAGCTTCTATTTAATAGAATTTTTTTTTTTAATTTTAATTAAGTAATTTTCAATTTTATAATTTTCTTAGCTTCTATTTACTTAATAATATTTTTAGAAAAAGTTTTAGATTTTTCTTAGCTCATTTAGTATTTTTTATAATTTAAATTAGTTTAATTAGTATTTAAATAATAAATAATTAGAAATAATTAAATAAAAAGTGTAAAAAATTAGAATTTAAGTTTTTAAATAAGTTTTTAGTAATTTTATATTTTTAGGTTTTAAATTTCATAAATTTTACTTTTTAGTCCTTTTTAGATTTTTCGTTGCGCGTTTTTAAGTTAAGTCCTTAGCGTTTAATTTTGTTGTGCATATCTGATTTAAATTTGTTATTTAGAATTGTTAAACAAAGCAAAATCAAAAGCAATCTAAATCATCAATCACTCTAATCCAAAGCTTTCCACAATAGCCCATTCACATCTCGTTGGGACACGACCCAGGTAATCACTTGCCCGGTATCACACACATCACATTCACGGGTTTTGCAAGTTTGACTTTTCCTAAGGTTTGACTTGTTATTTCCCAAGGTATCACGTGTGCACGATACTATATTTATTTATATATACTCACACACGGATCAAATTTTGGCGCCGCTGCCGGGGAGGTGTGCTGCGACTTTTGTGTTAAGTTCAAGCGATTAGTGATTCGAGATCCTTCTTTCAAGAAGTTCCTATTTCCCAAAAACAATATAAAAAAAACAAAAATATTTTTTCTTTTCTTTTATATATATATTATCATATAAAAAATTAAAAAACCCAAAAACATTTTCTGTTTTCTTTGTTAATAATAAATAACAATAAAAAATTACCATCGAGAACCAAGACAGAGTACTACCTAACTGGGGGTACGACCATAATAAGTTCCCAAACTAAAGATTAAAACTTGCCTTTGTATCCTTGTGAGTGGTGTACCTTTTTCAAAGAAGCCATTCATCTGTGATTATTGGTTTAAGTTCCTTGTGTTTTGTTTCGATCTTGGTTTAATTGATTTATTTTCCACAAAAAAAACCAAAAATATTCATCTTTACCCTCTTACCCTTTTTGATTCTTTATCCCTTTACCCTCTATCCATTTGATTCTAAACTTCTTATGCCTTTCTTCTATGGCGTCTCTCGGGTACAAATGTTTTGATTGTAAAAGCCCGTTGAATGACAGCCTTCATTGTTCTAAGTGTGCTTGTGAGCGGTGTGGAAAGCATGCACCAAAAGGATCATGTTATTGGTGTGAAGTAGCCCTCAAAGAGCTTAATTCCACTAATGATTCTCAAAGTCCTTCCCACTACCCTCCACAGCCCAAGATACGTGCTATTAATGACAAACCATCAAGAATCGATCCTAACCTTTCAGGATTTACGGTTAAAAGATTGTCAAGCAAACGTACAGAACTTAGAACAGTGACTAAAAAGAACGACTTGCCCAATCTTCACGTTATTCAAAAACAAAAACCAGAGACCATAACGGAAGTGGTGGAAATTCCTAGCTCTCAGAGCACACCACTTGTCCCACCTCTGGATTTTATTCCTTGTGTTGGTTGTGGTGAGCCGCTTTTTGGTTTGCCATGTCATTGGTGTACATGTGAACAATGTGGTAATGATATTCGAAACGGAAGTTGTTTGTTTTGTGGTTCGAGGAATTCATTTGCTTATGATCCTAATCCGAACTCATTCAACGACTCTTCAAACTACCCATCACATTCATACGAGCAAGAATCATATAATCCAAATTTCAATGATGCTTCGTATCAAAATACACCAAGTTTTTGTTGTGAATTTTGTGGAGGTCCTCATCAAGGATTTGAGTGTCAAACCGGGAACACGTTTGTCTATGAACAGTTTTCTGGTAACACTCAGGACTTTGGAAATGACCAAATTCCACATTATTCACTAAATCAGTCACAACAATCATTTTGTTGTGAGTACTATGGAGGTCCACACTTCAGTTACGATTGTCAAACAAGGATTCCATTTCCTTGTAACAATTATGACATTCCTGACCAACCTCCACAGTACCAAATGAATGAGGATGTCTATGAGTGTGTTCCTAATGACACTTCTAACAAAGATATTCCTCAAAACATTCTCCTTGGTCTTCTGGAAATATTAAAAAATCTAAAGGAAGATAAACGTGCCCAAGAAAATCCTCATGCTGATAATCAATGTCAACCTTTCGGTTTTCACACATCAGCCGAACTACGAGCAGCTAGAGCACGCGCCAATTTCCGCAATGCTGTTCTTATAGATGACGATGATGACAGTGATGATGAAGATATCATTGATATTCTTCAAAAAGATTCATCAACTTCATCAGTTGAGATTCCTTTAGTGGAAATACAGGGAGAAAAATCTATGGAGGAACTGCTAGCAAAAGAACAAATGGAACTTGTAGAATCCATGACTGCTAGTACTTCTCAACTTCCTCAGTCTACTGTTATCACACCCGAGGTTCACACTCGCTCTCTAAGCATGGGGGACGAGCATCTTAGCACTGTTCCTGAAAAGGAATCGGACGAATTCATAAAGTCTAGTGTTGAGAACCTTGTCCCAATCCCAAGAGAGTCACAGGGAATTCTTGAGCATATGTGTGATTTTCCTTCCCCTCCCGAGTGTTCAAAAGATCAATTTGAGACTTTCTCCGATTTTAGCGATGATTGTGCATCGTATGGAGACGTTGAATATGTTGAGGCATCACTCCCACAGATTGATGCTGATCATCTTCTTGAGGAGTTCGCCGATGAACTCACTCACATCAATCCACTTCCAACAGGAAGTGACGATGATCTCATTGACTTTGAAGCCGATCTAGGAGAGATTGAAAGTCTCCTTTATCATGATCCGTCACTCAGTTCTTATCCCAGCAGTCCAATAGAGAATGATAATCACTTTGTTCCCGAAGCATTCAAAACAACTCTCACCAATCCTCTGTTTGAATTCGAATCTGAATTCACTTTGATTTCTGATAACCCAATCTTTGGTACTCAGATCGAGGATAGTGATGAGTCTCCTTCGGAACATGAGTTCACGGATTTACATCTTGTGATCGATTCTCTTCACGAGGAGTTCTCCGGTGAACTCACTCATATCATATCTCCACCGGAGTATGATAACTTCCACTTTGATCCAGACACACCGGGATATGTCTTGATCACATGAGCTTAAATAATGAGATTCATAATACTGAAATTATGGATTCTCCTGTGGGTGAGGAAGAGTTAATCATGATTTTCATCATGGTTTTCTTCCTTTTCTTCACCTATTCCGTGACGTCCTCTCTTCTTCACTCATTCGGGAGTGAAGACACTATTTTTGATCCCGGCATTTTCATTTATCATTTGTGAGCCGGATCTGTATATCTCATCGGAGTGGAACTTTCATGTACTTCAGTGTTTATCCAAACATCTTGAACGAAAGTCCGATGGAGATTTTTTGTTCCACGTGCTTCCCCAAGAACCAATGAATGCGGGGTCGAGTCAAGCTAATGACTCGGTGAACAAAAACATTAGCATAACATGGGTTTTCACCCGTGTCTCTGTTTTCTTTCTCTGTTCTACCACCTAGTGTGGGGGAGATGCCCCACATGTTGTATATATGTAAATTTTCAAAAAAAAAAAAAAAAAAAAAAAAAAAAAAAAAAGTGTGTGTATATAAAATAAATGGCTATTAATATTTCCTTTTTACGTTCTAAGTGTCCGCATAATAGCCGGTACTTTGAATATTGGGGGCAATATTCAGTTCTAAGTGTGGGGGGGAATTCTAGCGAATTTAATCAAATGTACCATCTAGTACCCCCATTTTAGCCAAAATTTTAAAATTTTTTCTCACTTAGAACGCAATAAAATGGTTATCAGTCCGCCATGTCTAACCCACAAAAGGATTGGCTAATCCAGGAGCAAACGGCTCTTGGTAAAGATAACTCAAATCCGTTTATGGCTTGCAATTTGCCGAAAATTGTATGGTTTTCGACTCGCCATATCTTTAAAAGTGAAGAGTTGGCTAGCCCGCAAGGTTATGGCTTGTGGTAAAGGCAGTGAAAATCCATGATTGGTAATCAGCTCACCAAAGATAATATTGATAATTTATCTAAGAGTTGGCTAGTCCAGAAGCAAACGGCTTTTGGTAAAGACAAATCAAATCCGTTGACAGCTGATGGTTTGCTCAAAATCATATGGTTATCAGTGTACCATAGTTCTTACTTGAACTGAAACATTTGGCTACTCCAGAAGTAATGGCTTTTGGTAAAGAGACTTCAAATCCATTAAATTTTATAAAAGATTGCTAGGGACTAGCAATAGTTTAGTGTGGGGGATTGATGAGTGTGTAAATACTCATCATTTTTGGTTAAATCTGAACTGCAAAACATTCAAAAACACTCAAAAATGCATCAAAATACAGAAAATATCCCAAAATTGTGTTTTATATGTTTCAGATGCAAAATGAGTAAAAACAGATGAAAAACGAACAAAGTTTGCATTATTGGCAGTTTCAGTCCCTCAACTTTTAAAACTTGTCAAAATTAGTCCCTGAACATTTATTTTGAAAGAAAAGTCAACCCAAGGCATTTAAAAGTCAAAAGTTATCAAATAAAGTCCTTGGGATATCTTTTGGAAGTTTGCATTTTCAGTCCTCAACTTTCAGGGAATTACATTATTGGTCCTTAAACATTTTCCCATTTCAACAATATTAAACCAAACCTATTTCCTAAACTAACCCTTTAACCCAAAATAAATTAAAACCAAACCCATTTACCCCAAGCCCACTCCACAAGGCCCAACCCTTGCCCCGTTTTATTTTTAGTTAACCCATCAGTCAACACAAAGTCAAAACCAGAAAACCTTCTTCCTTAAAACTAAACGCGCCAAAACCAGGAAACCAAAACCACCTCTGACAAAAGCCTCCCTCCCCCATCCCTTTTTACTGATACACGCTTCCAACCCTCCCCTCCTTAGCTATCACATGTTACCAAGTCCCACGTGACTCAGAAAAGTTAAACACCCACTATCACCCTCTTCCCGCCAAAACTGAATCCAACGGATGAGATGGATTTAACCCAATCCAATGGGTGGGAAATGATGAGAAGAGTCAAAGAAGACTTTTGGATTGTTATTTAAAGGATAGAAGACAGAAGAACCGACAGTCACTGTTTTAGACCATAAATCAGTAGTGTAGTTTTAGTTAAGTTTAAGTTTAATTGTCATTTTAAATTCAGTCCGATGTAATTTCATTTTCAATTTAATTTCAAAAGCTTTGTGTAATTCGAGTTCCATTTAATTCAGAAATTTGAGACTTGTGTTGTTTAATTTCCAGAAACCTTTCTTTTCAGCCTAATAAGCTATCATAAGCTTGTGACACCTTGATGTTAGCTTATTATTGCTGAATTTAGCTTAAATGTTGTTTGCTCAATTTTAATTTTCCAAAGTCAAACAAATAATCAATAGTCAACGAAAGTCAACTAAATTGGCTGTGGAAGAATTAAGCTGTTCTTATCAGCTTATTTGGGGTATTTTATAGCTTATTGGATAAGCTGGGTTGTGAATTGTTCCTGGTTCATTCAAGTTCAGCTGAATCAGTTGTGAGCTCTAAATTCTAATTTTATCTTAATTTCTGCTTATTTATGTTCAGCCTTTATTATTGCTTATTTGTCAACTGCTTTTGCTTCTTATGATTATCAGTGACTTAGTTAATGACAGTATAGAGTAAAATTCAGATCAAATTAGTTAGGTTAAGTGTAAAATTGCTATTTCAGCTCTGATCAGGGGTGTTTGGATTAACCAACTACCCTGTGTTTAAAAGTGTATTTTGAGCCATTTTTGGGTTAGTCAGATTACAATAGGGTAATATTAGATAGCCAAGTCATAAAAACCATAGTATTTTTGTTAAAAAAGTCAAAACTCATTTTAATTTCATGTAATTATTAACTGTTAGGATTTTAGTGATCAAAATCATTAATCTTAGTTATAAAGTTGTTAATGTTGCTTGTTCTAGTCTTATCATAGCTCATTATTGCAATTTCAGTCAGTAAATTAGGATCAAAACTCACATAAGTCAAATCTTCAAAAAACAGCCAAAAGTCAAAATCAGGTTTCACCTTGTTCTGAGCTGCTGATCTAGGGACAAATTAGACTTCAATTGAGATGTTGGTGATAGGGCTTTTTGTGTTTTTTGGAAGCCAGTAGTTTAAGCTAGATTTTGCCCCCTTAATATTTTGCTTTCCAGCTTATTGAACTGCTTAAAACTGATCTGCAAGTAGGGGCCTAAAAACTGCTTATCTGTCCTAGTTTTGTATCAGTTCAGCAATTCAACTGCTTATCCCAGTTGCTTATTTGTGATTTTCCTATTGTTTTAAGTTCCATTTAGTGTATTAATCTGTTTTCCAGCTTTTTATAATTTTTGGTAAAGTTTTGCTTATTTTTAGCTTATTTTGATAGTGCTTATTTAGCCCATTCTGCTTATTATGGGTTAGACAGTTCTAGTTTTATTTTTCCTAGCTTTTTAATAATATTTTAGATTTACCTGTAAATTTTCATAATTTTCTGAATAGTTTTAGTATTTTTAATCTTTTTAATTAGTTTAAAATAGTAATTAAATCATAATAAATAGAAAAATAATCAGAAAAATATAAATCCAATTTTCATAATTTTCTTTTATCATTTTTAATCTAGGAAAAATATAATTTCATTTTAGTCCTTAAGAAAATCAAAAATAGAAATATAGTGATAGCTTCTATTTAATAGAATTTACTTTTTTTAAATTTTAATTAAGTAATTTTCAATTTTATAATTTTCTCAGCTTCTATTTACTTAATAATATTTTTAGAAAAAGTTTTAGATTTTTCTTAGCTCATTTAGTATTTTTTATAATTTAAATTAGTTTAATTAGTATTTAAATAATAAATAATTAGAAATAATTAAATAAAAAGTGTAAAAAATTAGAATTTAAGTTTTTAAATAAGTTTTTAGTAATTTTATATTTTTAGGTTTTAAATTTCATAAATTTTACTTTTTAGTCCTTTTTAGATTTTTCGTTGCGCGTTTTTAAGTTAAGTCCTTAGCGTTTAATTTTGTTGTGCATATCTGATTTAAATTTGTTATTTAGAATTGTTAAACAAAGCAAAATCAAAAGCAATCTAAATCATCAATCACTCTAATCCAAAGCTTTCCACAATAGCCCATTCACATCTCGTTGGGACACGACCCGGGTAATCACTTGCCTGGTATCACACACATCACATTCACGGGTTTTGCAAGTTTGACTTTTCCTAAGGTTTGACTTGTTATTTCCCAAGGTATCACGTGTGCACGATACTATATTTATTTATATATACTCACACACGGATCATTCATCAATTATTGACCCTTGTTATGTGTTTTTGGTTCATCAATTATTGTTATGTGTTATGTTATTTTTTTTGTTCATCAATTATTGGTTTATCAGTTATAGGTTCATCAGTTATTGTGTTGTGTTATTTTTTTGGTTCATCAGTTATTGTGCTGTTATTTTTTTGGTTCATCAATTATTATCCTGGTGTTGTGTTTTTGGTTCATCAATTATTGTCATGTGTTATGTTATTTTTTTGGTTCATCAATTATTGGTTCATCAGTTATAGGTTCATCAGTTATTGTGTTGTGTTATTTTTTGGTTCATCAGTTATTGTGTTGTTATTTTTTTGGTTCATCAATTATTATCCGGGTGTTATGTCTTTTTGGTTCATCAATTATTGACCCTTGTTATGTGTTTTTGGTTCATCAATTATTATCATGTGTTATGTTATTTTTTTGGTTCATCAATTATTGGTTCATCAGTTATTGTGTTGTGTTATTTTTTTGGTTCATCAGTTATTGTGCTGTTATTTTTTTGGTTCATCAATTATTATCCTGGTGTTGTGTTTTTGGTTCATCAATTATTGTCATGTGTTATGTTATTTTTTTGCTTCATCAATTATTGGTTCATCAGTTATTGGTTCATCAGTTATTGTGTTGTGTTATTTCTTTGGTTCATCAGTTATTGTGCTGTTATTTTTTTGGTTCATCAATTATTGTCCTCGTGTTATGTCTTTTTGGTTCATCAATTATTGACCCTTGTTATGTGTTTTTGGTTCATCAATTATTGTCATGTGTTATGTTATTTTTTTGGTTCATCAATTATTGGTTCATCAGTTATAGGTTCATCAGTTATTGTGTTGTGTTATTTTTTTTTGTTCATCAATTATTATCCTGGTGTTGTGTTTTTGGTTCATCAATTATTGTCATGTGTTATGTTATTTTTTTGGTTCATCAATTATTGGTTCATCAATTATTGGTTCATCAGTTATAGGTTCATCAGTTATTGTGTTGTGTTATTTTTTGGTTCATCAGTTATTGTGTTGTTATTTTTTTGGTTCATCAATTATTATCCTGGTGTTATGTCTTTTTGGTTCATCAATTATTGACCCTTGTTATGTGTTTTTGGTTCATCAATTATTGTCATGTGTTATGTTATTTTTTTGGTTCATCAATTATTGGTTCATCAGTTATAGGTTCATCAGTTATTGTGCTGTTATTGGTTCATCAATTATTGGTTCATCAGTTATAGGTTCATCAGTTAGCGTCGGTTATTTTTCAAAGTGTTTAGGTTCATCAGTTATCGTCGGTTGTTTTTCAAAGTGTTTTGGTTCATCAGTTAGCGTCGGTTGTGTTTCAAAGTGTTTAGGTTCATAAGTTAGCGTCGGTTATTTTTCAAAGTGTTTTGGTTCATCAGTTAGCGTCGGTTGTTTTTCAAAGTGTTTTGGTTCATCAGTTAGCGTCGGTTGTTTTTAAAAGTGTTTTGGTTCATCAGTTAGCTTCGGTTGTGTTTCAAAGTCTTTAGGTTCATCTGTTAGCGTCGGTTGTTTATCAAAGTGTTTAGGTTCATCAGTTAGCATCAGTTGTTTTTCAAAGTGTTTTGGTTCATCAGTTATTTTTGATAGCGTTCATCAGTTATTGTTCATCTTTAACGTCCAATATCTCACTCATATTATATCGGATTTGAGTGATTCAAATTTATGGGTAAAGAATGGCCAAAAAGCTACAACTTTCATGTTTTAAGTTTTGCAAAATTCGGCCTTTAAGCTAGGCAAAATTAGAGTTGAAAATGCAGAAAATTTCAAGAAAATCAACACCTACTTAAAAAGTTGAAAAAAAAAAGTTGCGATTCATATATCATAATGCATACCAATTAAAGAGAATCATATTTTTAAAAATTATGGTGAAATCGGTTTTTCATAAAAGTTTATCGTTTGAAAGTTATTTACGTTTAAAGTTTTGGGGTGGAATAAAAAAAAGGGGTTAAAAGGACCAAAATGCCCCCTAACCAAATTTAATAAGAAAAAAAGGAGGGAATGGTTGATGGACACTTGTCACATTGTGAGTGGCTTTCTAGCCTTTTTAATTTTCTTCACTTTCTAAAGGATCGCATCTCCTCAAATTAATTGTCCACTTGCCATTTTTAGTAAGAAAAAGAGAATTTAGTGAGGGAATATTCTATTTGAGTGGTTGAGAATTATAATGGTCTCACTTTTATTAAACTTTGTGATTCTTGTCTCCTGACAATAATTTTGAGACGGAGGGAGTATAACCAGAAAGACATGCGAAGCTATTTCAC
>CP139508.1:411187219-411446359 GCA_021014915.2 Artemisia tridentata subsp. tridentata
GAGACGAGGCATGGTCAAGCCCGTGCGTTGCACCAATTGTGTCTTGGTTTTTGTAGCGGAATGGTTGGTATTCGTTGGGTTTACACTATAAACTAATTTGTATGTGTTTATGTTGTGCGTAACATGCAGGTGAAGATTATACATTTGTCAATTTACTTTTTTTGTTATTGTCAACATTTGAGGTGTGTAATGGCAAAGAAGTATACAATGATGGTGAACAGGGAAGCTTTAGGTCCTCATGATGTTGTTTAACGCTATTAAGATGAATTAGTTTTATTAGTTGTTTGGTTTTACATATTTTTGGGTTACAATACTATTTGATCGCTATTGTGTTTAGAGATGTCCTTTGATGGGAAGATGTTAGATGTGACGAATTAGTTTTATTAGTTGTTTGGTTATACATATATTTTTTTTACAACACTATTTGGGCATTATTGTAGTTGATTGTATAAGCACATGACGGTATTTAGATGCATATTAGAGAAGTTATATTATATTTATTTTAGTGGAATTAATATTTAGATTCCTAGTAATGTTATAATAACTTGTTACATTTAAATTAGTTTATTTTCATTAAAAGTTTCAGTTAACATATAAACTATAAAGATAAATTATAAGCATTTTTTTTAAGTTTAGGCTGGTAATGGTAATACATTGTGCATGGAGGGGTTGGTTTATATCCAATGTATCCGGTTTCAATGTTGTTAAACTGTATGGTAGCGTAATAATTTTTTAAAATGTGGACTTGTAATTGCGCGTTGCAACTCAGAATATTGTTTTTGCGCGTAATGTATTCTTGGAACGATTTTTTTTATAATTGTTTTATTTGAAGGACTTGTCTGTCATTCTTCTTAATGTGAGGGGGCTTTTGTTACTAAATGATTTTTTTGTTTCTTCTTCATGCATTGCCTGAACCCAACTTGGATGTAATTTTCCAGAAGATGTAAAGGCTCCATTAACACCCATATTAAATGTTGAAATGCCTATTGGGTGTCTTTTGTGTTTAATTTTGCAAAAGATCAACTGTTCACAATGTACGTTCCTAATTGTATTATCATTATATATACGGTAACTATTTTTAATCCTAATCTTAACACACAACTATCAACAATTTAACCCTAATTTAACACATAACTATGGCAGGCACACCAAATCTCGATGAGATGAAAAAGGCAACTGAATCCGGTAAGCTTGCCGACGGATTCAAGCTGCTGATAAGTCATGAGAAGGCAGAAGAGGAGAGTTTCATCGCTCGTATTGGAGAGGAGAGCAGCCAGTTGAGGGCAGTGATTGAGAAGAAGGAGCAAACAATCACTGAGGCATCTACGGCATATTCTCGTTTCCATGCTGTGGCTGCAACTGGGCGTGATTGTCTGCTTGAAATACAACTGAAGGACCGAAGGAAACTTGATCTGTTGGCTCAACTACTGCTGCTGTCTCGTCAAAGCTTGGTGGAGAAGGATGAACTTTTGGAGAGGGTGGAAGAAGCTGAAGATTCTGATGATGAAGATTAGGATGTATTGGGCATTGTCTTTTGTTTTTTGATGTATGTACTTTTCTGGGATGTATCTACCTTTTATCTTTTTATCTGAATGCTAATGAACTGATGGTGTAAAAAAATTAACTATTAATGGAAAAACTTATCTAAGTATCAGTTATGTTATTAGTATTAATTGTTTATTATGTTTAAGAATTTATTAATTTTTATTTATTTTTTTTATTATAAAGTGTTAAAATATATATGCGTTCACTTTATTCTCTCACACACACATGAGTGTGAAACACACACTCTTTTTAGATCTGGCAAAAAAAAAATTAAGGTTTTATCTCAAATTAGGGTGATCCATTATATAACGTATTAATCAAATTAAATGATAGGTTAATTTGATCTAAGTATCGTGGTGCTTGTGTATTCAATTTCTTGTTTTAATTTTCATGAAATGATGCTCTAGTGCTTATAATCGTATGACTGTGTAGGGTTACTTATGAAATGATATGTTAGATGTTGTTGAGTATGTTTTTTTATGGGAATATTAGGAGTTTGTTTATTGATTTGTTTATCTGTTATCATATTTGATTAAGTACTCTTGATTGAATTTGGGTATTCATTGTTTAGTATGAATTAAGAAGTTTAGGGTAATTGTATTTTTTGTTTAATTGTTATTACAGTTTTTGAGGTTGTATGGTTGATGATATGGATGTTGTTGTTAAATAAGATGTTAGACGAAATATCAACGATGGATGTATGGCAACCAAGGCAGCTATTGCTAAATTTTCTTGGTGACTGTACTTCCACCATTGATACTTTGTCAAATTTTGTCGATTTCACACGTTGCGACAGTTGCCTATATGAGTACAATATATTTCATTGCATATTAGTATTAGATAATACATATCAAATTGTCTGATTATAAAGTTTTTTTGATGTATTGCGGATACCGTTAAGCAAGGTTATATTGATTGTTGGTGATTGTATAGAGTATATAATGGGATGTTAATGAAATATAGTTTTACTTCATAATGAATTATGTTATCGATAGTACGAAAAGGTTTTAAGTTCTTGTATAATGGTGTCTGTGAGTTCATTTTGTTACAGTAAGTTGATATTGAACATTCGGCATCGTTAAAAGAACGTTTAGAGGGAAATTTCTCAAATATAAGTCTTTGGTCTGCATAGAACATGTGTATAAGCCTGCATTTGTGTTTGTTGACTATGCTAGTTCATATTTCTAGATTATATGCTTTTAATTATATGGAAGTTTATGATTATAAACTTTTATTGTTGTATTGCGGATAACAACCTTGCTTTTTAGAACTATAGCAAACATGTTTTCATTATTGTTAAAAAGGCTCATTTTTTTTCAGCTTTACTTCATAATTCTAATGTCAGTTACGATATTTTTTTATTGGGATTCTAGTCGAAAATGTGTGTTCGTAAGACATTTGAAATTAGGTCCGAATGGGTTGTTTTGATACCCAAAATTTGAGTTTCTGAGTCAAATTGATAAATTCGGTGCTCCATATGCGGGTTGGGTTGTACTCAACTCGATGTGTGTAAGGTTTGAAAACTTGTGTGCTTATAGTTGTAGTTCCAGTTGTGTTATTTTTCGTAACCTTAATGGAAGTCATGCTCAGTTGAACGATCTCGAGTCATGGGTATAAGTACCCTTAGCCGTGCGTGAAAGAGGTCATAGTTGAATGTCTTGTTTGTGCCTCGAGCCGAGAGACCATGGGTTATGGTCACAGAGCTCATCTCGAGCCTTGGTTGGCTTGTGTTCCTGCCCTTGTTGGTTCGACCATTGGGTCATTAACAACATCTAATGTGTACTATTTTTCACTCACTCTCACAAGCGGTCACACTCTATAGTCGTACTCTTTTATAAGATGTTTGAAAACATGTTTATAATTTCAGGACTAAATTAAATATTGAATGCATATATTTATTACATATCAGCTGTGAACATTAGATATCTATGCTAAGATAGATTGCTGAAAGTTTCCTTGAAAACAATGTTGCGTGTGCAGTTCGCAAGTTCCGGATCCTTATCTTCGATCATTAGAATTTTAAGGCCATCAGGACTGGTGACTCTAGAGAATGCCACATAAAGTTGTCCGTGACTGAATACGGGAGTAGGCAAATAGAGACCAACATAATTAAGTGACTGACCCTGGCTTTTGTTAATGGTCATTGCATAACATGGTTTTAGAGGGAATTGCCTACGTTTCAAAACGAATGGCCACTTAGACTGTGTTGATGTGAGTATAATCCTATGTATAATAACATTGTCCCCTACATTTGAACCTGTTAGCACCTTAGCGTGAATAACAAACTGGCCTAGATCTGTAATGAGTAACCTTGTTCCATTACATAGTCCTTTGCTTGGATTGACATTTCGCAATAACGTAACGGGCAGTTCCTTTTTTAAATGAAGAGCATGTGGGGGCATACCTGGGAAATTTAACGAATTAAGGAATTCAATTGGATACAGGTCGTGTTGTTCAAGATTGTCTGTAGATCCCTTGCAAATCTCATCTGCACTGTTGTATGTAACAGTTTCTCCTTCTAACTGGTTAAACATATACTCGTTGATGGCATCAGCATCCTCATTCTTAGGAGTTAAGATTGCCCTTTCTTTGAGGTAGTCATCGTCGGTTTGTCTTGTTGTAAAATCAGGGTATGTCTCTGTAACAATTTTCTCGATAGGAGAATCCCACGATTTAATTAAAAAGTCTTTGGGAATGTCAATCCAAGTTGGCTCATCTTCCCCTTCTTTACATTTTGCTGGCAACGTGCCATCCCCCACAGCTAAAACCCATTTATTGAAATCCTTTTTTCGAGTATCAATCTGGCCATTTTCGGTATACTCATCCACACGCATGTTGCGTGTAAGGGTGAAGACCTTGCAATGATTCCATAATGCAGACTGGTTTATGCACGATTGGACAATGTCAGGCCTGCTCCCTTTTGGTATAACTGGAAGAACCTGTCGAAAGTCACCTCCCAGTAAGACTGTTACACCTCCAAATATTCGATTCCTATTGTCTGGTTCATGATATCCTAAAATATCCTTTAGAGTCTTGTCCAATGCTTCAAAAGCATATTTTTTAGTCATTGGCGCTTCATCCCAGATGATAAGTTTAACTTCCTGCATGAGCTCTGCCATATGTGTGTTTTGCTTTATGCCACATGTACTGTTCTCCAATAATTCAAGCGGTATAACAAAACGACTATGTGCGGTTTTTCCTGCTGGTAGTAATAATGAAGCGATTCCTATATGAATTAAGACTATTAGTTCAATATGTATTTTATAAAGTTAATAGAGTAGTTTTTGTTTTGTTTGAGTATTCATTTTTACCTGAAGATGCGACAGCAAGGACGATCATACATTCTGATCTTAACCTTGAAATGATTGTTTTGTATAAAAACGTCTTTCCGGTTCCTCCTGGTCCATATACAAAATAAAATTTGCCTTTTTTATTATGCACATATTCAATTATCTCTTCATAGATTAATCGTTGTTCGGGATTTAACAATGAATGAAGTTGTTGATGTTCAACACTACTCTTCTTCATATCATAATCTAATGCTTCTCTGATGAGACGATTGTCCAAGTTGGTTAGTAACTTTGGGTTAGGCAGCGGCAGATCTTGAAACTCTGACAAAGATCTTCCATGCCTACTTAGCAACTCTTGGATTTTTAGCAGACAATAGTTCTGGAGTTGTTCATCTGTGAATTCCAATTCGAGGTATTTAAAAATTTTCCTTTTCTTATGGAGGATATCCTCTGATAAGAACTCCCAGTTTTCTTCCCATAATTTTAAAGGCCTACTGACATCACAAAATAACAAAATTGTCACAAACATGTCACGTAGTTGTGGTCCAAACGCCCATGCACTTGCTTCTGATATAGCATGCTTCCATTCGGTGTCATCATTTAAAAGGCCATACTCAAAACAGGATTCTTTGAATGTGGAACATAATCTGGTGTTAACTGTCATGAGATTTTGAAAAGATTCAGGCCCTCTCACAATGTTCAATAGCATTCTAAGATAATATCGTTCTCCAGAAGCAGGGTGAGAGTAAACAATCCTGCCAATGCATCTTTTACGTTTTCTTTGTTTCCACATTTTGTCTTTCTCATGCCACACATAATGTTGAGGTATCTCAGCATATGTATATGCTCTCGCTGATGTATCACGCTTGTTTAATTCAAACCAGTCAGTGAACATAGTTATGTCGATACCTTCCTTTTGAATTAAGGCGGGTAAGCTTTCTGAGTCACGAAGTGTGATTGCGTTCTGATTTGGCAAGTGGTAATTCAGTCTCATTACTGATGGATATGAGTAATGGATATCATATGAAAACAAACGCCACACAGCCTCACATGGAGCTAAGAAACGACAATTCAAATAATTTTTTATTTCGTCCACCTCCAAAACTTGGACATTTCCCAAATCACCATCGATTGTAACATTCTCTTGTATAACAACTGTAGCTCTGTCGGGCCCTTTATTTAAGTACTTAAATAAGTACTTAATTGCCTTTGATCTGTTGCACCATTCTACATTAATGTGGGCGTGGTACTTCATGAGGAGATAACGATTGTGAGGAATGACATATCTGTTATCATATTTAAACTTTCCTTTTATATGGTAAGCTTTATTATCCCTCCGACGATAAATCGCATAGCCATCACTATCAACTATTGTTTCTTCTACAAAATGTTTAGGAAAATGTTTTGAGCACTTACCTTCAACTGTACATGGGGCGTGTTTAGCGTCTTGACCGCAAGGTCCATGTAACATAAATTCAGTTACTATTTTATATCCTTCTAGATCATTTGATTTACATGGTATCTCTGCTGTAATCATGTCATCTATCTCGCGTACTGTTTTGCATTTCAACTCTTCTTCTAGCCATAATAGGATATGAGCGTGTGGGAGTCCACGTTTTTGAAATTCTATGACATATACAACTGAAAAGAAATGCAAGAAAAACATAAGTTGCTGCATGCATTTGATGTAGAATAGTAGGGATTCACATTTTTTAATCAAGTTGTATTACCTGCCCGTGAAGTACCAAAAATATGGTGCTTTGTAAGATCATCTAAAATCTCAGTTAGTTTAATCTTGAATACACGGGTCGTAATTTCTGGACGGTCATTACCTTTTTGCCCCGGGATGTGCTTTAACATTTCACTAACCTCTGGCCATTTTGGATTGGCGGTGAAAGTGATGAACAGGTCTGGATTTCCATAGGTTCGACATATAGCCATAGCATCTTGGTAGTTTTGCATCATATACCTTGGGCTGCCCGTAAAACTCCTTGGTAGAACGATACGTTTCCCGAGGCCTGCTGCATTTGTATCACCCCTTGTTACAGCGTCACACAGGTTATGATATAGATCCACTCGTAACGTATCTTGATTTTGCCTAGTCCATTTAAGTCTTTGCTCCTCAACAGCCGTGTATGCATCCACCAGGTATTGTTGAAATAATCGCCCACCTCTAAGCAAGGTAGTACCTTGGTTATTTCGCTGTTGTATTATGTACGCATAGTACTCTTTCATTGTGAGACAACCCCTTTTAGTTTTGCGTGCACCTGTGTTCTTGTGATACTGTATTTTTTCATGAAATCCTTCTTCTCCATATGGGAATAACAATGGATATTGGAGGGCCATGTATTCTGAATGCAACTCAGAAATACGTTTCAGACCTTCATCCTTGTTACTTACAACAATATCTCTCGTAGGAATACCATCACCAAAGTCGTTAGTAATTAGAGCTGCTATTTCAGGCACACTCGGTGCGTTGTATTGCCGTGATGCACCCCGACCACTTAGCAGGCGTAATTCAAACATTGATGAATTATGGGAGTTACACCAATCCCTGGCCATTCGGAATGCCTTGGCAATTGAACTTGATTGATCGAACATTTGAATCAGGCTTGCTACTATCTTTTCATCCACCACTTGTTTACTCTCCTTGTCTATAAAAGATTTCATCCGGTTTTTTACTTCATTTCCAGTATCATAAAAGTATAGTTGTGCATATTTGGGTTGAGCACTGATGACATCAAATAACGACATATTATTAGCATCATTTATCCCATATTAATGACTTGTTTTATATCACTTTATATGAGAATTGACACTTAATCGTTTACTTTTGTAATTCTCAGTATAAACAAGCATTTGGTGAAAGTTAATGATTTTGGACGGAAATTGGAGCAAAATGAATCAAGTTGGAAAAGTCTGCTGAATTGAAGAGATTAAAGACCATTGCCTGACTTTGAAGCATGCGCCGCATCTGATTTTATCATGCGTCGCATATGAAACTTTGGTCAACGAAGAAGAACCAACTTGTTCTACTCCAGATACGCCGCATCGGACCAATCCGATGCGCCGTATCGGCCATACACAATCCTTACCAAAGAAATCAAGTGGAGATTAGAAGCTTAATGAAGAAGTCAAGATTACAAGTCGACACTTGAAGATGCTTTCGTATTTTGGCCATAAAATCTTCATCCGGACTCCGATTTAGTTGATTCAAGCGGCCACGCGAAGAGAAAAAGAAAATCTATCTGAATCTGAAGGAGATGCGGCGCATCTGGTCCTTAGATGCGCCGTATTGGGAGATGAGGCGCATCTGGTCTTTAGATGCGCCGTATTGGGTCAGTTTCAGACTTGGAGGCTACGTTTACTTATAGATGCGGCACATCTAACTCTCTAGATGCGCCGTATCGACCCAGATTTCAGAATCTATAAATACCGAGCTCATTAACGAATTAGGGTATCATTGGGGACCCTTGGGGTCGTGCCCAGAAGACCAAAAACCCCTCCAAACAGCAGAAGACCTCCTTGAAGATCCAATCATCCTAGAAGATCATCTCAAGAACCTTATATTAAGTTTAATCGTTTGGTTAGCGTATCGTTTTCATTATGAATTCTTATTCATTTGCTTTGATTACAACTTTATGTATTGTTACTGAGATTATGGGCTAACACCCTTAGGTGTTAGTCATTTTTATGAAGTTTTATTAGTTTTTATGCTTGTATTGATGTGTTTACTTTGTTATTGGATTGGGTGCTTATCGATAAAAACTCGTTTATTGCTTATAACTAGTAAAAGTCTATGTAACTAGATTATGATCTTATTGGTTTAATGTGGTAACTTAACTATCTGTAATTGTGGTTACTTTAATTGATCATAAGTGTAGTAATCCGAATCCTATTAGTCGCCTTAGAGGGAACACACCGGAACCGTGCCTTATGCCACTATTAGGACTAGTAGCGCGTAATGCCAAACTAGGTTAGACGGTTTTAAGCGATAAGTTAGTATTGATGCTAGATAGGTCACTATGATCATGTCCTCTTTCCCACCACGATGGTAGGTTATTCAATTGTGACAGGATTAATAATCGGATTGATGGCAAAACAATTGAATGAATTAAAACAAGTAGACATAAGCATGTATAACTATTAGATGGATTAGGCTTGGCTAACCCGTTCTTCTCTATATCGATCTATCTTTAGTTTAGTTATTTACTTTCCTGTATTTAGTTTAATTATACACACAAACTCGTGATAGCCTCTCAGGCTAAACCCCCATCTATCTTTAATTGCTTTCTAGTTTAGTTCAGTTAGATTAGAGACTAAAATACCTTTAGATCACTTTAGCTTCGCTCCTAGTGAACGACCCTTGCTTACCTAGAAACTATACACATTGACCGGGTACACTGCTCGTTAGTGTTTTAGTCTATAGGTTAGTTCGGCAATAAATAAATTTAAAACTTGGTTAAAAATTATAGACCCAAAAAAAAACACATCAAGTTTTTGGCGCCGTTGCCGGGGAGTGATTGTTTAATTTGATTTATTGGTATTTTAGTTTTTATTTGTTTTCTTTAGTTTCTGTGTGTTTTTGTCATTATGTGTTTCTGTCTCAGAAAGGCAATACGGCGTATTCTTGTCTGTGAATACGGCGCATCTGTCTGATTTCAATACGGCGTGTTCTTGTCTGTGAATACGGCGCATTGACGTTCTGCGACATTTTTTTTTTAGTTTGTGTGATTTTTTTTAGTATTATATAATTTGAAAAATCTGTTACAGAAAGCTAATACGGCGTATCCATTGTCTGTTGGATACGGCGTATTATCTTGTGTCGATACGGCGTATCCATTGTCTATTGGATACGGCGCATCGATTTTCTGTGACACCAAAAATATATTTTTTTTTTATTTTTTTTATTTTTTGTGTTTATTTAATTTTTATTAGTTTAGTTTTTATTTTTGTTTAGGTTACTCTGCTGTTCTTGGTTGTTTATCTTTTAGGTAATAATGATGATGGACAATCCGGACATAACTATGGAAGAATATCTGAGGCTTAACAAAGAAAGGTCCTTGTGCAATAAAAAGGCTTACAATTGGGAAAAAGCAAGATATGGTGCACAAGTCATCAATGATAAAAGAACCCACAATGGAAGAGTACTTATTATCAAAGCAGGAAGAGTCAGGGAAAGAAAGAAAGACATTGCCATTTAGACACACTTGGACTTTATCCAATGATGATGATGAAGAAGAATCATGCGATTTTGGTGCAATTAGGTTTCCGGCAATAGTTATTGATGATGTTATTTCTCCGGAAGTTGCCCAAGATGAAGAAGAGTCACAAGTGTTTGATTTGAATGAAAATCCAGAAATTGTTTACAAAGAAGCTTATTCATTCGGAAGTGCTTATGATGAAAATGAAGATGAATGTGGAACAATGGTGTATAGTGCTATTATTTGTAATTTTCCACCCGAGTTGGAAAATATATTCTCATCCTATCAAAAACACCATGATGATATTCCATCGGATGAAGATAATAAGTATTCTAATATTGAAAGTTTTGATTGTATTGTGTACAATGACATACCGCAATTGCCACAACAAAAGGAAATATTTAGGCGTGGAACAAATGAGCCAGATTATGACCCCACAAAGGATTTTGAAGAAATGTGGGATGACTTATTTGAGGCGGCTATTCGGGAAAAGGATGAAATTACAAGACCACTAGTTGAAGATGGAGACTCACAAGATGAATTGGAGTCACTTACAACAAAAAGTGGTACTAATTTATTTAATATTATTAATCCCGTTACTAATAATCTTGCTAGTTTTCCTAAACAGGTTGCAAAACGAAAGAATGATGAGGTGGAATTTACTACACCAACTAATGATGAATATAAAGCACCTGTTATCAACCCATTTTTGGTTGAAATAGAAAAAGAATTCAAGGATGAGCTGATGGACACGACCATGATTGAAGAGGATGATTTCAATCCTATGAAGGATATAGAGGAACCCGAACTTTTACTCTCCAAAGACCCTTTCTCATCTTTTATGGAAGTCAAGGGACGCCTTACTACCAATAGAACAAACGAAGAAGAAGGGAGATTCATTGATCCTCAACATACTACTCTCTCACATGTAATGTTCATGTCATCCAATTTAACAACCAAACCGGGTAAGGTAATGAACGAAGTACACATATTGCCAAGGTATTATCTTTACATATTCTATCCATCTCTAGTAGCAAATTTACACCGTTATGGTGCTTATTGCTACTATCACCCGCACTTGACCGCAAGTGGGGGGAAAAACACCCTATTACCTAGTAAATAAGGGTGGAGTCAGGCTCGTGACTCGAACAAAAACAAGCGCTTCGTGGGAGGCAACCCATGCTTGTCTTTTATTTTCTTTTTAGTTTATTTTATTTTCTTGTGTTTATTTTTATTTGTTTTTTCTGCATGACTGCTGTCGCTGTATTCTGCTGATACAAACGATACGGCGCATCTGTATTCTAGATGCGGCGTATGGCGTTTTAATTTTATATACAGCGCATTTAATAATTCGAGTACGGCGCATCTATCCCCTAGATACGCCGTATTCTGTTTTTAATCAGAAAAAAAATTTAAACCATAACCGACATACGACGCATCTGTTGTACAGATACGGCGTATCTAATTATTTGTTAAAAACAGACTTCGAATTAATAAAATATGAAGCGACGCATCAATTTCTATCGATACGGCGTATTATCCCATTGCATGCAGTTTAATATTTCCTACAGGTTGTTGATGCGGCGTATCCAATATTCCATGGATGCGGCGCATCGACACTCTGACCTGTAATTTTTTCGTATTTTTATTTTCCTAACCAATGATTAACGAGATGCTCTCGAGATTCTTTTTCTGTGGTCTCTATAATTTTACAGGTCTGGACGATTGAAGATGTTGATGAACCCCCACATTTTATATGCTCGCATTCTTACATGGAGGATCATTCCGAGCAAATCTCAGGGGAGTTCTCCGTTCTAATTCTTTTAATTTCCTGTTTTTAATTTCAAATTAAACAACGAGGACGTTGTTTATCTTAAGTGGGGGGATGGAGAATTAGAATGTTTACTTGTCCTTATTTTTCAAAAATATGCTTAAAATGTGCTTAATATATCAAAATTTAAAATTATTTTTAGCATGTTTTTGTTTAAAGTCTAAATTACATAGCCGCACACATGACGTTATTTTCAAAAATTGTGATTTTTCAAAACTCACAAATCTATGAGTGTGCCGGTGACTTGTAAACTTTAGAACTTGGCGTGTATACTATTCGAGACCACCATAATAAGTATTATTCATATAATTGGAGTGACTTGTCTAACTTGGTAAATTTCTAGGATTACACCCAAAAAGCCTATAAATGTTATGTGTTATTAACTAACTACACTGGTTAGTTAACCCCCGTATAAACCCTTTGTTTACTCTCATTTTTAGAGTAAGATACCCCTAGAAAAAAACTCAGAGCCATTCCTTTCGTTTCTTACACATTTGTTTAAAATGTTTCGTTACACCTTACACCTTAGCCTACCCTGTAGATTAAAATCCGTGGTTGGTTAATTGCTATAGGCAAAGTGTGTTTCCTTACATTACCTGTGTTCGCGTGCGTAATTCATTATCTATGGTTAGGTCGGGAAATTGCACAATGCAATTGGAGTGAAAGTAAATATTGTATATCTTTGAGTTTATTTTTCGTGTGTTTACTACTTTCACTATTACCGTTATTTCTGAAGTTATGAAAAATATAGAAAAATTATCCAGAATTATCATTATAGTGATGTGGTGAAATTTTACACATCTTTGTTTATGTTAAAAAAAAAAAAAAAAAAAAAAAAAAAAAAAAAAAAAAAATGAAAAATTAGAAAAGAAGAAGAAAAAAAGAAAAGTTGGATGTTTGTTTTAACCAACTTATGTAAAGTTTTGTATTAAGTGGTCGATATCGCCACTAGTTGTTGTATACTATATCTATGGATTGAATGGGAGTTGGCAGTTATGGGAACGCCAACTAAGGTTTATTCTTTGATTAAGATCTTAGTAAGTATAATTCGTGTCTACCTAAAGCGTGTGTTTCAAGTGTTAAAGCGTGAGTTATTCAATGATATGAGTCTTATTCATGGGATGGTTGGGATAGTGATTAACCACACTTAGGATTTTAATTTATTTGTTTTGTTTATTTTTCATTTTACACCAATTTATATCCCAAATATTATCCATACCCTATATTATTCTTTATCCAACCAAACCTTTGATTTATTGAGATTAGGGATTTGAGCAATCTTAAGTATCGTAGTCGTGGATTCGGCTATGTATTTATGATTTTGTCGCCCTTTTTGATATATTATTATTGGTGAAGTTTGGACCTATCTTTAGCCTATTCGAGTTAAGGATTTGAGCAATTGCAAGTATCGTATTCGTGGATTCGATCATGTATTTGTGATTTTGTCGCCTTTTCTGGAATTTGAGATCGATAGAGATTAAGGAGAATGATTAACCCTTAAGCCTAAAAACCCTTTTTACCGCTTTAGACTTGTTATTCCTTGGCTTTAGTGGGGGAGATGTGTATACTTGCCAAGCTTATGATAGAATATTCGTCACGACTGGACAGTTAAACGATTAGATTTGCTTTTATCAAAAACATTTTATTTTATTTCTAATTCGTTAAGTGTTTGGTTGTGTGATTATGATGAAACGAATACATGCTTAAATATAAAAATAAATCCTAATATCTTTTAGGATACATTTTCATAAGTTTAATCTAAGGTTTACTTGAGGACAAGTAAAGTTCAAGTGGGGGGATATTTGATGACATCAAATAACGACATATTATTAGCATCATTTATCCCATATTAATGACTTGTTTTATATCACTTTATATGAGAATTGACACTTAATCGTTTACTTTTGTAATTCTCAGTATAAACAAGCATTTGGTGAAAGTTAATGATTTCGGACGGAAATTGGAGCAAAATGAATCAAGTTGGAAAAGTCTGCTGAATTGAAGAGATTAAAGACCATTGCCTGACTTTGAAGCATGCGCCGCATCTGATTTTATCATGCGTCGCATATGAAACTTTGGTCAACGAAGAAGAACCAACTTGTTCTACTCCAGATACGCCGCATCGGACCAATCCGATGTGCCGTATCGGCCATACACAATCCTTACCAAAGAAATCAAGTGGAGATTAGAAGCTTAATGAAGAAGTCAAGATTACAAGTCGACACTTGAAGATGCTTTCGTATTTTGGCCATAAAATCTTCATCCGGACTCCGATTTAGTTGATTCAAGCGGCCACGCGAAGAGAAAAAGAAAATCTATCTGAATCTGAAGGAGATGCGGCGCATCTGGTCCTTAGATGCGCCGTATTGGGAGATGAGGCGCATCTGGTCTTTAGATGCGCCGTATTGGGTCAGTTTCAGACTTGGAGGCTACGTTTACTTATAGATGCGGCGCATCTAACTCTCTAGATGCGCCGTATCGACCCAGATTTCAGAATCTATAAATACCGAGCTCATTAACGAATTAGGGTATCATTGGGGACCCTTGGGGTCGTGCCCAGAAGACCAAAAACCCCTCCAAACAGCAGAAGACCTCCTTGAAGATCCAATCATCCTAGAAGATCATCTCAAGAACCTTATATTAAGTTTAATCGTTTGGTTAGCGTATCATTTTCATTATGAATTCTTATTCATTTGCTTTGATTACAACTTTATGTATTGTTACTGAGATTATGGGCTAACACCCTTAGGTGTTAGTCATTTTTATGAAGTTTTATTAGTTTTTATGCTTGTATTGATGTGTTTACTTTGTTATTGGATTGGGTGCTTATCGATAAAAACTCGTTTATTGCTTATAACTAGTAAAAGTCTATGTAACTAGATTATGATCTTATTGGTTTAATGTGGTAACTTAACTATCTGTAATTGTGGTTACTTTAATTGATCATAAGTGTAGTAATCCGAATCCTATTAGTCGCCTTAGAGGGAACACACCGGAACCGTGCCTTATGCCACTATTAGGACTAGTAGCGCGTAATGCCAAACTAGGTTAGACGGTTTAAAGCGATAAGTTAGTATTGATGCTAGATAGGTCACTATGATCATGTCCTCTTTCCCACCACGATGGTAGGTTATTCAATTGTGACAGGATTAATAATCGGATTGATGGCAAAACAATTGAATGAATTAAAACAAGTAGACATAAGCATGTATAACTATTAGATGGATTAGGCTTGGCTAACCCGTTCTTCTCTATATCGATCTATCTTTAGTTTAGTTATTTACTTTCCTGTATTTAGTTTAATTATACACACAAACTCGTGATAGCCTCTCAGGCTAAACCCCCATCTATCTTTAATTGCTTTCTAGTTTAGTTCAGTTAGATTAGAGACTAAAATACCTTTAGATCACTTTAGCTTCGCTCCTAGTGAACGACCCTTGCTTACCTAGAAACTATACACATTGACCGGATACACTGCTCGTTAGTGTTTTAGTCTATAGGTTAGTTCGGCAATAAATAAATTTAAAACTTGGTTAAAAATTATAGACCCAAAAAAAAACACATCATGCATATTTGGGTTGAGCACCCCTTGTAGGCAGTAGAGAACCTATTCGATGATAGCTTTGTCCATTTATTCTAAATGTATATGGTGCCCTGCCAGTATTGATTGAATGATCTATTGTCGCTCCAAAAGAAGTGTAACAAAACGTGCCATTATATACTCTAATTTGTTCTTTGAATCTTAAAGATTCAGGATTGTTATAGTCCATCAGCTTGTTAAGAAGCGAAGGTGCTTCATTAAATCTGGGGAGAAGCACCTTACCTTCTTGGCAGCAAAGGGAGAATACTGGGTTGTTAGTGTTGGATCCTTTGTCACTTCTCTCTTCGTACCACATAATTGCCTTGCAATTTTGACATTCAAACGATGGAGGACCAATGTTATGATAAACCACAGGAATACCTTGACAAAATAGGTAATTACTAATGTAAATAACAATATTTTATAAATCAAATAATAGGGGTCAAGATTTATAACATATACAATTACCTGTAGATGTAAATGCAGCTCGTTTCTGGCTTTGTTTTCCTGCACGCAGATGGACTGGTCCTGTAAGAAGCAAGGTAATGGTAAGAAACACTTGTATGAAATTAAAAGTTTACCGAATGCATAAATTTTTTTAAGATATATTGACTTTTGCTATCATTTGCTTAATTAGTCACCTGAAGATGTTCATTTTTTGTACGTGAAGGTACCTTTGGAAGTAGAAATCCTTTGGCTCGGTGGCACATCTGCTGAAGTACATATTGGGTGCATCAGTTGATCTTACAGATTATGTTGTAAATGCAACGTCCACAAATCAGGCATGTATTTTCTCTATAATTTCCCTAATTACATACTCCAATTAAATGTTTAATGCCGGTGTTTACCTGTAGATGATTCAACTATTTCCGCCAGTTTTAAACCACAATAGCTTTGTACTCTGCCATCTTGACTGACTATTGTTTTTGAATCAATGATGAAAGATTTGTGCAACATGCCTGACATGGATGGAACTTCAGCATCTTTGGGTCGTGATCCTGTAACACACATACAAACATGGGTTTAAACAGACAAATAATTGCAACGTATGAAAAATTGTAAGTTTGAAATATACTTTTATTCATATTTTTTTATGATCTGCTTTACTTTTGTAACACGTAACATTGCAATTTTGGCTACATATAGAATGAAGATGTCCAATAAACCATCTTTTGGTATTCTGTTGCTGAACTTATGCAATAACTGTCATAACCAATGAAAAGTCTTCCATTTGTAGAGGATGTTAAGTGTGCCCAGGTTAGTAATAGTTTTAATATTTGTTTTATTAATGATACTAAATTTCTAGATGATTCCACATTTTTGGGTTTTACTTAACAATTCAATATACGCATTTTGGTTCAGGTATATATATATATATATATATATATATATATATATATATATATATATATATATATATATATATATATCAACGATTGGTTTAGATGGATGGAAACATACAAATTTTTGCGGAAACAGCAACGATATAAAATTGGATGTAAGTATCTTTCAACCCTAATAGTCACACAATTTTATCCATTAAATTTAGCAAAATAACCATCAAACTTAAAAATACATAATTTATTTCTCAACATTTAGTTAAATTGGGATATTTCAAATGTAAATTTCGGCTAATCTTCCTGACTAAAGTCAGTACCATAATTATCTTGAATATTTCCATGATCTGAGCTACTTCCGTTCAATTGTGCTACCACATTTATTGTTGTCTCGTTTGCTAGTGACCATAACGAACGCATGTTTTTCATTCTTTTGTGTTTGGATTTGAAATAAAACTGTCTCAACTTCTTTGTACTTTCACCAAGTTCTATATCAGGATTTTCTTCTACATTGCGCTTTTCTTCTTTCAGTCTTGTAATGATTTCCTCAGTATTCCCATCAACTTTTGCACCTCCATTTTCAGCCTACAATGCAATATAAGTTTGTGGCCAACATAAAAAACAAAGTATTAAATTCAAGTTAATTCTGACCTGGAGAGTGCTAATTAATAATTGTATACTCCTTAGCTTACGATAGGGCCAACGCTGAATACCCACTTCTCGACAGTGCCTTTTGAACATACTTAAACCAATATTGAATTCTTTTGCAGTTTTTGCAATTGGCATGTAGTAGTATTGTGCTATCATTTCTCTAGTGAATACCATGATGCTGAAATATGAATAACAACTGGATGAATTGGGAAAGATAGTATAACATGGCTTTTAAAGTCTTGGGAATCCATTGATATTCCATGTAGGTTAACAGGTTTTGTAACATTTATTTTTCCATAAATACTATTTATTATATATTTAAAACAAATTTTGTAACTGAAGTTATTCAGTTCAGTAACCCTTCATGTAGAACACTTGTGCAGCAGTTATATTTTTTGTTCATCAATCTGTCTATGCAAGTATAATATGTATCCAAAAAGGTATTACATATTTGATTGATATAAAATGATAGCAGTGTTTTTTTTATTGTAACAGATATATATTCACATCAACGTCTCATGAACAGCAAATTTTAAACACATCAAAGGAGGAACGCTGGGTACAGAACATGGTAAGGTTTTAAATAGATTGGTTTGCATTTCTCAAAGTTGCGTAAGAAAATGAAACTATTGATTAAAAAACCGCGTGTACAAAATTATAGAATATAGCATTTCATTCCTTATAAATTATAAAAATAGTATACATATCTCATACATTGGGTTATTGAATATGAAAAACAGAACAATCTTGTATATTATAGATAACATATTATTCAAACCACATACAGACAATCTTTAATATAGAACATTTGCCTTTAAAATTTGTTTAAAAAAAAATCAAGATCCCTTATCGCATGCATTTGATCAGGTGCAACAACTGTCTCGGATACAGTAGATCCACTTCAATGTACCTGCAATCAAATATTAACACAAAAGAAACGCCCGTTCCATATTGGGTAGGGGCAATAAATCATCAATCATAAAAGAAAAATAAGAGATAGTCATATGAATCAGTTTGTGGGGTTATATCGCTGAAACAACAGTAACAAATAATCCCCAATGAAGTTATAATGAAACATATTATTCATATTCTAAGTGTCTATTTTAAAAAGACATCTTGGCATGCACCATGTGGAAACTCATTCTGAATCTGTCACAACAATCCTGAAAATTAAATATAGACAGGAAACCATGTTAATACATGGACAAATGTAAGATAATTGGTGAAGAAAGGGTGTGTGTAACATGTGCTAACCGTCTTGGCTTCTTATTGGCAGGTGGGCCATTAGCTTCTCCTTGGACATCATCAGCAGGAATAACTTCAGTTTCAGTATCCGAATCTTCGATGTCTAACCTACAAACAATTGAATCATGATGGTCATGTTAACTCACCTCTTTTTTTTTTTCTTTTTTTTTTTTTGGAGGTAAATATTATTTGACTTGCATACTTATTTTTTTTCTTATCCTCTGTAGGCTTGGCTGGTGTAGCAACTGATGGATCGTTGGGATGTGGATTGGATGATGATCCTCCAGCTACAGCTCCATCATCAACAGTACTTGAACTACCGCTTTCCACCGTTGGTTGGCGCGGGTCTACCATCCAGCAAGTAAAACTCTCAAAGCTTCCATACTCATAATAGCTATGAGTTTTGATTTCAAACACGTGTGTTGTGCCGATGAGGTTGGTTATAGCAGATGGTGTTACACCCCGTGCCCGCTTTGACCAAAAACTTTGACTTTTGACGCGGAAACGCTTGACCTTACCTGACTTATACAAATTCTTCATCTAGATAACCGAAACTTATAACATTTAACCCTTTAAAACATTTGCAAGAACATATACTCGAACACCTTTCAAAACATTTTACATAAAACTTTATAACACAACCTGACAATCCTTCTGACTGACGATACGCCGCATCCCTTTGAGGGATACGCCGTATCAGCCCATGCGCCGTATCCACCTAAAGTGATACGCCGCATTACCATGAACTTATGATACGCTGCATCTGATGTAGTAGATACGCCGTATCTACCTTAAACTTCTGATGCGCCGCATCTATATATTAGATACGCCGCATCTACCAAATTACACAGAACATCAGCAGGAAAACCTGCAGAAGCTTAACACACCCATTTACGCCACAAACCACTTTCGTTTAACACCAAACTTCCCATAAATCATTCATTTAACATATCAAACTAGAATACACGACAATTAACCCGTTTGACTCCAAAATGGTACGAATAGACCCTAATCCAAACACTCCTTTAACTTTACTCGATTTCACATAAAACATACTTAGACTCGTTAAATGACTTCCAATTCGTTATACAAGACTTGGCATACAATTTACCACTTGACTACACTTTACAACACATAACTTGACTTGCGGGGGTACAAACTTGACATTGAGCTCGGTATTCTACCTAGTTCTATTTTCTTACCAATTCCTTCTACCAATCGCATATCCATCACTAATCCTTATCCAAGCCTTCGTCTCAATACTTCCGCCTACAAAACATTAAACACTTAAACCGTAAGCACGAATGCTTAGTAAGTAAAGCGGGTATAACATAACATTACAATTCATTCTTACATTACACATCATAACCCTAAATCCTTCGATACATCAAACATAAACACATACCTTAATCCACCTTGCCTAATCCTTCACTATCCTATACTTACTAGCACATAACAACATCACACAACATTCATTAATCTTAGCATATATGATCATCTAAACACATAATGCATAGAAGTCATCATAACATCATTTTATAGCCGGTTTACTTACCTTGAGTCCAAGCCAAGACTATCACTAACATCATCTTCAACATCTTCATCTTTATCATCATCATCATTACATCCTAAACCATTATCATCATATCATATAATACATAGTCATTAGTTATAATCATGGTTAACACCACCATAACTAACCTCTAAACACTTCTAATCATCATATAATCATATATTGATTATATGATAGCTAATCCCATCATTTACCCACTTAAACCCATTAAAAACTCATCACATAATCATCATTACTTCTTAATTATCTTAAAACACCATTTACCCTTTAATCCCAAATTAGGGTTCATAAACCCTAGATTCTTAATCATCAATTAAACACTAATTAAGCATCAATACTTACTTGATAACCATGCTAGGACAAGCTATAGACTTCATTCTTGAATTATTACCAATAAACCATCATCACCTCATCATCTTCTCCCATCTTTCTCCTTTGGCTCGACATTTACAGGAAACACACTCTCCTTTACAGGAGAGTGTGGTATCTTATAGATAAATGGAGAAACTTCTAGCTACAAGGGCAATTTTGTCCATTCTGCTTATTTAAGGTCGATGCGCCGCATCTATATCTTAGATGCGCCGCATCCATGCTACGCCTCATATACGCCGTATCTCTTTCTCTAATACGGCGCATGAACTATAATAAGTCTGACCTACTTTCCATTCAACCATGCGCCGCATGTCACTTCCTAGATGCGCCGCATCTAGGCCTCATCAGAAAACCATATATCCTTAGTCAAACATACTTAGGTTCGGGTCAACTTTCATCTAGGGTGGGGTCCCTGATCCGTGTGTGAGTATATATAAATAAATATAGTATCGTGCACACGTGATACTTTGGGAAATGACAAGTCAAACCTTAAGAAAAGTCAAACTTGCAAAACCCGTGGATGTGATGTGTGTGATACCGGGCAAGTGATCACCCGGGTCGTGTCCCAACGAGATGTGAATGGGCTCTTGAGGGAAGCTTTGGATTAGAGTGATTGATGATTCAGATTGATTTTGATTTTGCTTTGTTTAACAATTAGAACAGATATGCACAACTAAATTAAACGCGAATTAATTAACTTAAAAACGCGCGACGAAAAATCTAAAAAGAACTAAAAAGTAAAATTTATGAAATTTAAAACCTAAAAATGTAAAATCACTAAAAACTTATTTTAAAACTTAAATTCTAATTTTCTACACTTTTTATTTAATTATTTCTAATTATTAATTATTTAAATGCTAATTAAACTAATTTAAATTCTAAAAAAAAAAAACTAAATGAGCTAAGAAAATTATGAAATTGAAATATACTTAATTAAAATTTAAAAAGATAAACTCTATTAAATAGAAGCTATCACTATTTTTATATTTCGTTTAATCTAAAATAAAAAAAACGCGAGTCGAAAACTAATTAAAATGCGTACACTAATGAGATATATGAAATACTAGTCCTACGAGTACAAATCTAATTTAAAAACTAAATTTGTAACAGAAAATAAAATTCTACAAAAGTTTAGGGGCAAAAAGTGAAAAATTAAAACTTTAAATATGCTAAAACAAAGACAGGGGCCAAATTGTAATTTTCCGAAACTTATTCTAAACTAAAAACAGAATTCAGACAAAGACAAGGACCAAATATGACTAAACTGAAACTCGAGGACTGACTTGTAAAAAGGGCAAACTAAAAACGTTTTTAGACCAGAAATACCCCAGGTTCGATCCTGGTTAACTTCCAATTTTTAAAACTATTTTTCTTTTACTTTTCTCTTGAAAACTCGATTGCCAAATGATAAAATAAGCTAACACAATGAGTTTTAACTTTTTATAATTCGAAATAAGCTCACAAATAAGCTCGAAATGAGCTCAAAAACACAGCAGGTCTGCTGTTACACTTCGATGAGCAGGGCAAAAGGGCCAACTTCAAGCCCTCGACAAGCTATCAAAAACTCTCTCTAAAATCCTAAGAAAAATTTACCAAACACACAAGCTGGTGAACTATTCGAATCCAAAAGACCAAGTTATTTAAGCTTAAAACGAAGGCATTAGAAATTCTTGAAAATCTGCAAAAACCTGGAAAACCAAAACTTAACTTTTGACTATTTTCAGTTCTTAACAATCTTTGACCAAAACGAACTTTGAATGATCCTAGGTGATTTAATATGTTAAATGAAGCTACATTAAGACTAGATTAAGCTACCTTAACAAATGTTGTACATAGAATGAAGAATTGGCAGGCTGCCATTCACCTCAGTTCAGCAGAATCAAGAATCAAGCAACTTTTGACTTTTTGTATTAAACCTACCAATTTTAAGACTTATTTGACTCTAATACGACTGAAGGACACTAACCAAGCAGATTAACAAGCAGAAAAACAACTAGACCTAACAGAATTCAAATAAACCAAACACCCTTGATTAGGTAGTTTACACTAGGTTTTGATGATTTAAGCTAAATTTAACCAAACTAATTATCCTAATAAGCTACCTAACTGATTTTAAAGACAATTGCTCAGCAAAATCTAACTAAGGATTATGAGGACTTGATATGGCAATTAAGCTAAAAAAAACTTATCAACACAGTTGAATAAGTG
Organism: Artemisia tridentata subsp. tridentata; assembly: GCA_021014915.2. Lineage (NCBI taxonomy): Eukaryota > Viridiplantae > Streptophyta > Magnoliopsida > Asterales > Asteraceae > Artemisia > Artemisia tridentata. Next base: position 411,210,056 of record CP139508.1, read on the forward strand.
AATCACAAACAAGAACTTGAACTTTTAAAACACCCAACTCCAAGCAATTCTAACTAATAATCAACAATGAAAATATAATTTAAGCAGTAAAATAAGCAGACTTGAACAATATTTAACCACTAAAACTAAGATTCACAATTTGTGCTAATAATACACTTAAGAACTAAAATCTGAAATCAAGAATATAACACCTTGAATCCTGGCTGAACCAGGGAACCTTGAAACTGCTACAAGCTCTAGCTTGTTGTAAAACAAGCTAGTAAAAATCCATCTGCCAATTCCATTACTTGGCACTTCCAATGCTTCCAGTCAAATGCATAGGTACCCTGTGTATCTATTATTTTTCTGATTCTATTTCCTTTTTTATGTTTTCTTATGTAATTTAAGAACTTAGGTGAACTTACTAAACATTGATAACTAATAAAGAGGTTAAACCATTATTTTAGCTAAGATTTGAAAATTACATGGAACTGAAAATGATAAAGGAGACTTGCAGTAATGAAATAAAACTTGATATCAACTGAAAAGAACACGTTACAATGCTAAGGTTTTACTGGAAATGTAAATTAACAACAATTTTAACATAAGTAAAAATAAGCTAAAAAACTACTCTCTTGCTCAGTTGCTTCTCTTTCTTCTTATAGGCTCCAATTAGGGTTTCTGAGGTCTCTGAGTAAATCCCACTTCAATTCAGAACCGTTGGATGAGCTAAATTCAATCTTGGCCGTTCCTTTGATTTTGGCGCCAAAAATTCTTCAACCTACTTCCTGATAACTTGAAAACCGAGAAGATGCATTAAATGCATTTTGGAGTTTGGTGGGAGGATTGAGTGATAAGGACAATGTTGGTGAGTTGGAGGTGAGGGGGGGGGAAACTGCGTTTGCAGAGATGAGTGGGGAGTGGTTGGATGGTTTTTTATTTAATTTGGAAGGGAAGGGATTATTTGACCGAGGGTTGACTGAGGTTAGCTAAATAACGGGGCATTGGGTTTTTAAGGGTGTGGGATTTGGGCTGTGTAGTGGGCTAGGATTAGGTTGGGCTTGGGTTAAGTAAAGATAGGTTTGGTTGTTTATTTTATTTTTGGTCCGGTTTGGTTTGTTTAAGTGAATAAGCCCAAGGACCATTTTGTAATTTCCTGAATTTTTGAGGACCAATTTGCTCATCTTCCAAAATTCTTCCAAGGGTAAAACCTGCCATGTTTCCAAAATCCAAGAACCAAAATTGTACTTTTCCAATTTTTAAAATTCCCAGGGACTGTTTTTGACAGATTTCAAACTTGAGGGACCAAAGATGTAATTTATCCAAACTTTTCACCAAAGGACTAAATATGATATTTTATGATTAAAAAGGACCTTTGGTGATTTTTCTGACAAAACAAATGCATAGGGACTAGTTTTGACAATTTTTGAAACTTGAGGGACTGAAACTGCCAATTTTGCAAACTTTGTTCGTTTTTCAACTGTTTTTAAACATTTTGCATTTAAAACACATAAAACACAATCCCTGGGATATTTTCAGTATTTTGATGCATTTTTGAGTGTTTTTGAATGTTTTGGCAGTTCAGATAAGGTAAAAATGATGAGTATTTACACACTCATCAATCCCCCACACTAAACTATTGCTAGTCCCTAGCAATCTTTTATGAAGTTTTGATGGATTTTTCTCTTTACCAGATATCCATCATTTCTGGAGTAGCCAAATGTTTCAGTTCAAGTAAGAACTATGGTACACCGATAACCATGTGATTTTGAGCAAACCACCAGCTGCCAACGGTTTTGATTAGTCTTTACCAGAAGCCGTTTGCTTCTGGACTAGCCAACTCTTGATGGACAAAGTCAACATCTTGGTGAGCTGATTACCAATCATGGTTTTTCCACTTGCCTTTACCACAAGCCATAATCTTGCGGGCTAGCCAACTCTTCATCTTTTAAAGATATGGTGAGTCGAATACCATACAATTTTGGGCAAATTGCAAGCCGTCAACGGATTTGAGATATCTTTACCCAGAGCCGTTTGCTCCAGGATTAGCCAATCCTTTTGTGGGTTAGACATGGTGGACTGATTACCATTTGTTGTGTAAGTGCAAACACTTACACCAAAAAAAATTTTTTGGCCAAAAATGGGGGAATTAGATGGTTTTATATACGTGATGAAATTCGTGAGAATCCCCCCCACACTTAGAAATGAATATTGCCCTCAATATTCAAAGTACCGGCTATTATGCCGAAACTGAGAACGTAAAAGGGAAATACTACGGCCATTATTTTATTTTTGTGGTCATATATACAATTTTTTTTTTTTTTTTTTTTTTTTTTTTTTTTTTTTTTTTTTTTTTTTTTTTTTTTTTTGAAAACACACATATATACAACAGCATGGGGCATCTCCCCCACACTAGGGTGGTAGAAAATAGAAAGAAGTCAGAAATATGGGTGAAAACCCATATGGTGCTTGAGTTTTTGATCACCGAGTCACTAGCTTGACTCGACCCCGAATTGAGTTGATTTCTCCCGAACAGTCAGGTTTGTCACTCAAGCTGACCGCTTGTGAACGGCCAACCGTAACAAAGGGTTCCTGAACAGCCCGGGAGAAAAATCAATTTAAAAGTCTATGGGGAAGTAAGTGGGAGAGACCATCTCCCCACACTAGGTAGTAGAAAAGAGAAAGAAAACAGAGACACGGGTGAGAACCCATGTTTTGCTAATGTTTTTGATCACCGAGTCACTAGCTTGACTCGATCCCCGCATTCATTGGTTCTTGGGGAAAGTTTGAAGATCCGGGACAACCATGGGTGGTATGTCCTCTCCAAAGTAATGTTTCAACCGATGGCCATTCACTTTAAAGTTAGGTCCGTCAGCTTGAGATAACTCAACGGTACCATATGGATAAACTTTTGTGATAGTGAATGGACCAGACCAACGGGATTTGAGTTTACCCGAGAAAATCTTCAATCTTGAGTTGAAAAGAAGGACTCGATCACCGACGTTAAAAACGCGGTTCTTAATTTTTGAGTCATGGAGCTTCTTTGTTTTTTCCTTGTAGATCAAAGAGTTTTCATAGGCTTGATCACGAAGTTCATTTAATTCATTTATTTGAACTTTTCGGTGATCACCCGCTGTCTGAAGGTCAAAGTTTGCATGCTTGAGGGCCCAGTAGGCTTTGTGCTCAAGCTCAATCGGCAGATGACACGCCTTTCCGTACACAAGCTTGTATGGAGTGCACCCGATGGGTGTTTTGTAAGCTGTACGAAAGGCCCAGAGTGCGTCATCTAGCTTATCCGACCAAGAGGCACGATTTTCTCCTACGGTCCTTTCTAAGATTCTTTTAATTCCTCGATTGGTAACTTCCACTTGCCCACTTGTTTGGGGGTGATACGCGGTAGAAAGACGGTGTGTAACACCATACTTTTGCATGACTTTATCAAACTTGTCATTGCAGAAATGCGTACCACGATCACTGATAATAGCACGTGGAGTTCCAAAACGAGCAAAAAGAGATTTCAAAAATTTCACAACAACTCGGGCATCATTTGTGGGTAAAGCTTTTGCTTCAACCCATTTTGACAAATAGTCAACGGCCACGAGAATGTATTTGTTTCCTCGAGATGATGGAAATGGCCCCATAAAGTCAATGCCCCATATGTCAAAGATTTCACAAACTTGAATGACATTTTGTGGCATTTCGTTTCTTTGTGAAATATTTCCGTGACGTTGACAATCGTCACAAGCTTTGACTATTTCCTGGGCATCCTTGTAAATTGTGGGCCAATAGAAACCGGAATCAAACACCTTTTTGGCGGTGTAGTTGGGATTATGATGTCCCCCAGTAGGTCCAGAATGGCAAGCCTTGAGAATATCGATGGCTTCCTGACCATAAACACACCGCCGGATGACTTGATCCGCACAGATTTTAAACAAGTAGGGGTCGTCCCAGAAATAATGTTTGACATCCTTGAAGAACTTATTCTTCTGTTGGGACGACATCCCTTTCACAACAAAGTTACCCGCATGGTAGTTTGCAAAGTCGGCAAACCATGGGGTAGTAGAATCTCCACGAAAGGTAACCGCGTTGAGTGCTTCGAGAGGAAACGTTTCATTGATTTCCTTTTTCTCGAACACATCTTGATGAGGGTTTTCCAATCGGGACAGATGATCAGCAGCTAGGTTTTCAGCTCCTTTTTTATCACGTATTGTGATATCAAATTCTTGTAGGAGGAGAACCCAACGGAGCAATCTCGGCTTTGCATCTTGTTTTGCAAAGAGATATTTGAGAGCCGAGTGATCCGTATACACTACACATTTTGTCAAGATCAAGTATGGCCGAAACTTCTCAAAGGCATACACCACAGCCAACAATTCTTTTTCTGTAGTGGTGTAATGAGTTTGAGCTTCAGTCATAGTTTTACTTGCGTAGTGGATAGGCTGAAAATGTTTGGCTTTACGTTGCCCCAGGACTGCACCGATAGCGAAATCACTTGCATCGCACATGAGCTCAAATGGCAAGTCCCAATCGGGGGCAACTAAAATGGGTGCTTCAGTAAGCTTTTTCTTTAGAGTTTGAAAAGCTTCAACGCACTCAGGAGAGAAGATAAAAGGAGCATCCTTTTCAAGGAGATGAGTCATAGGCCGGGCGATTTTAGAAAAATCTTGTATGAATCTACGATAAAATCCGGCATGACCCAAAAAACTCCGAATACCTTTGACGGTAGTGGGATGAGGTAATTTAGCAATGACATCAACCTTAGCTCTGTCAACCTCAATCCCACTCTTGGAAATCTTATGGCCGAGGACAATGCCCTCTTTAACCATAAAGTGACTTTTCTCCCAATTTAGACAAAGATTGGTGTCTTTACACCTTTTCAACATGTTTTCTAAATTGGAGAGACATGCTTGGAACGAATCCCCAATGACCGAGAAGTCATCCATAAAGACCTCCATTGTTTTACCGATCATGTCGGTGAATATGGCCATCATACACCTTTGGAACGTGCCCGGAGCATTACATAGGCCGAAAGGCATACGTTTATAAGCAAAAGTTCCATAAGGGCACGTAAAGGTAGTCTTTTCTTGATCCTGCGGATCAATGGGGATCTGAAAGTATCCCGAGAAACCATCTAGGAAACAATAGTACTCATTTCCCGCTAATCTCTCGAGCATCTGGTCCATGAAGGGTAGAGGAAAATGGTCTTTTCGGGTGGCATCATTTAACTTGCGATAGTCAATGCAGACACGCCACCCTGTAACCAATCGAGTTGGAATCAACTCATTTTCTTCATTTGTGATAACAGTAATACCACCCTTTTTAGGGACGCAATGGATGGGACTAACCCAAGGACTATCTGAGATAGGGTAAATCAATCCGGCATCAAGAAGTTTGAGAACCTCTTGTTTGATAACCTCATGAATTTTTGGATTCACCCTTCTTTGATGTTGTACTGCCGGTTTGAAATCATCCTCCATTAAAATCTTGTGAGTACAAAATTCAGGGTTAATACCCTTGATGTCGGAGAGCTTCCAAGCAATTGCTTGCTTGTGTGATTTCAAAACTTTTATGAGAGCAGTCTTTTCATCCTCACTCAAATCCTTAGCAATTATGACGGGTAATTTATCATCACCCTCCAAAAATGCGTACTCAAGATGAGGCGGTAAGTCCTTAAGCTCGACCTCAGGAAATTCATCGGTTTTCTCAACCGATTTGATTTCCTCTTTATGAAGTTTTTGTGGAAGAACAGGAGGAACAGAGGGATCTTCATTTAACATTTTCTCAATGAGAAGGATATCCCCCTCTACGTCAATCTCTTGGTTATCAATTCCATCGGGAACCGAATCACTTTTGAGAAAGGCTTCTATTTCCTCTAAGATGAAGTCACTTCCCTCAAACGGAGTGAGAGAAGGAGAAGAATTGGCGATTATAGGTTCAGAAGATGGAGTGGGATCACCACTCGAAGAATTATGAACATAACCAAGAACTTCTTGAGAGTACTCCTCTGAAGCAACATCAATGACATCTATTCGGTTAACCGATTCAGAGTCATAATTGGAGGAGTACCTCGAAGTTTGATCGAGGTTAAAAGTGACTGCTTCATTACCAACACGAAGAGTTATTTCCTCTTCGAAAACATCAATTAGAGCACGGCCCGTCCTTAGGAATCCTCTTCCAAGAATGAGAGGAACCCTTGGATCAGCATCGAATTCAACAACAACGAAGTCAGCCGGAAAATGGAACTTTCCTACTTTCACGAATACATCTTCGGCAATGCCGAGTGGACGAGTGATAGAACGATCTGCAAGCTCAAGAGTCATGCAGGTAGGAGTAAGTTCAGGAAGAGAAAGTTTCCTCCATACAGAATTAGGCATCAGGTTAATGCTAGCGCCAAGATCGGCCAAGGCGAAGCATTCAACCATTCCTGGAAAAACACACGGGATGAGAAATTTTCCAGGATCTCCAAGCTTCTCGGGAAGCTTCTTTAAAATTGCTGCAGAGCAATTCTCGTTTAAAGGAGTTCTTGCCATTTCGTACAATTTTTCCTTATTGCTCAACAAGTTCTTGATCATTGATGCAAATTTGGGCATCATGATGATAGCATCCGCAAGGCTTATGTCAAAGTGCAAATCTTGAAAGATTTGATAGAACTTTTCCAATTGGTGAGTAGCCTTTTCACGGAGCTTTTGCTCATTGAGTCGTGATGGATAAGGAATCGAAGGTTTGGATTTAGGGATCTCAACGGGAGTTTCAGCGGATTCAAAGACAACTCCAGGTTTGAGTTTGGTTTTTGGGACATCCTGAGGATGGACGTGTGCGGTACTTTGTGGGCTAGTAATGTGCACCTTGTCCTTTGTCGCCTCAGGCTCACGTTCTACTACCTTAGGAAGAGAAGAAGCGGTAGTAGAAGTCTCGGGTCCATCATAAGCTTTGCCACTGCGTGTGGTGATAGCTTTAAGTTCACCCTTTGGGTTGACCACAGTATTACCAGGGAGACCTCCCGAGGTAGAAGGTGGAGTGAGATGGCTTATGAGACTAGAAAGCATGTTCTCGATGTTGTTTTGAGACTGTTCCATCTTGTTGTTTGTAGCCATAAGCTCACTCTTCAGCTCATTACCTTGCTTGGTTATTGAAGATTGCAAATCATTCCTCAAAGTAAAGATTTGATTTTGCATCGCCTTCATTTTGGTATCATTAACTTTGATATAGTTATTGAGTTCACTTGAAGGCGGTTCTTGGTAATTAGGAGCTGAATACCCTTGGTTACCCCTTTGGGGCTGGTATTGATTGTTCTGATTGGTTGGGGCATTAAATTGATTTTGCATGTTTTGCCCTCTTTGCTGACTAGGATTAAACCTATTTGGATTATTGGGTTGAGGAAATCCGGGTGGTCCATTTTGAGGACGGTAGTTTGGTTCCACTTGAGGACGGTATTGGGTACCTCCTTGGTTGGAACTACCGGCTATTGCATTAATTTCAAATGTGCCATCGGTGGCAGTACAATTATAATATGCATGTGGACCACCACAAGTGACACAAACTTCTACCTTTTTGACTTCGGCAGGTTGAGAAGTTTGCGGAGAAGAAGAGGCTTTCTTTTGGGTGAGCACCAAACCGTGAATAGCTTCCATGATTTTGTCAAATTTAGCATCGGAGCTAGATTGACTCATGGGCGATGAATTAGAAGGACCAGCATTCACTTGGGAAACAACCGGCTTGCTTCGTGGAATGCGGACCTTAGACTTATTCTCGATGATCGCTAAAGCATCCTTTGTGGTTCGGTTCAAGAAATTACCTCCCGCGGAGGAATTGAGAGAGTCTTGATCAGCTGAGCTCACACCATTGTAGAAAGTGTCGAGTTGCATCAACTCAGAGAAACCATGATGCGGACATTTGCGAAGCATTTCTTTATAACGATCCCATGCTTCACTAAATGATTCATCGAATTTTTGTGAAAATTTCATGATTTCGTTTTTAAGACTCGTGGTTTTGGAAGGAGGAAAAAATTCATTCACGAACTTCTTAACCAAATCTTCCCATGTTAGAATCGATCGAGGGGGTTGTTTATCGAGCCAAATTCGGGCTGTCCCATCGATGGAAAACGGGAAAAGAAGAAGTTTGATTGAATCTTCCGGGACATTTTTGCATTTGATGGTGGATGTGATTTTATTGAACCATCGAATGTGATCTTGAGGATCTTCCCTATCAAAACCATAGAATTGCCGCTGGGTTAGAAGATTTATTAACCCAGTCTTGAGTTCAAAATTCTCGGCCACGATGGCCGGAACAACGATAGCATCTCCGTAACCCTCGGTGGGTGCTTGGAGAAGCTCATTCATAGTCGGCTCAGCCGCCATGAGATCAGGAATAGCACGAACGTCGGGTTCGGCTATTGAAGAAGAACGTCTACGCCTACGACCTCGTCTTCGAGGAATGGTGTCAAGCTCACGTAATGGGCTCGCAGACCTAGAAGAACGCGTGCGCATGCACTAGAACACAACTCTAAGAAGCCTCAGAGTCGAGAGAATTATGAAAAAGGATGGAAGATTCTTTTTATTTTTATTTTTGAAAAGTGAAAACAAATCCAATTAAAACAAGATCGAGAGAAAACACAAGTGAACTTAAACCAATAATCACAAGATGAATGGCTTCTTTGAAAAAGGTACACCACTCACAAGGATACAAAGGCAAGTTTTAATCTTTGGTTTGGGAACTTATTATGGTCGTACCCCCAGTTAGGTAGTACTCTGCCTTGGTTTTCGACGGTAATTTTATTTATTTATTGTTATTTATTATTAACAAAGAAAACAGAAAATGTTTTTGGGTTTTTATTTTTTTATATGATAATATATATACAAAAGAAAAGAAAAATATTTTTTGTTTTTTATATTGTTTTTGAGAAATAGGAACTTCTCGAAAGAAGGATCTCGAATCACTAATCGCTTGAACTTAACACAAAAGTCGCAGCACACCTCCCCGGCAGCGGCGCCAAATTTTGATCCGTGTGTGAGTATATATAAATAAATATAGTATCGTGCACACGTGATACTTTGGGAAATGACAAGTCAAACCTTAAGAAAAGTCAAACTTGCAAAACCCGTGGATGTGATGTGTGTGATACCGGGCAAGTGATCACCCGGGTCGTGTCCCAACGAGATGTGAATGGGCTCTTGTGGGAAGCTTTGGATTAGAGTGATTGATGATTCAGATTGATTTTGATTTTGCTTTGTTTAACAATTAGAACAGATATGCACAACTAAATTAAACGCGAATTAATTAACTTAAAAACGCGCGACGAAAAATCTAAAAAGGACTAAAAAGTAAAATTTATGAAATTTAAAACCTAAAAATGTAAAATTACTAAAAACTTATTTTAAAACTTAAATTCTAATTTTTTACACTTTTTATTTAATTATTTCTAATTATTAATTATTTAAATGCTAATTAAACTAATTTAAATTCTAAAAAAAAAAAACTAAATGAGCTAAGAAAATTATGAAATTGAAATATACTTAATTAAAATTTAAAAAGATAAACTCTATTAAATAGAAGCTATCACTATTTTTATATTTCGTTTAATCTAAAATAAAAAAAACGCGAGTCGAAAACTAATTAAAATGCGTACACTAATGAGATATATGAAATACTAGTCCTACGAGTACAAATCTAATTTAAAAACTAAATTTGTAACAGAAAATAAAATTCTACAAAAGTTTAGGGGCAAAAAGTGAAAAATTAAAACTTTAAATATGCTAAAACAAAGACAGGGGCCAAATTGTAATTTTCCGAAACTTATTCTAAACTAAAAACAGAATTCAGACAAAGACAAGGACCAAATATGACTAAACTGAAACTCGAGGACTGACTTGTAAAAAGGGCAAACTAAAAACGTTTTTAGACCAGAAATACCCCAGGTTCGATCCTGGTTAACTTCCAATTTTTAAAACTATTTTTCTTTTACTTTTCTCTTGAAAACTCGATTGCCAAATGATAAAATAAGCTAACACAATGAGTTTTAACTTTTTATAATTCGAAATAAGCTCACAAATAAGCTCGAAATGAGCTCAAAAACACAGCAGGTCTGCTGTTACACTTCGATGAGCAGGGCAAAAGGGCCAACTTCAAGCCCTCGACAAGCTATCAAAAACTCTCTCTAAAATCCTAAAAAAATTTACCAAACACACAAGCTGGTGAACTATTCGAATCCAAAAGACCAAGTTATTTAAGCTTAAAACGAAGGCATTAGAAATTCTTGAAAATCTGCAAAAACCTGGAAAACCAAAACTTAACTTTTGACTATTTTCAGTTCTTAACAATCTTTGACCAAAACGAACTTTGAATGATCCTAGGTGATTTAATATGTTAAATTAAGCTACATTAAGACTAGATTAAGCTACCTTAACAAATGTTGTACATAGAATGAAGAATTGGCAGGCTGCCATTCACCTCAGTTCAGCAGAATCAAGAATCAAGCAACTTTTGACTTTTTGTATTAAACCTACCAATTTTAAGACTTATTTGACTCTAATACGACTGAAGGACACTAACCAAGCAGATTAACAAGCAGAAAAACAACTAGACCTAACAGAATTCAAATAAACCAAACACCCTTGATTAGGTAGTTTACACTAGGTTTTGATGATTTAAGCTAAATTTAACCAAACTAATTATCCTAATAAGCTACCTAACTGATTTTAAAGACAATTGCTCAGCAAAATCTAACTAAGGATTATGAGGACTTGATATGGCAATTAAGCTAAAAAAAACTTATCAACACAGTTGAATAAGTGAATCACAAACAAGAACTTGAACTTTTAAAACACCCAACTCCAAGCAATTCTAACTAATAATCAACAATGAAAATATAATTTAAGCAGTAAAATAAGCAGACTTGAACAATATTTAACCACTAAAACTAAGATTCACAATTTGTGCTAATAATACACTTAAGAACTAAAATCTGAAATCAAGAATATAACACCTTGAATCCTGGCTGAACCAGGGAACCTTGAAACTGCTACAAGCTCTAGCTTGTTGTAAAACAAGCTAGTAAAAATCCATCTGCCAATTCCATTACTTGGCACTTCCAATGCTTCCAGTCAAATGCATAGGTACCCTGTGTATCTATTATTTTTCTGATTCTATTTCCTTTTTTATGTTTTCTTATGTAATTTAAGAACTTAGGTGAACTTACTAAACATTGATAACTAATAAAGAGGTTAAACCATTATTTTAGCTAAGATTTGAAAATTACATGGAACTGAAAATGATAAAGGAGACTTGAAGTAATGAAATAAAACTTGATATCAACTGAAAAGAACACGTTACAATGCTAAGGTTTTACTGGAAATGTAAATTAACAACAATTTTAACATAAGTAAAAATAAGCTAAAAAACTACTCTCTTGCTCAGTTGCTTCTCTTTCTTCTTATAGGCTCCAATTAGGGTTTCTGAGGTCTCTGAGTAAATCCCACTTCAATTCAGAACCGTTGGATGAGCTAAATTCAATCTTGGCCGTTCCTTTGATTTTGGCGCCAAAAATTCTTCAACCTACTTCCTGATAACTTGAAAACCGAGAAGATGCATTAAATGCATTTTGGAGTTTGGTGGGAGGATTGAGTGATAAGGACAATGTTGGTGAGTTGGAGGTGAGGGGGGGGGAAACTGCGTTTGCAGAGATGAGTGGGAGTGGTTGGATGGTTTTTTATTTAATTTGGAAGGGAAGGGATTATTTGACCGAGGGTTGACTGAGGTTAGCTAAATAACGGGGCATTGGGTTTTTAAGGGTGTGGGATTTGGGCTGTGTAGTGGGCTAGGATTAGGTTGGGCTTGGGTTAAGTAAAGATAGGTTTGGTTGTTTATTTTATTTTTGGTCCGGTTTGGTTTGTTTAAGTGAATAAGCCCAAGGACCATTTTGTAATTTCCTGAATTTTTGAGGACCAATTTGCTCATCTTCCAAAATTCTTCCAAGGGTAAAACCTGCCATGTTTCCAAAATCCAAGAACCAAAATTGTACTTTTCCAATTTTTAAAATTCCCAGGGACTGTTTTTGACAGATTTCAAACTTGAGGGACCAAAGATGTAATTTATCCAAACTTTTCACCAAAGGACTAAATATGATATTTTATGATTAAAAAGGACCTTTGGTGATTTTTCTGACAAAACAAATGCATAGGGACTAGTTTTGACAATTTTTGAAACTTGAGGGACTGAAACTGCCAATTTTGCAAACTTTGTTCGTTTTTCAACTGTTTTTAATCATTTTGCATTTAAAACACATAAAACACAATCCCTGGGATATTTTCAGTATTTTGATGCATTTTTGAGTGTTTTTGAATGTTTTGGCAGTTCAGATAAGGTAAAAATGATGAGTATTTACACACTCATCAGTCCCACTACCCGGGGAACGGGTCTAACAATTCTACCCCCCTTATTTAGATTTCGTCCCCGAAATCTCTCGTCCATTTCTGCAAAACTAATTCACCTTATCTCCATTCTTAGCATTTTCCATTTTTCATTCCCCTTTTTATTGCTCGATCTAAGCGGTATTACAATTCTAAATCCACTATTCGCACTTCATACTCTTAACTCAACTCGTGTCTAGCTTAACTTCCCAATTCTTTCATTTCTTTTTCAATCACTATGTCGTTCGATGCATAATCCTAGCCACGAATGCATACCATTTAGCATCCCTACTTTTATCACATACCCTTCTAATCGGTTCCATTAAACTTTTTGGTCAAGGACTATATGTCATTCGAACATTACCTACCCCTTTTTAGCTTTTCATAAGCCGAATATTCGTTAACTTTCTACTTTTATCGCAATCTTACCACTAACTCATTGACATTTTACTATACATTACATTCGCCTTTACCTTTCTTCTCGAAGTTTATAGAGCTTTTAGTCCCTATTAGCGTTTATTAGCATTCATTATCCCACATTTTCCTTTAGTTCATATTGCCACAAACATATCGTTTCAAACTTTAATCGTTTTAACTCACACTTAAACACCTAAGTCCTATACTTCACTTGACGTTTCCCACCTAGGGTCGTCATTCAACTCATTGTCTATCCACCTATCCTAGTTTCTTATGACTTCTAATCCCCCTAGACTACTTCTTCTACCCTTCCACTCTACTCATGCCATGTCGGGAACACATAAGCCCACTCATTCGTACTTCCTCATTTACATGGAGAGGCGTCCCAAACGATGTAAATCAAGAAATACAAACTCATGGTTCGGTGATTTACGAATTCTTTATTCAAATGAAAAGGCGTCCCAATCCATTTAAATAAAGAAACCATAAACCATCCTACTTATACACTTCCGACACAACACTCGCATTATTATTATTTCACGTTTTAACTTTTCATTTTCATTTTTTTTTTTTCATTTTTATTCCATTTATTATTTAAACTTTTTATTTCCTAGCTTGGATCCACCTTACTTTAACAATTTCCCCGGAGGGAATATTACACATGCCAAGGATGTAGGCAATCTTTGCCGGTGAAGGCAATACATTTTATCCCGGAGGATCTTTAACACATCCCGAAGGATTTCCTTTACACTTTCTTGATCATCCCGAAGGATACCACCTTTAACATCCATCCCGAAGGATCATTATCATTCCAACTTTATCACTTTCACATTATCACATTGGATCCAAGCTATAAATCATTTTACACACACATACTATTCCATTCATTTTATTTTGTAAACGCAACTCATAGTGCGTATGAACTTGCTTATTATAATTACACACTTCTATGTGTTTATCGTCTTACATTCTAAATTTGCTTTAGTCATTTTCACCCTTTCACTTTATCCTTTAGTCCACCCGACTCTTTCCATTTTTAAACCTTGCATAGGTTAACTTTCGTTCGTTATTTAGTATCATTCGTTCTTCTTTTGCGTTTTAGTTACTCACACATTATCTACATCGTTACATTTTTCACTCTAGCTTACATTCTTTACCCCGAGCTAGCCATTTCCGTCTTTTACTTTACATGTTAGTATATTCACAAGCCTTTACACATATCATTTTCTGCAACACATGCTTTCATTATAATAATTACCGCTAATCGCCTTAGCCATAATATAATGATTTTAAGTCAACACTTTGACCTTATGCATACTCATTTCTTTCTTGTTCTTATGCCTTGTCTTATCTTATCTTAGTTATTTATGCATTTAAGCAATATCATTTGATTTCATCAATTACGTTCTATCATATCATTCATCCTCATTATCTTACGTACCCTTAGCCCGTCTCTATACTACCTTAACGTCATTCATTAGGCGTGTATATGTATAACAAGACCATATATTGGTTGTTACATCTTACGGGTCATAATCATTACATGCCGTCATTTATTAATCTCATTCTTTACCTTTCGTACCATCCAACCCTACTTCATTAGTTCCTTAACTTGTCTTAGCTTTTCACGTTATAGATTAGCACATTTATAATGTTCCATACTTTAAACATCAACATTTAGATTTACTTATTAGCCCGTCTCTAATACCGAATACCATTCCTATTCTCATTCCATTATCGCTAGGCTAACATACACTTAAGCACATAAAGCACATACATCATTCATTAACCTTGATCCACATAACATATCACACTTTCCTTCTTATAACTTAGACGCTTACCTTACGCATTTCTTACACCTACGTCCAACATTTCTACGAGTGGTTTAAGTCTAGGCAACCTAAAGGAAACCTAATTCACTTAAACCGAAGCTCTGATACCAATTTGTTACACCCCGTGCCCGCTTTGACCAAAAACTTTGACTTTTGACGCGGAAACGCTTGACCTTACCTGACTTATACAAATTCTTCATCTAGATAACCGAAACTTATAACATTTAACCCTTTAAAACATTTGCAAGAACATATACTCGAACACCTTTCAAAACATTTTACATAAAACTTTATAACACAACCTGACAATCCTTCTGACTGACGATACGCCGCATCCCTTTGAGGGATACGCCGTATCAGCCCATGCGCCGTATCCACCTAAAGTGATACGCCGCATTACCATGAACTTATGATACGCTGCATCTGATGTAGTAGATACGCCGTATCTACCTTAAACTTCTGATGCGCCGCATCTATATATTAGATACGCCGCATCTACCAAATTACACAGAACATCAGCAGGAAAACCTGCAGAAGCTTAACACACCCATTTACGCCACAAACCACTTTCGTTTAACACCAAACTTCCCATAAATCATTCATTTAACATATCAAACTAGAATACACGACAATTAACCCGTTTGACTCCAAAATGGTACAAATGGACCCTAATCCAAACACTCCTTTAACTTTACTTGATTTCACATAAAACATACTTAGACTCGTCAAATGACTTCCAATTCGTTATACAAGACTTGGCATACAATTTACCACTTGACTACACTTTACAACACATAACTTGACTTGCGGGGGTACAAACTTGACATTGAGCTCGGTATTCTACCTAGCTCTATTTTCTTACCCATTCTTCTACCAATCGCATATCCATCACTAATCCTTATCCAAGCCTTCGTCTCAATACTTCCGCCTACAAAACATTAAACACTTAAACCGTAAGCACGAATGCTTAGTAAGTAAAGCGGGTATAACATAACATTACAATTCATTCTTACATTACACATCATAACCCTAAATCCTTCGATACATCAAACATAAACACATACCTTAATCCACCTTGCCTAATCCTTCACTATCCTATACTTACTAGCACATAACAACATCACACAACATTCATTAATCTTAGCATATATGATCATCTAAACACATAATGCATAGAAGTCATCATAACATCATTTTATAGCCGGTTTACTTACCTTGAGTCCAAGCCAAGACTATCACTAACATCATCTTCAACATCTTCATCTTTATCATCATCATCATTACATCCTAAACCATTATCATCATATCATATAATACATAGTCATTAGTTATAATCATGGTTAACACCACCATAACTAACCTCTAAACACTTCTAATCATCATATAATCATATATTGATTATATGATAGCTAATCCCATCATTTACCCACTTAAACCCATTAAAAACTCATCACATAATCATCATTACTTCTTAATTATCTTAAAACACCATTTACCCTTTAATCCCAAATTAGGGTTCATAAACCCTAGATTCTTAATCATCAATTAAACACTAATTAAGCATCAATACTTACTTGATAACCATGCTAGGACAAGCTATAGACTTCATTCTTGAATTATTACCAATAAACCATCATCACCTCATCATCTTCTCCCATCTTTCTCCTTTGGCTCGACATTCACAGGAAACACACTCTCCTTTACAGGAGAGTGTGGTATCTTATAGATAAATGGAGAAACTTCTAGCTACAAGGGCAATTTTGTCCATTCTGCTTATTTAAGGTCGATGCGCCGCATCTATATCTTAGATGCGCCGCATCCATGCTACGCCTCATATACGCCGTATCTCTTTCTCTAATACGGCGCATGAACTATAATAAGTCTGACCTACTTTCCATTCAACCATGCGCCGCATGTCACTTCCTAGATGCGCCGCATCTAGGCCTCATCAGAAAACCATATATCCTTAGTCAAACATACTTAGGTTCGGGTCAACTTTCATCTAGGGTGGGGTCCCACTACCCGGGGAACGGGTCTAACAGATGGTAAGTTTTCGTTGTCTTCCAAACCCTGTAAGGTAACGTGTGAGTAATGGACGCTGGTAATCCACAGGAAATTTATAAATATACCTCATCATCATCGCCCACTATTGCTGCAGCTGGGAACTTCACCAATTCAGTTGTAGGGTCATCAAAAAGAACTACCACAGTCTGTTCAGTATCATCCGATATACCAAGTTCTAGGCGATACCTGATAGGGTTTGTTGCAGACAGCATGTATCAAGGTTAGTCATGTTATATATTGAATGAAAATGTACGCACTATTAGCAACAAAAATAACATTACCTTAAAACTGGGTATTCAACTGGCCTGTCACACGAATCACACCAGAACTGCCCATCCTTTCTGGTAATACCTTTCTTGCATTTTTCACCTCCACATGATGGATAATTCCATCCCTTCCTAGTCCGCACATTTTCAATCCGGGCCTTACAAATGAAAGTTGCTGACTGTGTAGGAATAAGGTATGGCAATATTAGGCAGGGTAAAGAGTCTAAAGGCACGGCTTTCACAAAAGAATACATACATCATTTTTTCGGTTGCGAGACCATATGAGGAGATTCTCAATCGTCCCTTCCCTTGGTTCAGAGTTATCTGCACGGGATGCTACTCTTGAAGCTTCAACACTGCTATCAAACAGGTAAACAATTTGGTAAAACATACGGGATATTGGAACTTTTCAATAATAAACATTTAAATTGATACATATTCAGACATGTTCCCTGATCTCAACTCTTTAATGGCAGGGATCTCAACATCATCAAGTATCATGGTAGACGAAGTACTCGATAAATATAACTTATCTGGAAGGTAACATTATAAATTGAATTAGAATGTGAAAGTTGATTAATAGGAATAACCTAATTAGTTAAGCCCAACTCACTGTTATAGTGTTTTGCATATGTGCAGATCACCACAACAGGAAGCAGACCCGAATATTTTGCTTTCTTGTCAATCAGTATATCACCAAGGCCTCCCCATAGAGTCACCCGTATTGATTGCCCCCTTGATGCACAACAAAAAAGATTACAATAAACGATAAGTTCCTTGATAGATATTTCTTAAGAAAGAAGACAATTTTACAACATCGTTTGAAAACATAAATATACCAACCTTTGATTGGCCAAGTAAAAATCAAGGTTTTTCGAGCCTGTTTTCGTGTAGTTCATCCTCCCAATATTTGTTACATATCCTACAACATCTAATAGCCAACATATTTTATGCCAGGTTAGCAACATTATTTTCAGAATAATTTTTTTAAACGTACATAACTAAACAGGAAATTACCAATGAGATACTTGTTGTCTGTAGGTACAATCTGCTCTAAATCCACCAGTTGTAAAGGATACCTAACAAATCCTTGTTGCTTTACAACAGCTTTCCTTATCATTGTCGATCCATCAAATTGAAGCATAAAGGTATCGTCCTTCCTAATACGAAAGTCCTCCCTGTTTTGCATGACAATAAAATTTTTAATCGAATACACACTCCCTTCTTTTAACCTCAAAAAATTGTGAGCCACAATCCCCTTGGTAGTACAATGAATTACACCACCCTGCGAAACAAACGTGTTAAAAATGGCTATAGATTCTTATTTACTTTTACATGTATTTGTATTACACAGATTATTGTAAAGGAATGATGAATATACCTTTGCATCAGACACCAAGAAATCAGTGCTCAAGTAACACCCAGTAACGGCATTTACATCCCACATCCTACACAGCATAACCACAATGGTTCCAGTGACTTCGAGCTGGAGATCGCCCAGGAACAACTCAGATTTTTCGGATCCAACTTCTGCAGCCATGAAGATTACAATTCGTGGACTGGCAATGGGCTTGATGACTACAATTTCTGGACAGGCAATGTGATTGAAGCCTCATTTATGCAGCCTGCATTTAATATAATTGTAATTGTAAGTTGATTTGTATTCATTGAGGTTACAAAATTGGAGACCTTTTCCATTCCATAACATCCTATTTGATGTGGATGCAATCAATATTGTATGTTTGTACGTATGAATATTCATTTAGTGTATATGTTGCTTAAACTACCTTGTACCATACAACCCTCTATGCACAATTACTCTTCCACAATAAATTAAGCCATTGAATCTTTATATATAATAGATTGTTTTGTTTTGGTGAGTTTTTTTTTTTTTTTTTTTTTTTTTTTTTTTAGTGTTTTTTCTTAAACTTTGGTTTATAACGAATGGGGTACCCGCGCGTTGCTGCGGAAATATTTTGTTTAATCTAAACTCGAAATGAAACGGTTGTTAAAAAAAATATTTTTGTTATTAAGGACTAAATATGCAAAAGATCGGTTACCGCAAGTACTATTTTCGTAAAGTATTTCTGAAATTAGTATGATTTTTTACGGAAAAAGTCCCTAAAGTTATCGGCATTTTGACTAACTTTGAAATTTATAGATAATATGAGGGACTATTTTTGTAATTGGAGATGAATAGTAAACACTGTTCTGCACTATTCATGGGTACTGTTCTGCACTGTAGCGCTGATATTTTTATTTTTAGTCCCTAAGAGTGTCGGTATGTTGCAAAGTTAGTCCTTAGGGACTAACATGGAAATTAAAAGTTAACCTGAGCGGCTTTTTCTGTACAATATTTGCACAGAAACAACCTGTTGGGTCAAGTAAAACCCAAGAATACTTAAAACATGATTTGGACACAAATTAACTAAGTGTTAACTTAAACCGAGAACAATTCAAGTCACTGAGAGAACAACCTCTCAGTGAGTCATCTTCAGGATGCTTAAGGCGAATTCAAGAAGAAGGATTCACTACACAGGAAGGCGGTACTCCCTGAAGTAGCACTTAAGCCAAAGAAGAAGATGATGGTTCAGTAAGTGTTTGACAAGAACTTACTGAACCCCAGTCTCCTCAACAACAATGAAGTAATTATGAATGATAACTGAGAAGCGTATCCTGAAGAACTAAGTGCCTGAGAAGAAAGGCAGAAATATCTAGGAAGGATTTAAGATAAGATCAAATCTTATCTTGTCAGGAAGAAATCCTTCCTAAGATGGCTTAAAGTCTTTGAGTGTCAGACCAACCACTCCTAAAGACTTAATAGGCCATTTCTATTGGTTCTTGGAAATGACAATTACTGTTGTAATTGTCGGACACGCTTGCTCAACAACTTGTAATATTTTAATTACTTTTACTCAGATTACTTGTGTATAAATAGATTGAGAAGGAGAGAAGTTGAGTGTGTTTTGTACAATTAAAGCTTAGACTTTTGCAAAACAACTTTTCTCCTACAAAGAGTAACGCATCCCTGAGATAGCTCAGTGAGGTCGCATTGTTACCACTCAAGCAAAACTTGAGTTTAGATAGGAGACACCACCATACCTTGTCTATTCAATCCCAAGTGTTTTTTCCGCAAAACTGCTCAACTGTTCACCTCGACTGTTGCGCCAAACCAGGAAAGTGGAGTGTTGGCATTAAATGCGGATCCCAAAACATATTATTCAAAACAATTTCCAATAATTCTTTTTGAATAAATTAAGATCGCTCAAATGTCTAAAACACCCCCATCTCCACTTCCCTATAAATAACCCAACCAAAAGAAACACACACACGTTTTTATAGAACTTAAGCAAAACTCTGCCATTTTAATTCTCAAAAACAAATTGTGTGTGTATTCTTAAGCTTTAGAAACCCAGAAACCTTAGTCAAACCCAGACTTACCCACAAATGGCTTCTTCTAAAGCTATAGCATACGCCCCCAATGTGGTAGGAAATTTCTCTTATCCACAAAACTACCCAGCCTACAAGAACGTTATGAAATTTCTTCGTAATTGTTTTCTTGCAAAGGCTTTCACCCACACCCCCTCAGTCATCTACCATGACTATTTGAGGGAATTCTGGTGCACGGCTGTGGCTACCAGCCCCAAAGACACCAAAGAGTCAATCATCACCTTCACGGTGATGAATGGGAGCAGAACCCTCTCCTTTGACTACTCAACCTTCATCAAAGCCACAGGCCTTGACTTTGCTGAAGCGTTTGCACCCAACCCTACTGATCAGGACATAAAGAATGAACTGATCTTTTTAGCTCCCCATGACCCCAGACGTCCTACAACGTCTGCGGGAGGCTTATTGGAGAAGGCTCCAGTAGTCAAAACATGGTTCCATCCTATTTGGAGGATACTGATGACATTTGTCATTCAGGTCCTGGGTGGAAATAAATCCTCTACGGAACAATTGAACTCATCACAACAATTGATGCTGTTTAGTCTCCTTGAGGGTACAAAAATTGACATCGGAGGAATAATCTTCTGAGACCTTGTTGCCAAGCTCTCAGGAAAACATAGGCAAAGGCATATGTCCTACCCTAGATTTGTTTCCTATGTGCTTTAGGACCTACTTGGTTCTGACTACGTGAGGCCTGATGCAGAAGGTACGAAGCCTGACGTCCTGCACAAGTCAAACTTCACTAGTAGCGTCAGTGAGGTTACAAATATTGCCCTGACTGAATACATGAAATCAGTCATTCGGGGTAACGACGTTGTCTCACCTGTTCCTTCACCGACCAAAAAAGTGAAGAAGACAAAGAAGGGTCAGTCCAACCAGGTGGTTAGACCCAAGCCACTCGCCACTGAGACTGATCCTCAAAACCAACTAAACCTTAAAAAGAGGTTGAAAAAGGCCGAGACCTCTGAGACACCCATTTCAGAGACCCTCTTGACCTCAAAACAAAGGCCAACGGAGGTCACTGAGCAATCATCCTTAGTGACCTCGGGCACACCCTTTCCACATGGTTCAACTGACATAAACAAGTCAGAGGGATCAGGAAGCATTCCCCCCTCACATCCCGATGAAGGTACTGATAAATCACAATCAGTGCCCAAGGGAGGAAAGGGTCTTGAATCCTCGGTAAGGCAGCACCACCCTACTGGGAAGAGGACCCACACCCCCTCACATCCCGATGAAGGAACTGTCAAAAAACAATCAGTTCCCAAGGGAGGAAAGGGTTCTAAATCCTCGGTAAGGCAGCACTACCTTACTGAGAAGGGGACCCACAAACATTCACATCCCGTTAACGTTCCTGAGCAATTACCCTCAGGATCTCAGGGAGAAAAGGACCCTAAATCCCCAAAAGGACAGCACAATCCTGATGGGAAGGGGGTCCACCAACTTTCACAATCAGTACCTAGTGATACCACTGAAAAACACCCATCAGTGGTTGAAGGTGCTAAGGGGGACAAAGACTCAGAGGGAAAGAAACAACCCGCTGATACGGAACCCATAAACCCCTCAGGCGGTCCGATTCTCTCAGGAACTGCCCCCAAAAGCCAGGCTGGTGTTACCCCAGTTATTATGGCTAGTTAGGCTGAGCAAACCCACTCAGTTATTATGACAACGGGGTCAGGACCTGGCCAAACCAAAGGCGAGTCTTTTTATAAAGAGGAGCCGGTTGAATTTTTGGGTATTAAGTCCATGGGGGACTTTCAGGCTCTTATCGAGTCTGATGAAGAGCTCAGGGAAGAGAGTGAAGAGGAAATGTTTGAGGCAAGTGAGGATATGGAAACTGATGTACAATCTGAACAACTTGAACAATCACATCAGTCATCTCCACACCAAATTGAAGAGTCAGATTCTCAATCTTCTGATTCTTCTGATACTGGGGACATCCTCAAAATGTATGATGACTCTCTTCCCCTCACTGAAAGAAAATTGGTCAAGTTCCTACTCAAGACCAATAGAGCTCTTTACAATGGTCTCACTGAAGAGATGTTCGATCATCACACTGAAGCTGCTGTTCACTATGCCAACCTGAAGGCAGATGTTGAAAGTTTTCATGATGATGTGATCGAGATACATTCTGACACCAATAACTCCCTGACAGCTATTGATCTTCATTTCAAGAAGTTCAATCTTACCCTTGAAGGCATCACCAAAAGCCTTGAAACTATTCAAACAGCTGTCAAGGATGACCCGGAACTCAACAAGAAGGTCCTTCAGGCTGCTGAGACTTACCAGAAGCATTCAGCTGAATTCAGTGATCTTCTCAGCTTACTGAAGGATTCTAATATTCAGGGTCTTAGCTCTTCATTGGACTCAATCAGGACTTCCTTGGGTCTTCAGGAAAAACATCTGGGTACTTGGGCACAATCTTCAACATCCTTGGCATGGTCTCTTGGGTCAAGGATGTCAGGCATCGAAGCTTCTCAGGCATCTCTGGCAGATCAGATCTCAACTCTTCAGAAAGACACCTCGGACATCAAATCAATGATGACTGAGATCTATCAGGCCTTCAAGGGTCCTGCTGCTCCAGTGGCTCCAACTCTTGCTATCACCATGGCTCAAGCAACAGTTGAGGGGGAGAAAGACACTGGAGTCCCTGAAGCTTCCACAAGCCAGCTACCTCCTTCTCCTCCTTCTCACACTGAGGGGGAGATTTCTGAAGCTTCTTCCACCCATCAAGAAAAAGGCAAAGGCATCCTCATTAATCCTGAGCCTCAACCAGCACCAATCTCGGTTGCAAAGGATCCTGAATCACCACCCAGGATCCCGTATGACATTGATGGAGTTCTTCACCACTTCTCAGCTGATGAACTCAGTGCTTACCTAGAGGAAGAGGAAGCAAAGAAGAAGTTGAAGGAGGAAGAAAAGGTGAGCAAGCCTGCTATTATTAAGGTTGTTCATGAAGAGGATGAGAAGATTGGTCTTGAGGCTAAGGATCTCTCAGGAAGAGAGGGTGGTATGACCTTTGTAAAGGCTCAGACTGAGGAGATGATCACTCTCAGGAAGAAAAGGGAGGAAAGGAATAAAAGGGCTGAAAAGATCAGGCAGAACAGGATTAAGAAATATCAGTGGTATATGACTAACAGGTTGAAGCCAGAACCAATCACTGATGTTCATATTCATCGAAACACCAATCCTGCCATTGTCACTGTTTATAGAGGTGCTGACAAAAGAGACTTTCAGGTTCATCAACCCTTCAGATTCGCTGACTTTGGGATCTCAGAATTGGATGAGTTGGGTCCATTAATAGCAAAGAAATCAAACGTTGTGGTCCCTAGTCTGATGAAGTCCTTGAGTCTGAGGTACGAAAGATTGGCAGCTGCACCTCAGGAACTTGGCACTCCATCTCTTCTTCCTGATTCAGCACAACCAGCTTCCTCTCAGTCTTCTTCAAGAAAAAGAAAGAAGATTGAAGCTGAGCCTGAGATCAAGATTCCTGGTCTTGACTGCAATAGGGCTCTCCCTGAAGGTGTTCCTTTCAGGAACAATATGGTCATTGAACAACCTGAAAGAGGTTTGTTCTTCATTGATGAATTCGGAGACAAAGCCTTCCAAAGGTGGAGTGACATCGATTTGTCAGGGATCAAAGCTATGCTTGGCTTTCTAATGATGGCCTCTCCACTCAAGAGTCCTGAAAATGTGAAGTTTTGTCAAGATCTGAAAAGGAAAATCAATGAGCACCCTGAACAACAAGAGCTGCAGTCAAAGAAGCCCAAGCTTGAAGCCCTTGGTATTAAGTTGAACTGATAGATCTGCCTGATTACCCCCCCCCCCCCACTATCCCTTTTGTACTTAGTTTGTTAGGACTTGTAATGATATCAATAAGATGATATTTTTATTATTTCATTGTCCTTACTTACAATCTAGTACATTCAGTATGAGTAGAAGTCATTAGCTCACTCATAACTGATCAAAACACTTAGGAATAATTTATATCCAAATAGGGGGAAATTGTTGGGTCAAGTAAAACCCAAGAATACTTAAAACATGATTTGGACACAAATTAACTAAGTGTTAACTTAAACCGAGAACAATTCAAGTCACTGAGAGAACAGCCTCTCAGTGAGTCATCTTCAGGATGCTTAAGGCGAATTCAAGAAGAAGGATTCACTACACAGGAAGGCGGTACTCCCTGAAGTAGCACTTAAGCCAAAGAAGAAGATGATGGTTCAGTAAGTGTTTGACAAGAACTTACTGAACCCCAGTCTCCTCAACAACAATGAAGTAATTATGAATGATAAACTGAGAAGCGTATCCTGAAGAACTAAGTGCCTGAGAAGAAAGGCAGAAATATCTAGGAAGGATTTAAGATAAGATCAAATCTTATCTTGTCAGGAAGAAATCCTTCCTAAGATGGCTTAAAGTCTTGGAGTGTCAGACCAACCACTCCTAAAGACTTAATAGGCCATTTCTATTGGTTCTTGGAAATGACAATTACTGTTGTAATTGTCAGACACGCTTGCTCAACAACTTGCTCAACAACTTGTAATATTTTAATTACTTTTACTCAGATTACTTGTGCATAAATAGATTGAGAAGGAGAGAAGTTGAGTGTGTTTTGTACAATTAAAGCTTAGACTTTTGCAAAACAACTTCTCTCCTACAAAGAGTAACGCATCCCTGAGATAGCTCAGTGAGGTCGCATTGTTACTACTCAAGCAAAACTTGAGTTTAGATAGGAGACACCACCATACCTTGTCTATTCAATCCCAAGTGTTTGTTCCGCAAAACACGTGGGTATAGATTCTTTGATTCATTTCTAATAAGAATTTAAACGTTGAAAATTACCTTGAGTTTATTATATTCACGTTTTATAACTGTTAGAATTAATCATAACATTGTATTAGTCATTAACACAAATAGATTAACTTTCTAGTTAACTCTAAGCGTGTAAAGGGACCAACACAACCCCTGAAGTTGTTGGTCCGTTGCAAATTTAAGTCACGGCCATTAACTAACGGCCTTTAAAGACTAACTTTGCAATTGATCAATAACCACAGGGTCTAAACTGAATTTTGCGGGACTACTGTTTGCTACAGTGTTTTTGGGCACTGTTCCTTGCTTTTTAGTGTGTGTGTGTATATATATATATATATATATATATATATATATATATATATATATATATATATATATATATATATATATATATATATATATATAATTATTTGTGGTTTCCATACATTGTTAAATTAATGTAGATTTGTTAGAGAATCGATATCAAACCAACTTATGGTTCAATTTTTTTTTGCTCATAAATTGTTTTCTTATTTTTATTATTATTATTATTTTTTTCAATTATGTTAATCCAAAAGATGTATAATTGCACAAAATTTTATATATATATATATATATATATATATATATATATATATATATATATATATATATATAAAAATGTATATATATATATATATATATATATAGTGAAAAAACACAAGCAACAAAAAACGAAACAACCAACATCTTTTGTGTACTGTAAAACAAAGAGTGAAAGGGTACACCGATGATTCGACTTTTACATATGAAATGTTTATATTCTAGATAAAAATAAGAATAAAAAGTTCATAGTGAAGCATTTTCATACTTTGTCTTTTTTTTTTTTTTTTTTTTTTTTTTTTTTTTTTTTTTTTTTTTTTTTTTTTTTTACTTTCTAAATCAATAGAAGCAAAATCATAAATCGTTTATTTTGCTTGTACAAATAATAAAAGATGTTTATAACCGCAACAGAGTGCGGTCATCCATCATCATCGTTATATGAACATGAGTGCATATTCAAAACAGTCTAATCTAAGCCTAAAAATACAAAATCAGCACTTATGATCACATATCAAGCAACAACATAAAATATACCGAGCTACCACAATTTCAGGCAACATAACTCACATGACCACAAATAAAACATGCAAAAAATGAACCCTGTGTAAAACATGCAATTAGTAAACACTTATTTAACAAACAACAATCTCATAAAACAATCTTGAACACAACTTATAGACCCGCAGCCAATACTAAATCATGAATTGGTAACCCCCTCACAGTAGCAGACACATAGCACCAAAGTTAATCAAGCCAAACCAAAAAACACTTCATCAGCTTTCAATATTTACAAAGATGGACCAAAAAAAATGAGAACTGCACCTTTTCAATGCAACTATAATCAAGAACATAACACAAACCGGTACGTTGAACCTGCAACAATTTAACAAAATTAGGTGCAAAAAACCTAAAAGCAAACTAAATCAAGTAAAAAAAAATTACAACCACCACATGCAACATATCCTTTCTAAAATCTTACATACTCAAAACATCATCAAACTCACACATATAAGCAACAACAAAAAAAACATACCCTTAATTTGTAACCAGCCACGAATAAGCAGTTGAACCTCAATCCCTGAAACATTAAAACAACCAAACAAAGACCACTCATTTAGATTAAACCCAACACCATTAAAACCAAATGTAACATTCACATTACCTGATAATAGCTTCACTACAAACTCACAACTGTGACTCCAATTACTAACTAGAAAGTGTACACACCTGAAAAAATGCGAAAAACATTCAGCATAAGAACATGAGACAAAAGCGAAATCAAGAAAACCAAACTCAATAACTGTGATTCAAACTATAATGATATAGCAAGCATAATCATACATTCTAATAATCATTCCCACCACAACCCGGAAAACTCCAACAACCTAAATCAAAAATCCCTAAATTAGCTCTAATTTTCGTACCTGCACCCATTGTGTATGTGTGAATTTTTGTATAAAACACCAAACAAATGAAACTGGGTTCCGATTATGTAAGTGATTTTCAAATTGATAATGGAACACGTGTACAACATGCAGCAAACCGATCCAATATCCGATAATCCAAAACAGGTGTCAATTAAGTGGCAAATTAGTAGAGATCACATTAAGAAAAAGAGCACTAGCCCAATTTTTTAATCCCTTCAAGCCGACGGCTCGGCTTGGCTCGGCATGCGAACAGTGTCGGCTCAAGCCGCGGCTCCACAGTGCACCCAATCCGTCCCACTCCCTCAAGCCGATCCCCCAAGCGGCGGCTTCGGAATAGTGCCGGCTCCTCAAAACACTTCAATAAATGTTATATAGTATAATTCGTTTTTGCTTTACAAGTAGTATAAATAAATACTTTTCATGGTAATCAATTCTCTTTGGAAACCAATCCTCTTTGGAAACTTCTTGTAACTTCTATCCATGGTAATCAAGGTAAAATTGGTCCTGACTACCACTCATCTTCGCTACCCTCGTGCACATGGAAGAATATTACTCAGTTAAACAAGCACTTGTCAATACTTGACATCAATCTCCATTCAATCTTCACAAGAAAGGTTGGAGATGGTTTTACTTTGAGGTTCTGGAACGATCACTGGATTGGAGGGTCGTGTTTAAAAAGCACACACCCAAGACTATACTATCTGGACAATAACAAAGTATGTCGAATTCACGACAGGGTGGGCTCATCTTCAGAGCAACATGTTTATTTTTGGGATTGGAGAAGGCCTATTCGAGATAGGCCAGAACGTACTCAATTAAACGGGCTTCTTAACATGCTGTTAAATGTTACTCTTACAGTTTCACCTGATGGATGGATTTTTAATTCGACAGACTCTACACCTTTCTCAGTGTCTGAGATGAGATACATAGTTTGTAACACCCCCAATTTCGTGATACGCAGCGGAATTCAAACTGGGTGTTACTCGACGGCACAACAGTTATAATAATAGAAAACGATCTCTAGTTAGTCGTTTTAAAAGATTTATCATTCGAATTTTATAAATATCAGAGTTTACAAAATGAGATCCCATTAGTTTTTACAGTTTGTTAAATAGGTTTCGAATGATAATAAAATTTATAGCCCTTTTGATGTATCCGTGCTCCTCCATGCCATCCTCGTTCATTATGGACCTGAGATAAACATGTTAAAAGTGTCAACACAAAGGTTGGTGAGTTCATATAGAGTTTATAAGTAAAACAGTTGATTTCGATAGTCAAAAGTTGAATGAAATCCATAGTGTTTGTATGCAAATCAGTTGAACACAAGTTTCAAGTTTAAGAGAATAATTGCAACGAATACAATTATGGGTAAATAATAATTATTGCTCTAAGCTCACGACACGCAAACCTTAACAGTGGGACATCATAATAATGATGTTAATTACATACATCATAGAGATGATGTAAGTAACAATGCCCTCGGGCAGGAGCTTGCCAACTTCCTGTTTAATCTCAAATAAAGTGCATTTGTCTATCAATCCGGCTAGCATTAAAGCTATCTATCCGGCTAGTACAAATGGGTCGTCAACCTCCAATAGATCTATTCACTATATTCGCGTTCACTCGCAAGTGATTAATGGCTCATGATATGAGGGTATTTTTAGTGGCAATAGTGTAACTTAGGCAATAACAATCACGATAACATACATAAAGTACTTGTGTTCAGCATGTATTAAGTTTTAATAAACAAATAGAGTGTTTCATCAACTAAGTAAATTGTTTATAACAAACGAGTAAAATCCATAAGTAAAACGAGCATGTATCTCCCCCAAATAGTTCAAAATAAGAAAAAGAGGGGCTATGACTCACCTTAGTAGTCTGGATGGAAAACAAATCAAGTATAGCGAATAAAATGCTCCGACACGCAACCTAGGTGAATATGTCAAGTTTCAGCATTCGTTTTCAAATATACGTGATTTTTAATATTTGTATCGCAATGTTTTGTTAACGGGTAAATGTTAAATGAGACAACATGAAGTCTCTTCAGAAGTTGGTGGATGATAAAATTTTATCATATTTCGTATTTTTATGTTTCGTTCGTTCGTTAATTGATATCGACATGTTTTATTTATAAGTTTTATAAAAATCCCGAGTCGTTTTAAGGTATTAAAACATATTCCCGAAACAATATATAAAATGTTACACTTTATACCCTTGTAGTTTCAAATATGACATTTTATACCCACCACTATGGATCGTTGACAAAATCAGCCCTTATATTACTAACTTTGTAAAATTTAAACTTTCGGCCCAAGAAAACTCAAATTTTTAGATTTGGCAAGTTTTACCCCAAAGGTTTTAATATGTTTCGTTCGAAATCCTAGATTCGTTATAAGCGCGTTTTTTATTTAGAAAAAGGCGAGGCTCGTTATGGCTTGTTAATATAGGTTACATTAAGGTCAAAGTAAACCACCTTCGACACATATACAATTCGCAACACATTTTCACATTTTGTTCCAAACTCATTTTGACCCGTTTCTACCCATCCAATTTGATTTGTTAAGTTATATTATGAATTTAGAAACTTAAATCTCATCATGTTACTCAATATTGCACGTTAAAGAATTCATGTGCACCATTAAACATTTTAACGTGCCCTATATATTACACATTTACATATCATTCGATTTCTACTACTTCACAAATAAAAGAACCGACTCTAAATAAATTATAATTACAATTTGGCCCCTTATCTTCTGACACCAGATCATGTAACCGCAAGTTGATAAGATTTTTAGTATTATTATACTATATATATATATACGTATAACACTACACATACATTAATCCTTTTCATATACACTCAAACGTATACCACTCACTAAAATCTCTTTTGCCAAGTTACTGAAGGCCAGTAGCAATCCATTACCCATTTCGAGTTCATTTCCATAAGTGATCAACCCATTCAAAGCTTCATAAGTTGGTTCTAGCTAGTTTACGCCCCATTGTTCCTTGTTCTTGATCATTCTCACGTTCACAATCCACCTTTAAGGTGTAGTAAGTGTCCCTCAACTCATTTAAATCCTTTCCATATCGTTTAAACACACTCATGCATCATTTTCTTTCTTGTTCGAACGTATATAGATCATTTATTTCATTTTTGCACCTCGTTATTTATTTCTTTTCGTAATACATGTTATGACCTCCTATAAGGATGGCAACAATTATCACCCCCCCCCCCCACCGTCGTTTATCACCTCCCCATTGACAAAAGACCCGTATATTTTAATTCTACGAGCACATATCTCACCACCACAACCGGAGAACCGACCAGATTCTCCAATATACACACCACTACGATTATCACCCCCCCCCCACCGTCGGTTAGACCCGACCATCTATTCAACCAACTCACCTATTCATACTCGTTTACACCTCACCAACGAGAATCGACTCCAGAGGAGGATTTACCCTCTCAGGGCCGGGCCGGCATAACAGTCCCAGTAACCCATCCCCCTCATTATTTCTAGAAACTTTCAGAAGAAACTTGATGAATGAAGAGAAAGTTGCTGATGCGTGGTTTTGCAACCTTATAGCAGGTTTTACCTCTCAAGGGATCTCAAGAGGCTTACAACCCCACCAGGCAGTGTACCTGACCGATGTAGTATAGTGTAGTGGTAAGTACGGGGGATTGATCGTTCTCCACAGGGAATAGTGTTCGTTAGGTATGAAAAACTACTCTAATTAGGTCTAAGGGTTGAGGAAGATTCTTTTTTGTATTTTTTATGTTTTTATGAAAGCAATTAAAATCTCGGGTTTGAAAGAGTGGGCGGAATTAGTTGCTAGTCAACTAACCCAAATTCCTACGAATGCAAATAAAATAAATAACTGAAAATAAAAAGTTGGTGAAAACTTATGTGTAGAGAAATGTGTTTACTTAGATTTCCTTACTCCCTAACTATCTTTTACCGGTTGATTAGTGTGTATTAGTTGCGTGGATGACGGGTGTATTCCTTAATACCAATCGTGGGGTGGCGTACATACTTCCCCAACTCTATGAACTCCTACTTCACTCCTATGTCGAGCCGGCTAGGAAGCTCCTAACATGGGATCACTAGAATTCGCTCATGCATTAAATACAACCATAAAAACCTCTAGTACGCATTTGGTTCATGTTTCTTAAGACGTTCAAGCAAGTTACCGAATAGGAAGTTAGCCAGTTTTCTTAAGCCTAACATAGATAAACAATCATCCAATACAACTAATAACACACCAATAACCAATAATCAATAGCTAGGTTTCATTAGATCTAAGCAAACACAAGATAAATCTAGCCTAACATATTAAACAAAAGACAAGAACAAGATAGAATCAAACAACACATAGACATATTGAATGATTAATTGATAACTTATCTTCAATGTAACATGGAAGATCTCAAGGCAAAAAGCCTTGAAAAAGAAGCTAAATTCGTTTTAGGGTTTTCTCCCAAAAATTCCACACTAAGTTCCACACTAATGACAAAGAATTGCAAAACTATATATAGATTTTTACATCTGACGGCGTCACGTTATGGAATGTGACGCCGTCACCTCGCCGCTTTTAGGGTTCCCGGATGACCTTCCTGACGCCGTCCCTCTTTAGCTCTCCAAAATCCATTCTGGCTTATCAAGGCTTGACGCCGTCAGACCTTGAACGTGACGCCGTCCCTCTTTGAATTAAGCCGTGACGCCCTTGATCAGATTAAAGGGTGACGCCGTCATAATTTCATGCAAATTTCTCTGGCTTATCATGAGTAATTTTCACATCCACCTTTTTCTTGCCAAGCCATGACGCCGTCCAGGGTTAATCCTGACGCCGTCAAAGGTAACTTCCAGCATGATTTTGAGACTTTGTCGTTTTCTTCACTTTTATGCTCCAAAAACGTCCAAAATGCTTCCTTTTCCAGATTTCTTCTCAAAAGTACCTAAAATGACAAAAGGAACGATTTAGGGAAATATTTGATCAAATAAATACGATTTAGGGCTTAAATGACCCCTTAAAAGCGGTACACTTTTCGCTTCATCAAATACCCTTACACTTGAGATTTGCTTGTCCTCAAGCAAATGCGCTTTTATTCTAATCAAAATACAAGTTAGGGGTCATTTAATGCTAACATAAAAGTAATTACAACAAATATTCGTTCCACTTTAATCATAATAGGCACGGAGATTACATACTAGCACCTCACAAGTAGTGTTTAGATACTCACATCTCTCAAGTGTCATCAAAATAAATCTCATAAATGAAAACGGATAATATCTCTCACTACCTGTCATAGCAAATAGATTGCCATAGGCTTGGGAAAGGATCGAAAACCTCCTCCACTAGGCGTAAGCACCTAAGATAAACTATCAAAGAGGGATTTTAAATGGGTTATAACGTTAGGTTTAGGGATATGATAAACACGGATTTGTTGGATACGGGATATTTTACTGGTGGCGAGTTAACGATCTTGATTAATTACATGTACTATACAATGTTGCTAAGCCAAGACTCGACTCGATCTTAAGCTAAAAACAAAATAACAAAATAACAAAAACATAAAATAAACATGAAATGAAACGGGATGGTAGTCCGTATGTTTTTTTCTGTTTTTCTTTTTCTCATTTTTTTTGTATTTTTCTTGATTTTTTTTTTTTTTTTTTTTTTTTTTTTTTTTTTTTTTTTTTTGCATACACTTTTGCCCTACCATCCAAAATAATACATCATAGGGGCATTGCATCCCCCTTACACTTGAACTTTTACATAACTTTACAAAAAACTATTCTAATGACTCGAATTAAGATAATTGAAAAACTTGGAGTACTTTTAAAATATTTAGCACATATGGGGGTAATAAATGATGTTCTTCCCCATTACTCCATTACACTAGTACTTTACCCATGAGTCCCAATCGTCCCAAAACAATATGTACAAGGATATGACTCAACTTAGCAACCATGTAATCAATTAGATAATTAACTTGGGGTTTAAACAAATGTTGTCACAATAATGCACTAAAAATGAGTGCATACAAGGTAGGCTAAGGCGATTTGGGTGTACATTTAAGTGGGGTGTAACAAATTCTTCCTTTAAGTAAAATGCTTAAAGGTCGAAACGAAAAGATAGACTCTGAGGGGTGTACTAGGGGTATCGTGTACTAAAAATGAGTACAACGCAAAGGGTGCGGGAGAATTACTTGACCAATGTAGCCAAAGTAATTATAACAAAAACACAGGTGTAAAACAATGGGTTAATCCTAATGCCTCTTATCATGTAGTAAATCTAACTACACGAATGTAGTCTCACTTGTGGCCTCGGAATGGTCCTAACGCAAGTTCTAGAATCTAAGTGCTACCGGTACACACATCATAGCATAAATGCTTTTCCTACCAATTCTAGGGGCGAACCTCACATATTTGGGGGTGGAAAATTTTTTTAGTGGTACGGTTTTGTGCTAGTCATATAACTCCTATCCATGAGACGCTCATTAAGATCAAAGTTTCACTCCTAAATGTTGTAAAAAATTTTAAATTTGGCACTAAAATTGCCTTAACAGGTATTTATCTCAGTTTTATTACACATCTACTATCAAACAAACAAAAATCAAGCGCAATTGTATTCTCTAAAATCGTACTTTTACCCCCCCCCCCTACACTTAAGATGAACATTGTCCCCAATGTTCAAATAACAAGATGTAAAAGCAAAAAGTAAAAGAATGAAATCAAATACTCCCCTGATTCGCTCGGTGGATAATGAAATAACACGGTTAAATCTTCTTCCAAGGTAATGTAGAAGCTCCATGACTAATGCATCGCCAAAAGCTTGATTCCATATACATTTCCTTGTCCAAAATAACCTGTTAAACCTGAGAAAACAAACACGAAAACCTGCATAACAACGGCGGGATAAACTCTATATATAAGGATATAATGCTTGTGGAATGATAATTTTGCAGATTCCTAGAGATTATAAGTTGGAGATTTAATAAAAACTTTTTATGAAAACAAAACTTTCAAAAATTTCTGAAAATTAAATCTGACGCCGTCAGGTTATAAACCCTGACGCCGTCAGAAATGACCTGACAAAATTCTCGTGTTAAGTTTCCGGAAAATTTCTGGAAAAACCTTTACCTTACTTCCTGGAAATCCTGCAAAACATCATTATGACTCGATACAAGCATTTGACTCAAACAAATACTAATATGTATGTTAATTTAATATTATTATGATTCATGTTCATTTGTTCTAATAAACCGATTTGGATTTCCCTTACACTTATCTTTTGCAAAATACCTTTATATGTAGTTAAGACGAAGTTAAAAACAAAATAAAGCATTTTCACAACTTAGTTTGAACATGAATCAATAATAATAAAAATTAAACATACATACGGAAGCAAATAAAATCAAACAAACAAATAAATAAACACACAAAGCAAATAAATAAAGCTCGGGTTGCCTCCCAAGAAGCGCTTTTCTTTATTAACGAGTCTTGTAGCTAGACTCAAAGTCACGGGTTCTACGTTTTTCCCTTCCGCATAAAAAATGTGGTTTTAAAGATTTGTATCACTCTTTCATCCCACTTGTATTCCGGACCTACGGCCAAACACATCGAATACTTAACTCTAGCCCTTCCTTGGTTATTGTTATCAACCTCGAGTGCTGGGATATTATCAACATCAAAGCCCTTAATGCCCTTAAATTTTGGTCCGAACTTAGAGAAACGAGACAATTTATGGGGCATCAGGTACTTGATGCATCCTATTTCGCTGGAGAATGTAACACTACCTTCATCCTTATCATAAATTGCTTGGGACGTTCTTATGAAGGGTTCTCCTAAAACTATCTCGCCTAAATACGGGTCTATAATCCCCCTTATATCTTCTAGGATCACGAAATCACATTGGTAAACGAAATCTCCAATAAAGACGTGTAAACCTCTTGCCATACCTACAAAATTGCACATCTGATTGGGGTCATACGGGTCTTGTCTAGGGTTCAGCTCATTGCTCATGATCCAGTTATAGTAAAGCCTAGACATGAAATTCATTGGTGCCTTGAGATCAATATAGGTATGCTCCCTAAACATGTGACCAATCATGCATGGAACCTTCACATTAAAATAACCCCCCTTTCTAATCCATGGGTACTTACGATTTTTAGCGGGGCAAGGACATTTAAAGATAAACTTATGGTGACTTAATCCTTCTAGAATTGGCGAGGAATTGTGAACTAACCTTAAGTCATCTCTAAGCTCAATCTCACTACTCGTGCTAAGGCGGGCGAGTCTCTTCTCTCTATCAATTAACTCATTAAGCTCATTGAATGCCTTAATCTCCCTATCCATAGTGACGAACCAATTACGAACAAACACACAAAGAAAGCAGATAGACTAAAGAAAACCTAGAAAAATAAAATAAAAATCTCACTAGAAAGGAATCTAGTGAGTAGACCTAATAGAAATAAAAATTCAACCTAAACAATAACTATTCCCCGGCAGCGGCGCCAAAAACTTGATGCGTGGTTTTGTAACCTTACAGCAGGTTTTACCTCTCAAGGGATCTCAAGAGGCTTACAACCCCACCAGGCAGTGTACCTGACCGATGTAGTATAGTGTAGTGGTAAGTACGGGGGATTGATCGTTCTCCACAGGGAATAGTGTTCGTTAGGTATGAAAAACTACTCTAATTAGGTCTAAGGGTTGAGGAAGATTCTTTTTTGTATTTTTTATGTTTTTATGAAAGCAATTAAAATCTCGGGTTTGAAAGAGTGGGCGGAATTAGTTGCTAGTCAACTAACCCAAATTCCTACGAATGCAAATAAAATAAATAACTGAAAATAAAAAGTTGGTGAAAACTTATGTGTAGAGAAATGTGTTTACTTAGATTTCCTTACTCCCTAACTATCTTTTACCGGTTGATTAGTGTGTATTAGTTGCGTGGATGACGGGTGTATTCCTTAATACCAATCGTGGGGTGGCGTACGTACTTCCCCAACTCTATGAACTCCTACTTCACTCCTATGTCGAGCCGGCTAGGAAGCTCCTAACATGGGATCACTAGAATTCGCTCATGCATTAAATACAACCATAAAAACCTCTAGTACGCATTTGGTTCATGTTTCTTAAGACGTTCAAGCAAGTTACCGAATAGGAAGTTAGCCAGTTTTCTTAAGCCTAACATAGATAAACAATCATCCAATACAACTAATAACACACCAATAACCAATAATCAATAGCTAGGTTTCATTAGATCTAAGCAAACACAAGATAAATCTAGCCTAACATATTAAACAAAAGACAAGAACAAGATAGAATCAAACAACACATAGACATATTGAATGATTAATTGATAACTTATCTTCAATGTAACATGGAAGATCTCAAGGCAAAAAGCCTTGAAAAAGAAGCTAAATTCGTCTTAGGGTTTTCTCCCAAAAATTCCACACTAAGTTCCACACTAATGACAAAGAATTGCAAAACTATATATAGATTTTTACATCTGACGGCGTCACGTTATGGAATGTGACGCCGTCACCTTGCCGCTTTTAGGGTTCCCGGATGACCTTCCTGACGCCGTCCCTCTTTAGCTCTCCAAAATCCGTTCTGGCTTATCAAGGCTTGACGCCGTCAGACCTTGAACGTGACGCCGTCCCTCTTTGAATTAAGCCGTGACGCCCTTGATCAGATTAAAGGGTGACGCCGTCATAATTTCATGCAAATTTCTCTGGCTTATCATGAGTAATTTTCACATCCACCTTTTTCTTGCCAAGCCATGACGCCGTCCAGGGTTAATCCTGACGCCGTCAAAGGTAACTTCCAGCATGATTTTGAGACTTTGTCGTTTTCTTCACTTTTATGCTCCAAAAACGTCCAAAATGCTTCCTTTTCCAGATTTCTTCTCAAAAGTACCTAAAATGACAAAAGGAACGATTTAGGACAATATTTGATCAAATAAATACGATTTAGGGCTTAAATGACCCCTTAAAAGCGGTACACTTTTCGCTTCATCAGTTGCTAAGCTTCAGCTTTTGTAGATAATGAATCACTTTGAACCCTAGCAATCCTATACCAAGAGTTAATCATTTACTTACGACAATACCCAAACTTGTCGTGATTCCTATGATTCTCGGTTGGTTGTGAGTTCACCTTATGTCAATTTTATTAGAAATTGCACGCAAACTCCCTATTAGTCATCGTATTCTAACATGATCATTTTGTGAAATCTAAATCTTTATTTTCTGGTGATGTTCACAGAAAATGGCTCGCACCAGAAACCAGGAAACTGCTACTCACACAGTAGCCATGACTCCTGAAGCTGTCCAAAGAATGATAGCCGCAGCACTAGAGACTCAAGCGGCCAACGTGGCCCGCTCGAGCAACAACAACAACAGGTCCACCGCTGAAAGTGAGACATCTGCGTCTCGCAATTGCAAGTACAAGGACTTCTTAAGTTGCCAACCAACTTATTTCAAAGGGTCAGAAGGAGTGACCGAATTAGCTCAATGGTTTGAGCGTACGGAGACAGTGTTCATGAGAAGTAAATGCCCAGAAGACAGCAAAGTCACATTTGCTACGGGAACTTTACTGGAAGATGCTTTGTCCTGGTGGAACGCAACCGCCCAGACTATGGGAATGGAAGAAGCATACCACATTTCTTGGGCCGAACTGAAGACGAAAATGCTCAAGAAATACTGTCCTCGTATGGAGATTAGGAAGCTAGAGGAGGAATTTCATCGGTTGACTGTGAGAGGGAACGACATCAAGACCTACAACCGAAGGTTCCAGGAACTGTCGGTGTTATGTCCGACCATGGTGCCGGATGTTGAAAAGACATTGGAGAGATACGTCGAGGGTTTGCCTCCAAGCATAGAAGGAAATGTCACCTCTTCAAAACCGCAACACTGGAGGAAGCTATCTCCATAGCTCAAAAATTGTTGGAACGAGAAATTAAACGGAGTTCTACCTCCGGAAGTAATGATCACAAGAGAAGGTTGGATGATCATGAAACCACCAACTACGACAAAAACAACAGGGACAACAACAACCACCGTAACCGTAACTACCATCAGAATCGCAACAACCATCATCAACAACAGAATCGCAGACAAGAGGCTGCCAGGGCTTATGTAGCTGCACCCAATGAAGGAAAGGGGTATGCCGGAACACAACCCCAGTGTAACAAATGTAACCTACATCACACTGGGCCTTGCCCGGCCAAATGTGCAAAGTGCCACAGATTGGGTCACAGAACCAATGAATGCAGAACTACTGGTGCAAATCTACAGCCAGTAGCAGTAGTATGCCACGGATGTGGAGAAAATGGGCACTACAAGAACAGATGCCCAAAACAGAATGCCAATTAGAATGGCAAGGTCAGTGGAAGAGGATGGGAGTTCGTTAAAACCCCAACAACGTCAAGGAACAATAATGTTTAAGCGGAAAAAGGAGTTCCCGCTATAATAATAAGTCATAGTTCAAGCCTTCTAGGATTGTATTTCCTTTTGTACTTTACCTTGAGTATTATGGCATAACCTAAGTGTAACGAATACTTTCCTATCATATGAACTTTTATCCTTTCTATTTTTATGATAATCGCCATCTTTACCTACTTCATTTTCCGTTCCATGTACCTCAATCGTGACCATTTCGTGACCACACGTTAGGAATTCGGTTATTTTCCTTCCTGACCAGATTGTAGGCTATTACAATTCTATAAGATTCCTTCACGAAACCTAGAATTCATTTCAGGCTAACCTACTACCGCCCCATAAGATTTTAATCTATCACCGATGTGCGGACCGATTTCTCTAATTACCTTGAAGACATATTTAGGTTGTCACTTTACGAAAACAACACGTTGAACACCATCTAAAACTTCTAGGAAACATAAGACCACTTTGACTGAACCAAGCATCACATCATTTGTCCTCAATTATACATAGCCTGATCAACTATGTATAATTCAGGAAGAATCATGTCATGAAGAAAACAGTCATCTTTCCAAAATTCCTAATAACTATCTTAATTCAAAAGCAAAATCTTGAAATAAGACAAACTGTTCATAAACACCCATTTTGACCACCCACAATAGATATCTACACCTATTACCCATTATCCCAATAAGAGAAACCCAACATAAGTACGAATTCGAGAATCACAAAAATTCATAAATATGTATGGAAAGCACGAATAACGTCAATTTTATTAGAATCCACGGAAATTAATACATAACGATATAATTAGCAATGGTAGTGCTAATGCTACAAAGATTACTAAGAAAGGTATAGAATCGCCAATAGGTTGACCCGCCAAGGCAATGAAAAACACCACCACACCTACGAGAGCGAGAGCCACTACGGGATGTATCACATTGATTATTTTGTACGATAAATACAAACGAACCATTAACACTATAGCAAGAC
The DNA here is from genome assembly GCA_021014915.2 of Artemisia tridentata subsp. tridentata. Taxonomy (NCBI): domain Eukaryota; kingdom Viridiplantae; phylum Streptophyta; class Magnoliopsida; order Asterales; family Asteraceae; genus Artemisia; species Artemisia tridentata. The sequence goes on from CP139508.1 coordinate 411,249,710, forward strand.
TAGGTCTTATACATAAAAACACCACAAAGACATATTTTAACAACCCTAACGCGAGACTATTACCCCCATGTCTTATCCACGCCAATAGCTAAAATCACGACTGGTACAAGAAACACTAGAACCCCGACCAAGAATTCATAGTCTTCGTCCGGGACATAGGCCAAGTAGGTAACCGCGAGAACAAAGTACACGATCGCGAGAATGGTGATAAGGTGCGGCATTTTGAAGGGATTGAATGAAAGAAATATGGTTGGTGGAAGAATGAAAAATTAAAATGGGGTATATATAAGGAAAAACTAGCCGTTAGACACTATTACTAGCCGTTGGATTTTACTATTCACGACCGTTAGATTTTACTGTTCATGACCATTAGTTTTCACTATTCACAGCCGTTGGATCCATTAGGTGGCAAGACATTCAAATTGTTTCATCTAGTGTTAGTAAATCTAACGAAGTTACGTCCCCTTGAATTCTGAATAGAAATTCATAGACGACTCTTTTTCCCATAACCCCTCACCCCTGATAACCACATTTTTCAACATCTAACACAGACTGAACTTCGGGACGAAGTTCAAAATTGAGGGGTGGATACTGTAGCCTCCTGTAAAATTCCATGGTAATTTGTACGATGCTAATCAAGTATTAGATATTAATACAATTCAGTTTACCATTTTTTTTTGTCCAAATTTGAAAATTTTATTAATACGTTACGAGAACAATTTAACGAGCTCACACAACGAACCACTAGTGATCCAATACACCACTTACACTTTACACAAGCCCAACACATATTTACTAGCCCATGAAATAGCCTGCTACTATTCCTTCGGCGTAACCCAACACATTTTTAATTTCTATAACACTTATTAAAAGTGCCAAACCTCTCTAGCTTTGACCCGTGTTCTTTCTAATTCGACACACAACATTTGTCGTATTTAGCACCACTCTAACCCCCCCAGCATACAATTACGATGCCAAGTGTCACCTCCCCATTTAATCATTTGAGTACGAAACAAAGGTCAAAGTAAACCACATTCGACACATATACAATTCACAGCATATTTTCACATTTTGTTCCAAACTCATTTTAACCCGTTTCTACCCATCCAATTTGATTTGTTAAGTTATATTATGAATTTAGAAACTTAAATCTCATCATGTTACTCAATATTGCACGTTAAAGAATTCATGTGCACCATTAAACATTTTAACGTGCCCTATATATTACACATTTACATATCATTTGATTTCTACTACTTCACAAATAAAAGAACCGACTCTAAATAAATCCTAATTACAATTTGGCCCTTTATTTTCTGACACCAGATCATGTAACCGCAAGTTGATAAGATTTTTAGTATTATTATACTATATATATAGATAGGGAAGGGTTATTTTCAGAACCAAAAAAAGGTACAGAACTGCGAGAACCAGCATCAACCAATCAGATTTTTTTGAATATTTATTTTTATTATTTAATTTAAAAGGGTATAATAGTAAAATTACAAATTTTAATTTCTTTTTGAATTTTTTTTAACATAAAACGTTTTTTTAGTTCCTAAATTTTAGGATTTTTTTTTTTTTTTTTGGTTTTTGGAAATACATTATGTGCACATGTGTTTTGTAAAAAAGAAGGTTAACAACTAACTATATTATGACAATTGTATTTTTCGTTTATGCATAGGTGTTTTGTATATGCACATGTATCTTTAAGTAAATATAACATAAATAAAAATACAAACAACAAAACTTTAACAATAGATTAACAAAACTTTGACAATAGATTTACGCAATTTCAAAATTTACAAATTGTATTACTCTAGTGATATGATATTTAGTTTTATCACAAACATCCATTTGTTTACACTTGTATTCAATTTTATTACAAATATATGAAGCGTGCACATGTGCATAATCCAATGTCTTTAACAGTTGGTTCATCTTTTTGGCGTGCACATGTGTTCCTCGCCTGGTTCAAGAACCCATGAAATCTGCACATGTAATAAATGAATTATTTAATCATAAAAATTAACAAAACACATATGCACTATGTATTTCGGACTTGTGCACACAAAACCACATTCTTGACTTCTTTGAGAAATGAGTAAAACCTTAAAACACAAAACACAAGTGCACCCTTAAATTAGAACTAAACACATCCTTATATCATAACTAAAAACATATATGCACTTTCAATACATCCTTATATCATAACTAAAACCACAAGCAATTAATAAACGAATTATTTAAGCATAACAATTAGCAAAACACATATACACAATCATTTCCTACATCAAATGATGCAATTTAATCATAACAATTAATGTCACATATATGCATAATCTAGCAAAACACATATGCACACTTACTCATAAGCTATTCTTGGCAATCATATAACATTATCTACGCAAATAATAACATATTCTTTAACAACTAGCATAACATATATGCACACATAATAACAATCGTACATAACTCTTTCCTATTCAAAAGTTACGACCCAACCAAACAACCCTTTACGCGACCAAAAATTTTAGATCTTAAGCCAAAAAAATTTCACATCAAAACAAGGTCACCCGTTAGGAAAACACATATGCACAGCCCTTGAAACATAGCAGTACATTTATCACTGTTTCAGCATAGCAGTAAGGAACAATTTACTTACAGAGCGTTTATTCTAAGCCAATTTCTCAACAAGGTAAGCAACAAGAAGGAAAAGTAGAAGAGTGAGGCTCAGCACATTTATGTCAACTAGTAACAATATTTAGTAACCTGTACTTTTAATGTACGCATCTTCGCTTGACCCTCAACCAAACACTATGACTAGATCGGCGGCCATCTGAAAAACAAGCGACAACAATCCGGTGGCAACAATCTTGCGCTATCTGAATTTGTGATTTGATTTGTTGATGATGAAACAAAATTAATTTACCTATTGAATAACAAAAAGGAAACCAATAAAACAAAAACAAACAAAAAACGATGCACTCAACAGACCTGGTGATGGTGGCTCAGTTGTGGTCGGATCCATTCGGACAGCCGGCGGCCGGAAATGTATTGGCAGCGCTGGTGGTGATAGGGTTTTGAAGGTTGAGAGGAAAAGAGTATGTATTGTTTAGATCTGGAGAAAGAAAGAGAAATAGGGTGGGGGCTATTTAAGGATTAGGGTTAGGTTTGATGGGTGAGAAAGAGAGAGGGTTATGAAAATGGGAGAGATGAAGAAGTACAGATTTTTATTTTTGTGTTTCCTTTAGAATAGGGACGGTTTTTGAAATACTTAAACATAAAATCCCCATAATGCCCTTTCAGCTTTTTTATTTAATTACAATCATGCCACCATCATTTATAACCATTGATTAAATAATAGATGGCTAGGATCGGTTCTCGCAGTTCTGTACCTTTTTTTGGTTCTGAAAATAACCCTACACTATATATATATATATATATATATATATATATATATATATATATAATATATATAATATATATATATATATATATATATATATATATATATATATATATATATATATACACGTATAACACTACACATACATTAATCCTTTTCACATACACTCAAACGTATACCACTCTCACTAAAATCTCTTTTGCCAAGTTCCTGAAGGCCAGTAGCAATCCATTACCCATTTCGAGTTCATTTCCATAAGTGATCAACCCATTCGAAGCTTCATAAGTTGGTTCTAGCTAGTTTACGCCCCATTGTTCCTTGTTCTTGATCATTCTCACGTTCACAATCCACCTTTAAGGTGTAGTAAGTGTCCCTCAACTCATTTAAATCCTTTCCATATCATTTAAACACACTCATGCATCATTTTCTTTCTTGTTCGAACGTATATAGATCATTTATTTCATTTTTGCACCTCGTTATTTATTTCTTTTCGTAATACATGTTATGACCTCCTATAAGGATGGCAACAATAAGTTTTCTTATTCTACTTGACACTAACAATCAGTAAAATACTCATTGCATCATTTTTATTTTTGATTCGCATCGTATTTCATTTGTTAGTGATTTTTATTTTTGTTCGTAACGTGTACAAACGCCCTAAGGAATGGACCTTTTATTTCGAAACCATGAACACAAAACCCCAATATTAATACATGACCTATTTCTTTGCTGTCCCAATAGTTGAATTCGTGTTTAAAGTATAATCCCATAAGCCCTTAATAAGCTCTAAATAAGCTCAATCCTTCGACCCCTTGAAACTGTCCCATGTCCTTAATTATTTCGGAATGGGCTTAACAGCCCAATAAGCTCACAATTAGCTATTCGATAAGCTGAGACTTGCAAACTTTTAACAACATTTTTGGACTCAAAATATAAGCCCAATGTCAGGCCCATTCGACCCTATAAGCCCACGGATCAAAACTTGCTATTGGGCCTTTAACTCTTGCGTTAAAAGCCCAATAGCTTAAAAATAAGCTAAAAGGAAAATAAGAAGTTGAGGAACATTAATATAAGCTTTAATAAGCTTAAAGAGTTTTCGGAATACTTTTCCAATAATTTTTGTGAAAAAAGGACTTGATTTGCAAAAGGTTTCACTATTTGGGTGAAAAGTGACAATTTCCTAAACTTGTGTCCTAAAACTGCCAAAACATAACCTGAGGGGCTGAACATGTTAAAAACAGCAAATATATTGACCTTTATGTCATTTTGGGAAGTTGGGGACTAAAAATGTAATATATATATATAAATAAAGGAGTAACGGTGCAAAGTTAACACCGTTAGGGTATAAATTGTAAAAATGATGAAAGTACAAGGACCGAGATGTAACTTTATTGCATATTTATTTTCATTTCATATTTAACATTCCTTTCTCATTCGTATGCATTTTATTTACATTTTGTTCAAATTTTATTCATTTACGTTTATAAATTACATATAACGAGTTTTAACGATTTAATTTACATTTCGTTCACACACCTTTTAAGGGAACGATATTTATGGAATAAATGACATAAAAACATGATAATATCATGTATAATATTAATTTTGAACTTTAAGCATTTTAAGGATATCACACTCATATCACACACACGTTCGTTATCTGTTACTCGTTTTCACACTCAATTCACCAACACCAAATACTTAGACTTCACTATTATCCAAGTCCTGTATTGGATCCGTTTTCGTAATCTTACTTGATATCACATTACCATCTTACCAGTTACCCACAAGGTGAGTCGTAGCCCCTATTCATTTAATACTTATTTTATACTCTTTGGGGGAGATACATGCTCAAACTATATTTATTTACTTTTTCAAGTACTTTAGACTTTCACGGATTGCCGTGAGTTATAGCCCCATTTTTCTATTACTTGACCCTTTGTTGTTAGTACAAGGGAGATTATTTGATCGCTATTATATGTTCAGGGACTATTACTTGACCCGTTGTTATTAGTACAAGGGAGATTATTTGATCGCTATTATATGTTTAGGGAATATTACTTGACCCGTTGTTATTAGTACAAGGGAGATTATTTGATCGCTATTATATGTTCAGGGAATATTACTTGACCCGCTGTTATTAGCACAAGGGAGATTATATGACGCACTACTTATTTTTCATCAAAACTTATATTTATTACAATTATCACTTTAAACTGAGAGACTATTGAAATCAACTGTTTTACTTATAAACTCTACGAACTTACCAACCTTTGTGTTGACACTTTTTAGCATGTTTATCTCAGGTTCATTATGGAGCATTCGAGGCACGGAGTGGGCATGTAACGGATGGTCTTGGTGTCACATAAATTTTGTCATTTATAACAAATTACAACATCTTTTGTGAAATGTTAAACGTTGAAATATCCTTTTGCACTTGAATTTCTAAATGAATGACAATGATTTACAAAACGTCTCTTTTGAGTCGTTTTCTATGATTATAACTATGATCCTACTAGTAATACCCCTATTAAGTCTTCCGCTGTTAACTCAAAATTTAGGGGGTGTTACACACTTTAATAAATATCAAACGTTTAGTTTGAAAGTCTAATAATCGTACATTAACGAATTAACGTAAAGTGGTAAATAAAAGTTGAAAACTTTTTATACTTGACATATAAAGATTGTTTATTTGAAACGAACTTAAGATATGTTAGTGCTGGTGAGCATTTTTATTAGAAATGTTTATAAGTTAAAATTTATTGTTTTGCATGTGAAAAACATTGTTCTGAAGGTCATATAATCTTAAGAAAAATTTATTTTGAATGAAAATTGTTATTTTATAAGTATGTATTATGAGTTTATAAATTACGTGCAACAAGGATGTTTTAAGTAATGAATTTTAACAATGAAGGTTTCGGAAGAGAACTTGATGAATGTAGAGAAAGTTGCTGAACTTCAGCTTTTGTAGATGATGAATCAGTTTGTTCCTTAGTAAGATGAACAGTAATTTCAAACGGTCGTGAATAGTGTCCCAACGGCCGTGAACAGTAAATCCCAACGGTCGTGAACAGTAAATCCCAATGGTCAGGAATAGTGCCCAACGGCTAGTTTTTCCCTATATATACTCCATTTTTATTCCTCATTCTTCCACCACCAAATTTCTCTCATTTAATACTTCAAAAATGTCGCACCTTATCACTATTCTCGCAATCGTATACTTTGTTCTTGGGGTTGTTTACTTGGCGTACGTTCCTGATGAAGACTATGAATTCTTGGTTTGCGTTCTAGCAGTTCTTATGCCAATTGTGATCCTAGCTATTGGCGTGGACAAGATATGGGGGTAGTAGTCTCGAGTTAGGGTTGTTAAAAATGAGTCCTTGTTGTGTTTCTATGTAATCCTTAATAAAAGTGAAATAAAACTCGTTTGTCTTTATGTTTAAGATCTAGTCTTGTAATCGTGTTTAATGGTTTGTTTGTATTTATCGCACAGAATAATCAAGGTGATACATCCCGTGGTGGCTCTCGCTCTCGTTGGGTTGGTGGTGTTTTTCGTTGCCTTGGCGGGTCAACCAATTGGCGATTCTATTCCTTACCTAGTAATCTTTGTAACATTAGCACTACCGATGCTATTTATATCATTTTAATTTTCGTGGATTCTAATAAAATTTACGTTATTTGTGCTTTCCATATATTGTCATGAATTCTTGTGATTCTCGAGTTCGTACTCATGTCATTTCAGATACAAATAAGCCCACTCATTTATAATTCGTTATTTACATAGAGAAGCGTCCCAAACAATGTAAATAAGAAAATATAAACTTATGGTTCGGCAATTCATAATTTCTTTATTTAAATAAAAAGGCGCCCCAATCCATTTAAATAAAGACATTGTAAATCATCCTACTTAAGAATTTCTGACTCAACACTCATACTTAATCGACAAGGTAATTTAGCGTGTAGGTGTTTTGGGAGTACGGAAGGAGTATTTATACTCATCTCTAGAGATGGGAGTAAGATAATAAGGAAAGTTGACATAGTACTCAAAATAGTTGGTGGGTATATATTTAACGTAGATAAGGTAAGAATTGTGCAACCCACAATGTCTTGGGAAGGTTTTGTAAATTGCAAAAATGTAGAAGTAGGTACATGCTTGAGGAAATGTGATTGAGTCGTAATGCCTTAGAATAGGCATACGCAAGTATGTTTATTCCGTGGTTTGTATAAAGTGATCGAAAACATGTCAAATATATATCAATATACCAAAGTGTTTGTGTAGCATAAATTACCTAGAAGTCACATAATCATCTGGAGGATGGAAGGCACGGAGAGCGAAAGGCTATAAAATATTTTTGTGAAAAAACAGTTATAGTTTAGGTCTCAATTAGACCCGTTTCTCTATAACTATAGCTCTGATACCAATCTGTAACACCCCCAATTTCGTGATACGCAGCGGAATTCAAACTGGGTGTTACTCGAAGGCACAATAGTTATAATAATAGAAAACGATATCTAATTAGTCGTTTTAAAAGATTTATCATTCGAATTTTATAAATATCAGAGTTTACAAAATGAGGTCCCAGTAGTTTTTACAGTTTGTTAAATAGGTTTCGAATGATAATAAAATTTATAGCCCTTTTGACGTATCCGTGCTCCTCCATGCCATCCTCGTTCATTATGGACCTGAGATAAACATGCTAAAAGTGTCAACACAAAGGTTGGTGAGTTCATAGAGTTTATAAGTAAAACAGTTGATTTCGATAGTCAAAAGTTGAATGAAATCCATAGTGTTTGTATGCAAATCAGTTGAACACAAGTTTCAAGTTTAAGAGAATAATTGCAACGAATACAATTATGGGTAAATAATAATTATTGCTCTAAGCTCATGACACGCAAACCTTAACAGTGGGACATCATAATAATGATGTTAATTACAGACATCATAGAGATGATGTAAGTAACAATGCCCTCGGGCAGGAGCTTGCCAACTTCCTGTTTAATCTCAAATAAAGTGCATTTGTCTATCAATCCGGCTAGCATTAAAGCTATCTATCCGGCTAGTACAAATGGGTCGTCAACCTCCAATAAATCTATTCACTATATTCGCGTTCACTCGCAAGTGATTAATGGCTCATGATATGAGGGTATTTTTAGCGGCAATAGTGTAACTTAGGCAATAACAATCGGGATAACATACATAAAGTACTTGTGTTCAGCATGTATTAAGTTTTAATAAACAAATAGAGTGTTTCATCAACTGAGTAAATTGTTTATAATAAACGAGTAAAATCCATAAGTAAAACGAGCATGTATCTCCCCCAAATAGTTCAAAATAAGAAAAAGAGGGGCTATGACTCACCTTAGTAATCTGGATGGAAAACAAATCAAGTATAGCGAATAAAATGCTCCGACACGCAACCTAGGCGAATATGTCAAGTTTCAGCATTCGTTTTCAAATATACGTGATTTTTAATATTTGTATCGCAATGTTTTGTTAACGGGTAAATATTAAATGAGACAACATGAAGTCTCTTCAGAAGTTGGTGGATGATAAGATTTTATCATATTTCGTATTTTTATGTTTCGTTCGTTCGTTAATTGATATCGACATGTTTTATTTATAAGTTTTATAAACATCCCGAGTCGTTTTAAGGTATTAAAACATATTCCCGAAACAATATATAAAATGTTACACTTTATACCTTTGTAGTTTCAAATATGACATTTTATACCCACCACTATGGATCGTTGACAAAATCAGCCCTTATATTACTAACTTTGTAAAATTTACACTTTCGGCCCAAGAAAACTCAAATTTTCAGATTTGGCAAGTTTTACCCCTAAGGTTTTAATATGTTTCGTTCGAAATCCTAGATTCGTTTTAAGCGAGTTTTTTATTTAGAAAAAGGCGAGGCTCGTTACGGCTTGTTAATATAGGTTACATTGAGTTTGGAAATAAGCTTTCAATAGCTTATCGGCTTATATCTTTAGCTTATTAGCTTAAAATAAATAAAAGGGTGCGTTTGGTTTTGTATCACATCGCCCAAAAAGAAAATGAATAAAGGCGAGGCGTTACAAGGTTTTTACGACGTTCTTGTTCTTTTTAAATCTTTGCCAGGAACTCTTTCAAATGGCTTTGATTCGAGATCGAAAGCTTTTATATTATGGGTGAAACAATTCATCAAAGTGGGTCGTCTGGTTTGAGAAGTGATAAGAAAAGAAAACAATAAAAGGGTCCGTTTGATTTTTGTAGCGATATGGCCAAAAGAAAAGGAAATACGGGCGAGGCCTTTATAACTTCTTACGACATTCTTGGCGTTTCTAAATCTTTGTTATGAGCATATTAAGATGTCCAACGGGCATATTTTATGGCGCTCGTTTAGAGGGTTAAAATATTTATTAAAGGGGGGCACTTGGGTCGTTTAGCGAGAAAAAGAAAACAAAGAGAATAAAATCTGAGACCTTGTAAACATTTGTGGTTTGATTTTTATGGAGGTATTAACATGTTTAGAGGTGTGTTAGGACTATTACATAATAGCTATCTCGTTTAAGAAAACACAATTCATAAATTAAAGGGGTGTTTGGTTTTGTGTTTAGCAATTTCGGGTTTAAACAGGTCACTCAAGTTTTTGATAGAAAACAGCCTTTGTTTTGCATTTTCAGGCCGAGTTTCTTAGTTATAGATGTAAAACATCATTTCAGACAACTTTTCGTGTTTTACACTTTTCCTGATTCAGACCAGAAGGGCCTGAAAAACGGGATTTAAATTCGTTACAGAAAGGTTGTTTTCATATTCGAGATCTGGTTTGTTTTGGTTTCGGTAAAACAGAACGAAAATGAAAACATGTATTCGACCTTGGTTTCTTAATACATTTATATGTGTTAACTAAAAGTGTAAATGTGATTAAATAGGAGTTGGGTGTAAGATCCTACAAAAATCCGTCATGATAATCTTTGTTAATTAATAATACCTTTGACTTATCATTTAACAAAGCCTATTTTTATGGAGAAATTTAAAATTTTCTTTAATATACTATACTCACGACCAACATAAGATTTGGATAAGCCTACATATTTTATATGAACTATTTTCACCTTATTATTTTATATTTTACACTAAACTCTTTACGTAATACGAATACTCAAACCTATTAAATTTTATTAACGTATACGCTCTCGGTTAAACTTATTACACGTCTAATATTTTTAGTTGGAGTATATTAATAAATTTTGACATTTTTATAAACGTTATATTTTTACGTTACCCGATTTTAAGTTTCGTAAAATAAGAGATTAACGTTAGTAATTATCGGGATCAAACTATATCATAAACTACTAGTATGTGTTTAAAAATGAAGCCACCTAAACTATTTCCATAATATATGTACGTATAGCTACTCATATGATCCTAATTTATAAAATAAGCTTCCACGTATCAAGCTTCAAATATAAACTTTCGTGTACAATAAAACAACCATGTCTTCAAATATATATACGTGTACTACTTATCTTCCATAGCAAACTAGTGTATGATTCTATAAAACTAACTACCCATCCCTCACCTCACTCACTAACTCTCTCTCACCTCACTCTCTCAAAATCTTCCGGCCCCAAAACCGACGAACAAAACCAGTCACCGCCGCTCACCACCTCTCACCGCCAACACCATTTTAATCCTCTCACCCTCCTCGTCATTTCTATATGAATCACGCACCTCCAACCCACTTCCATTTATTCCTTCTCAATCGGTAACGGAAGGTTTCCGGTGATATTTTCCGGCAACTCAAGCTTGTGCCGACACCACTGCTGCGCGACTCCGCCATCTCTCCTCTCGCTCTCTTCTCGTCATGGTAAAAACCGAGAAACATTTGCTATATATTTTTGTTTATATTCTTGAAAACCGATTTATGTTGTTATTATTTTTCGTGGATTTAAAACTTTATATGAAATGAGTTTATAAATTCGTGATTTAAAACCGGATTTCAATGATAAAATAATGGTTAAAGGTTCATGTGGTAAGAGATTTTTGTAGAAATCGTCTGTTTGTTTCGGGTTTATTCTCGGATCGGGTCAAACCCGATGGCCTCGGTAGAGCTCATCTTGGGTTCATTCTGAAAATCCTTATGTGATGGATGTTAAGGATCGCAGTTAGTCTCGAGTTAATGTTAAACATGAATATGGTGTTGGTCGTTTGATTTGGCTGTGTTTGTGTCCATTCGGTTGCGTTTTGGGTTGAGGCTGAGACCACTAAGGTCTCGGAAATATTAATGATCGTCGTTGTTGTGTTCGTGATTATTGTTGTCGTGTCGTAATATGAAATTAAGATGGAGTCGCGGCATGTTCTTGGCCTGTTTTGGTTGACTCGTTAGTTTATAGGTTGATATCAAAATTATTAATAAGGGTCCTTTTGATACTATCTTGGGCCGAGCCCAAGTATGAAGTAGGGTGCGTTTGTTTGTATAAAAATATGGGCCGAAGCCCATCTATTTTAATAATGGGTGCTTTTGGATTTCAAAAGTGGGTCAAACTGTCAAACCCACTAAGTTTAAATAAAATGGTAACATTAGTTTTGATAAGGTTAATTAAGCTTGTACACATAAAACTCTGGTTATAGAAAAGCGTTAACTAACTTGAATGACTCGTTTTGTCTTGCGATATTTGGTACGTTTCGGATAACTTGGAGTTGTTATTTGAATATTGGATGATTTATATACCTAACGAAATAAATGCTCGGAAATGTCTATTATATATATTTTGGACTGGGGGCGAAATCAATATATTAAACTCACGACGACTTTAATATATTTGATTAGTATAAAATACTCTTATTAAATTTTAATAAAATGTTTTGAGTAAATTGATTTACCCAAGTCTCGACGACTTGAGGAAAATTAATTTTATTAGTTAAACTTATTAGTTTTATTATAAGACATTTATATTTTTACAAACCATTCGGGATAACGGGGTAAATGCCGAAACGTACAAACTAGTTATTTGATTTGAGGAGTTTACTTGTTTTTAGCTTCTAAGTTGTCCTCCTTGGTTTGAGTTCTCGTCGGTATCTTCTTGAGATAGTTGATGTCTATTCTTTTTGGTGTGAGTTGTACATCGAGTCTAAGTTATCTTACCACACCACATGAAACATTTAAACTAAGCTTTTGATAAGTTTTGGAAAACTGAGTAATCCACGAAAACTATGACACTTTATCTTTTATAGACTTTATCATTGTGCTGGACGTGTTTTGAGGTAACTGTATACATATTAGGTTGTGTACCGTCGTTGCTGTATGAGACTGTTGTAATATGCTCTAGATGCCAGTCATGTCAGTGTGATCTTTGCTTGCTGTGGCTAAGGTGAGTCGTGGCCCCTACTTTTCACACTTGTTTTTAATAATTCTTTTGGGGGAGATACATGCTTTAACTGTTTTATATTACTTGTAATATCTTATGATTTACTCAAAATCATCAACTATGCTCTACATGCTTGAATTATGCTTGAAAGGAATACATGCTTGTTATATGTGCAAATTGTCTGTTAGCTTAAACACGGAATATGGAAGATAACATTTTTAAGCTACTTGATGAAACATGATACTGAAACTCATTGTATGCATTCATGTGACAAATGAACGTACTGCTACTTTAATATGATATTTCTACATGTCACTATAAATAATTGCCAAGACTAAAATTACGCATGATCCACCTATATTGCCTAAGCACACTTTATTGCCAAAAGTCCCTTTATCATGAGCCATTAATCACTGCGGTGAGCGCGAATATAGTGAACAGCTTCGAAACCTGTTAGAGGCTGACGACCTATCCCACTAAATACTGTGACGGAATGCCTATATGGTTAGTCGTATTTAGTCGCGATGCACTATATTTGAGAAAAATAGGAATTGGCAAGTACCTATTAACACGAGGGCCATAAAAACCCATCAGTGACCCTGGTGGGACACCGCCGTTTACCGGTACTCTGTTAACGTTTTGCGTGTCATGAGGCTTAGGGCAATATAACTTTATGAATATATGAATGTTTCATATATATCCTAGGATACAGCTGTATTTAGAAGACCACCACTTTATACTGATAGACTTCAGATTCTAGATTATCATTCCCACTATGTAATATGACTGTGAATCCTGTACTTGAACTTTAACTGTATTATATGTGACTTAAATGAGAATTCTGCACGAGGCAAACCAAAATGCTTGATATATCATTACATTTAAAAGCTGACTCAACATCTCATTTCGAGCATATAACAACGTAGCTCAACTTCATTTAAAATATGAAACTTCTGATTTTAAAGATCATACATTATTTACTTGTGGATTTTATATAACGCAACTCTTTATTTATTTCATGAAGAACTATTATCACCATACACCTTTCAAAGAGAGATTTTCTATCAAACTCCACGAACTCACCAACCATTGTGTTGACATTTTTAAGCATGTTTATCTCAGGTAATTAACGGAGCAGGACAAGACACGGAGCGGGCATCCTTTACTCTGATAACTTTAATGGTGTAAAATCAAATATGTCATTCTCTCCAAATTATCACATCTTTTTATGGGATTTTCAAACCAAATATTTCACTTTGTATCAAAATATAATTTTGAATGACATATAACTTTCAAAATGCATATTCTGGACCGTTTTCTGAGATTTAAACTTCGATCCTCACCGTAACACCCAAATTACTTTTCCGCTGCCACAAACCAAATTAGGGGGTGTTACAGTTTGGTATCAGAGCCTATGGTTATAGAGAATCAAACGTTTTAAAACATCAAACTATAACCACATTTTCAAAATAAATGATTTTACACCTTATCATCTTATGCCTTCCGTGTCTGCAGACTGCCGTGCTCAATACATTACCTATTAAGATTATTTTGTACTAATCTTGACATGCTTGATGTTTATTCTTCACACATTACACACTATACTATTTCACACTCAACGATATATATATATATATATATATTCACCAACTATTTCAAGTACAGTACCAACCATCTTTAATTACCTTACTCGTATCTTTATAGAGACGTGTGAATTAAAACTTTATGTATTTCCGGAAAATTCGCGCAGAAATTATTTTGTGGACTAATATGAATATTAAATCAGAAATTCTTAAGCAGGATGGGTTGCAATGTCTTTATTTGAATGATTGGGATGCCTTTTATCTAAATAAAGAAATTGTAAAGCGCCGAACCATAAGTTTATATTTCCTTATTTACATTGTTTGGGACGCCTCTCTATGTAAATAACGAATTATAAATAAGTGGGCTTATTTATATCTGTAAAGGGCACTAGTATGAAACCGATAACCATAAAAATTCATCAAACACACAACATAACTCTCATTAGAACCCCTAAATAATGATACATAGTGTTAGTATACGAATTCAAAACAACACTCCTATCGTAATACTGTCTCTTACTATGCTAGCCACTTGCAATAACTATTCTTCACACAAAGACAAACAAGATCTCCCGTACCCTAAAATCCGGGATTCAGCAACTTTCTCTACATACACCAAATCTTCATTCAAATATCTCTATGTAAAAATCTGTTATCGACAAAACTCTTGTCTAACAAGTAGGTTACCCGCACAGATTTCTGTAAAATATCTAAATCTAGCAGAGTAATGAGTTCTTTTCCAATTTGTATCCATAGCATAAACCTCCAAACACCATATTATTCAAATAAACTTGACGGAAATACTTAAACATTACAAACGATACTGAATTAAAACATCACATAAACCTAAACCTAAACTTCAAAGGTAGTCTGGATGATCCCAAGTCTGAGAATTGTTGGAATCATAGCCGTCATCATAAGGATCAAAGCTCGCCAACTTCTCTTCTTCCCATTGAGCTTCCAACCTGCTCAGCTCCCAATCCATGGCAGGAGTCCAACCACCATCATCAACTGCCACATTTTCCTCGAAACTTGGCTGGAAATGATCCAGATGAGGTAAATGTTGTTGTTGCACAACCACCCTTGGTGTAGAAGAACTTGATGCACCTTGTTGTAGTTGTTGTTGCAGTGGTGGTAGTGGTGGATTCTGTTGTTGTTGTTGTTGTTGATGTTCAACCCTAGCAGCTTCAACGTTCTCTTCCAAGCTCCAACGAACCTTGTTAGAAATCTGGTCATCTATCTGATGAACACAAGACCACAGCGATTCGATGACAGCAACATCCTTACAAGATTCATCATACAAAAACTTGTCGATCACATGCTTCCTACCATCTGAAATGTCTGTGCACTTAACATAGTTTTCTCTAAGTCGTCGTTTCAATTGTTTCGTAGCTTCAAACTGCAGAATGACCTTCACAATAGCATTTTGACGATCCACGTCACTACCCTCAGTTTCTGCCTTAATGTACAGTTGAATTTGTTCAGCGGTATGTGGTAACTTACAAGCCATTGATTGTGTGTGTATGGGTAACACAAGCAGGCCAATGGTATTTATAAGGGTTTGAAAAACATTTTTCAATTATTTTAAGAAATATAACCATTTGTAATCAAACGGTAAAATTTTCAAAAATTGTGTCTATTAAAACTAGCAACTAGCTCTGAGTTACGTGGTAAATAAATTTTATTTACTTTGGTTTTCGCAATTCAACGCAAGAGGCAGGAACAAATCGCGTTAAACGCGCCCCACCATGATTTAAAAATCCTGAACACGCCACATACAAATAACACTTCCCATACGATTTGACTACACATCCTCTAGGAAATAATGAACCTCCTAACGTCCTCTCAAAACTCTTAGGCACTATACGAATTTTTGATAATCTCGAAACTATCTAGTAACCATATATGACATGAAACATGTGTTCGACATTCGCCAAACTAAACTTATCCTCGAAATATTTGTTCTCAACCTATTGCTAACAACAATCCAACGCACCCTTATTCATTATTAGGTTTTTATCAGTAAAACTCAAGCTCAACTCTAATTAATTTCAAGGACTTAAGAAGTGTTTCTAATCGAATCGACTCATGCCCGTTTACTTTAAGTCATTCACTTAACAACCTACCAATATTTTCATACGTCTCAATTAGGTACTTACCAATAAATCATGCGTAACAAATCCATTTCAGTCACTCGATCATAAGATGACCAAAGTTATCATTAAAACTCAACCCGATTGTCATGGCTTCGACAAAAATCATATATTACTTTGTTTCATTTAATTTCCCAACAACCTCAGCAAACTCAAACGAAACCCCGCCTAGTTATTTGGTCACATTTCATTTTGTGAACTCGACTACAACCAAAATAAACCAACTTTCGTATCTCTCTTTTGCCTCAACAACGATTAACAACCCTAAGAAACAATATGATTGTTTTACTACAACATATTTCACCTTGTAGCATATTGATTTTCCCTCCTTGTTTTCATACTTAGCTAACAACTTGGATACTTTGAAAAATAAATAAGCTATTAACGTAAGACGCGGTTTTACATATATAAGGCAAACCAATTTTGTGTTATCATTTAAGACTTTATCTAACAAGTTTTTCTTTACAAAAACTAAATTTCAACAACTATTTTTACAAGTTCTCATTCGAAACCATCGTTGTTAAAACCTATTATTACCAACTCTTTGTGTAATGAATAGGTTACCCCATGAATTTGCGATTTCCAAAAATCATGAGTCATGTTTATTTTTTTCAAAATGCGATAGAATAACAAATTTTCATTCCAAAAACATAATCTCGAAATAGAATAACCTATTCATACACCTCACTTTTAGCCAACCTCAGTCAGATCTACACTCAATACCCATTACTCACTGCTCTATTATACGAAATCAAGAAAAAAAAAAATACGAAAATAGAAACTATAAGAATTCACAACAATCTATGAAAAACATAAATAACATAAATTTTATTTGAAACCACGGAAGTTAATACATAGCGAAATGATTAACATAGGAAGTGCTAACAATACAATAAACACAATGTAAGGCATACAATCTTCAATCGGTTGACCCACCATAGAAACAACGACCCCCACCAACCCAACGATAGCAAGAGCCACCATAGGATGAAGCACCTTAATTATTCTGCGACATAAACATAACAAAATAGGAAAAGTTATGCCGAGATTTACAACTAAACATAAACGAGAATTTTATTTCACAATCATTAAAGATTACATCGACAAATAACAAAACTACATTTTAACTACACTAGCCCGAGATCCTCACCCCAAAATCTTATCCACATTGATCGCTAAAACCGTGAGAGGTATGATGAACACCAAGGATGCGACATAGTAATCGGAGTTTTCATCGGGGAAGAAGGCCAGATACATGGCGACAAGGACAATGTATACGGTGGCTGCAACGATGACGATCGACGGCATGATGAAATCTTTCGAAAGAGATGAAGATGAATGAAAAGGATGGGGCGGAAAAGATGAAAAAGGAAAAAGGTGGATAAGGTATTTATAGGAAAAAGATAGATAGGGTAAATAAGTGGAGAAAATACCCGCTATTCACGGTCATTAAAATTTAAATCACTACCACTAAAAATCCTCTAGTCTCGACCATCGGAACCCTCAACATTAAGTAATAAATATTTCCTACTCTCGACCGTTAGTTTCACTATTCGTAGTCTATAAATTCAATTATTGACCAAACATTCGAATTTAATTCAATTGGTACAAATAAATCTAGTTGAAATCTCTCTTCTGGTTAGTCAAATAACAAAATCTCTCGACACTATCTTCAATAAACTCTCACCTCAGAACGCCACATTTTTCAACACCTATCACGGACTGAACTTCGGGACGAAGTTCAAAATTGAGGGGTAGATACTGTAAGATCCTACAAAAATCCGTCATGATAATCTTTGTTAATTAATAATACCTTTGACTTATCATTTAACAAAGCCCATTTTTATGGAGAAATTTAAATTTTTCTTTAATATACTATACTCACGACCAACATAAGATTTGGATAAGCCTACATATTTTATATGAACTATTTTCACCTTATTATTTTATATTTTACACTAAACTCTTTACGCAATACGAATACTCAAACCTATTAAATTTTATTAACGTATACGCTCTCGGTTAAACTTATTACACGTCTAATATTTTTAGTTGGAGTATATTAATAAATTTTGATATTTTTATAAACGTTATATTTTTACGTTACCCGATTTAAGTTTCGTAAAATAAGAGATTAACGTTAGTAATTATCGGGATCAAACTATATCATAAACTACTAGTATGTGTTTAAAAATGAAGCCACCTAAACTATTTCCATAATATATGTACGTATAGCTACTCATATGATCCTAATTTATAAAATAAGCTTCCACGTATCAAGCTTCAAATATAAACTTTCGTGTACAATAAAACAACCATGTCTTCAAATATATATACGTGTACTACTTATCTTCCATAGCAAACTAGTGTATGATTCTATAAAACTAACTACCCATCCCTCACCTCACTCACTAACTCTCTCTCACCTCACTCTCTCAAAATCTTCCGGCCCCAAAACCGACGAACAAAACCAGTCACCGCCACTCACCACCTCTCACCGCCAACACCATTTTAATCCTCTCACCCTCCTCGTCATTTCTATATGAATCACGCACCTCCAACCCACTTCCATTTATTCCTTCTCAATCGGTAACGGAAGGTTTCCGGTGATATTTTCCGGCAACTCAAGCTTGTGCCGACACCACTGCTGCGCGACTCCGCCATCTCTCCTCTCGCTCTCTTCTCGTCATGGTAAAAACCGAGAAACATTTGCTATATATTTTTGTTTATATTCTTGAAACCGATTTATGTTGTTATTATTTTTCGTGGATTTAAAACTTTATATGAAATGAGTTTATAAATTCGTGATTTAAAACCGGATTTCAATGATAAAATAATGGTTAAAGGTTCATGTGGTAAGAGATTTTTGTAGAAATCGTCTGTTTGTTTCGGGTTTATTCTCGGATCGGGTCAAACCCGATGGCCTCGGTAGAGCTCATCTTGGGTTCATTCTGAAAATCCTTATGTGATGGATGTTAAGGATCGCAGTTAGTCTCGAGTTAATGTTAAACATGAATATGGTGTTGGTCGTTTGATTTGGCTGTGTTTGTGTCCATTCGGTTGCGTTTTGGGTTGAGGCTGAGACCGCTAAGGTCTCGGAAATATTAATGATCGTCGTTGTTGTGTTCGTGATTATTGTTGTCGTGTCGTAATATGAAATTAAGATGGAGTCGCGGCATGTTCTTGGCCTGTTTTGGTTGACTCGTTAGTTTATAGGTTGATATCAAAATTATTAATAAGGGTCCTTTTGATACTATCTTGGGCCGAGCCCAAGTATGAAGTAGGGTGCGTTTGTTTGTATAAAAATATGGGCCGAAGCCCATCTATTTTAATAATGGGTGCTTTTGGATTTCAAAAGTGGGTCAAACTGTCAAACCCACTAAGTTTAAATAAAATGGTAACATTAGTTTTGATAAGGTTAATTAAGCTTATACACATAAAACTCTGGTTATAGAAAAGCGTTAACTAACTTGAATGACTCGTTTTGTCTTGCGATATTGGTACGTTTCGGATAACTTGGAGTTGTTATTTGAATATTGGATGATTTATATACCTAACGAAATAAATGCTCGGAAATGTCTATTATATATATTTTGGACTGGGGGCGAAATCAATATATTAAACTCACGACGACTTTAATATATTTGATTAGTAACAAATACTCTTATTAAATTTTAATAAAATGTTTTGAGTAAATTGATTTACCCAAGTCTCGACGACTTGAGGAAAATTAATTTTATTAGTTAAACTTATTAGTTTTATTATAAGACATTTATATTTTTACAAACCATTCGGGATAACGGGGTAAATGCCGAAACGTACAAACTAGTTATTTGATTTGAGGTGTTTACTTGTTTTTAGCTTCTAAGTTGTCCTCCTTGGTTTGAGTTCTCGTCGGTATCTTCTTGAGATAGTTGATGTCTATTCTTTTTGGTGTGAGTTGTACATCGAGTCTAAGTTATCTTACCACACCACATGAAACATTTAAACTAAGCTTTTGATAATTTTTTGGAAAACTGAGTAATCCACGAAAACTATGACACTTTATCTTTTATAGACTTTATCATTGTGCTGGACGTGTTTTGAGGTAACTGTATACATATTAGGTTGTATACCGTCGTTGCTGTATGAGACTGTTGTAATATGCTCTAGATGCCAGTCATGTCAGTGTGATCTTTGCTTGCTGTGGCTAAGGTGAGTCGTGGCCCCTACTTTTCACACTTGTTTTTAATAATTCTTTTGGGGGAGATACATGCTTTAACTGTTTTATATTACTTGTAATATCTTATGATTTACTCAAAATCATCAACTATGCTCTACATGCTTGAATTATGCTTGAAAGGAATACATGCTTGTTATATGTGCAAATTGTCTGTTAGCTTAAACACGGAATATGGAAGATAACATTTTTAAGCTACTTGATGAAACATGATACTGAAACTCATTGTATGCATTCATGTGACAAATGAACGTACTGCTACTTTAATATGATATTTCTACATGTCACTATAAATAATTGCCAAGACTAAAATTACGCATGATCCACCTATATTGCCTAAGCACACTTTATTGCCAAAAGTCCCTTTATCATGAGCCATTAATCACTGCGGTGAGCGCGAATATAGTGAACAGCTTCGAAACCTGTTAGAGGCTGATGACCTATCCCACTAAATACTGTGACGGAATGCCTATATGGTTAGTCGTATTTAGTCGCGATGCACTATATTTGAGAAAAATAGGAATTGGCAAGTACCTATTAACACGAGGGCCATAAAAACCCATCAGTGACCCTGGTGGGACACCGTCGTTTACCGGTACTCTGTTAACGTTTTGCGTGTCATGAGGCTTAGGGCAATATAACTTTATGAATATATGAATGTTTCATATATATCCTAGGATACAGCTGTATTTAGAAGACCACCACTTTATACTGATAGACTTCAGATTCTAGATTATCATTCCCACTATGTAATATGACTGTGAATCCTGTACTTGAACTTTAACTGTATTATATGTGACTTAAATGAGAATTCTGCACGAGGCAAACCAAAATGCTTGATATATCATTACATTTAAAAGCTGACTCAACATCTCATTTCGAGCATATAACAACGTAGCTCAACTTCATTTAAAATATGAAACTTCTGATTTTAAAGATCATACATTATTTACTTGTGGATTTTATATAACGCAACTCTTTATTTATTTCATGAAGAACTATTATCACCATACACCTTTCAAAGAGAGATTTTCTATCAAACTCCACGAACTCACCAACCATTGTGTTGACATTTTTAAGCATGTTTATCTCAGGTAATTAACGGAGCAGGACAAGACACGGAGCGGGCATCCTTTACTCTGATAACTTTAATGGTGTAAAATCAAATATGTCATTCTCTCCAAATTATCACATCTTTTTATGGGATTTTCAAACCAAATATTTCACTTTGTATCAAAATATAATTTTGAATGACATATAACTTTCAAAATGCATATTCTGGACCGTTTTCTGAGATTTAAACTTCGATCCTCACCGTAACACCCAAATTACTTTTCCGCTGCCACAAACCAAATTAGGGGGTGTTACATTGGGATTTACAGAACTTTAGAGTGCTTGATATAAAAGGAATTTCAACAAGTGTGACTTCAAAAAGGTAACCAAGACTCTCCAAAGCTTCTAAACTCTAATGTGACTTCCTTTTACTTCTCTTAAGGACTTAGATCAGAAATATAAGTGTATGATATAGTGTTCGAATAATGGATGAGGGAAAAAGAGTGAGTTTGGTTCGATTTATATAGAGAATGGAACTAGGGCTTCATTTAATGCATCATGCCACTTGTTAGAGCTTTTCAAGATTAAGAGGGACATGGTGAGGTGTGTGTATATATATATATATATATATATATATATATATATATATATATATATATATCATGCTTTAGGTTGTTGCTACAGTTTGATTGGTGGAGAAGAAACCATGTGCATGGCTTGCTTTGTTTGACCTAATTGTTGAAGATTAAGGATACAAGGTGATGTGTCTTAACTTGTGCCTTGCTATTGTTTAATTGGCTTAAAGATTAGGAACTAATTAGGGCTTATTTGGTTCAGGTTTAATTCGTATTGGACTAGCCAAAGAAAAAGGTGGCGCCATGCTTTAAGTGATGGTACCTTGGGCAATCTAGTGTTGTACATTAGGTTTAGATGTATAAGAAACTTAGTTTGAGCCCTAGTTAAGGTTTAGTTATGTTTAGGTCACTTTAGTTAGGATTTAGAATCAATAAAAATATAGTTTTTGATTTTTGTGCATTAGGAACTTGTATCATAGGTTTAGGGACTTGTACTTAAATTTAATAAGTATAAGAAATCTATTTTTAAGGTTGGTGCATAAAAGACTTGTATAGTGTGCTTCAAAGTGAGTACACTTAGGTTTATAATGAGATTTATATAAATATTTAGTTTTCATGCATTAAAGACTGGTACGTTGGCTTTAAAGACTTGTACTCTAGGTATAAAATATTGTACTTTAGTATTTATGATTTAGTTGTGTAAAATAAA
Source organism: Artemisia tridentata subsp. tridentata (assembly GCA_021014915.2). Lineage (NCBI taxonomy): Eukaryota > Viridiplantae > Streptophyta > Magnoliopsida > Asterales > Asteraceae > Artemisia > Artemisia tridentata. The sequence goes on from CP139508.1 coordinate 411,272,762, forward strand.
TTAAGGTTTCGTGAACACTTTAATAAATAGCAAACATTTAGTTTGAAAGTCTAATAATCGTACATTAACGAATTAACGTAAAGTGGTAAATAAAAGTTAAAAACTTTTTATACTTGACATATAAAGAATGTTTATTTGAAACGAACTTAAGATATGTTAGTGCTGGTGAGCATTTTTGTTAGGAATGTGAGTTACATCCCGTTAGTTTGTTGCTGTGATCAGATAAATTGGTAACGTTTAATCTTAAAAAAAAAAATTAGAAGTGGAAAATGGATAAGTATTCTCTCGTTAGAATATTAATACCAGTGGAAATTTACCGGTGGTTACATAGTTGATTCTTCTTTCCTTTATTCCAATGATGATCCTGTTCATTGGAACAAGATTCTGCCGATCAAGATTAATATACACTCATGGCGGCTTAGTTTGAATCGTCTTCCACTCGATTCAATCTTGATAGACGTGGAATTAACCTTAATTCTGTTAGATGCCCTTTGTGTGATGGTGATATTGAAACTGATCTCCACCTCTTTGTAAGATGCCCGATCGCAGTTTCTATTTGGAATTCGATTTCAAGATGGTGGAATATTGGCGACTTCCCTAAAGACATCAACGGTTTAATCAAGTGGATCGACGAGTTAACTCTCAACAAGCATGCTAAAATCAGTTTGGATGTTGTGATACAAACATCCTTTTGGATAATTTGGCGATACAGAAACCAAATCTGATTTGATTTAAAACCTACGAGGAAGGACACTCACATGGAAGAAATCATGGTTTTCTCGCATTCTTGGATTTTAAATAGGAATAAGATTTTACATCCTAGTTGGTTGGATTGGATCTCAGATCCTAAAATTGCTTGCACAATCACATTGTAATTTCTTTTTTCACGTCTGGCTAGTGAGTTTTTAATCTAATCGCCATTAAAAAAAAGTATAAATAAATACTTTTAATATTGTTTTGCAACCATTTATTTTTTTCGAAATTTACCAATCTCGAAATCATATTTACCAAACAATTATATCATTTCTATCATTACTTTGGAAAGCATACCCAAAATAATATGTTTTTGGAAACAACTTGTATACACTGATTTGTTTTAATTCTTTTATGAGGTTTGTAAAGATATGTTAAATCAACCACAAACTTATGCATGTTCATCATAACATTATTTATTCTCTTAATGATGACGATTGACGACATCAAAAGAAATAAAAATGTATTCAATACCCATATTTAATATTGTTAAATTTTGTGATGGAATATAAAATTCTATAAAGTAAAAGAAAAGTCTCATTTTAAAAAACAAACCAAATACGACCATATGTACTCCCTTTTAGAAGGTCCCTGGAAATCTCAAAAGATGAAAGAAAAAAACAATGATTGAATTGAATATATTTCAAATCATTCACGACTATTAATTACGTATTAAACTAAATAATGTTATATTGTATATTCGTTCAAATAACACGTATTCATTTCTCTAGGTTACTTTGAATATTATTTTTGTTCTTGTTGCAAATCTATGATACAAAAGCTGTATTTTTAGACATCACTGACTATTAATATGATTAAAAAAGATAAATTTAACTCATTTATGTAGCAAAATTCTAATATGCAAGTGTTACATGCATTTTTATAGTTAATTAAATATATATACTAAAAAAAAACTTTAGATCATTAGTTATGTGTAATTAGGGGTGGCAATTCGGGTCGGGTTCGGGTTAGCGAGTCAGAAACTTTCAACTCAAACCCGACCTGTTTATTTAAACGGGTCACTAATCTTAACCCTAACCTAATTACTTTTAACTTAAACCGACTCATATAACCCGTTTAATTAAACGGGTCAAACAAGTTAACATGTTAGTCGGGTCAAGCTTTTTAAATGTATATGCTAAAGCGAAGGATATCAAAACATGCCTCAAAATTTTCCATATTACATCAACATGATATCAAAATACGATTAGATGAAGCAATAGCCATACCTAAATTGAGGAAGTGGTTATTTGGAATTCGAAGACGATTATGGTGATCGGTGAATCGAGTGGAAAAAAGAGAGAAGGTATCACTTGTAATGATGAGTTGACTTTTCAGTTATCAAGAATTGGATTTTCAGTTTTCAAAGTATATATTTCAACTTTTCAAGTAACTCCTTTTTAGTTTTTTTTAACTATACATCAATTTGAACTAGCTATTAAGATATGTGTATTTACTTTTTAATATTTTTTAAAAATTTGAACGGGTTGTCAGGTCGACCTGTTTAAATTATCCCCAACCCGAACCTGACCCATTTAATAAACGGGTCAATCAGGTCGACCCAAAAATACCTGAAACCTATTTGGCCCCAACCCTAACCTGTTAATTTTCATGTCGGTCTCAGGTCGGGTTTCGGGTCATGTCAGAAATTGCCACCCCTATGTGTAATGCATTTTGTAATAGTTAACAGTAAGCACCATAATGATTTTAGTAATCCTAATTTTATTAGTGGACACTGATTTGTTTCCCAAACCATTGTAGTTTCTTACATGATTGTCCTAACATTCAAGTAACAACAACTAAAAAATACAACAAGCGACTAATTGAAATGGTTTTCAAATACAATGGCTTAACTAAAATGAGAATGCGATCTTGTTATTAGTCTATGGTAACATACTAATACTAAGGGTCCGTTTGGTTAATAAGTGAGGTTAGAATATAATTTGGATTTGGTTTAGGATTTTGATTTGGTGTATATTTAGAAGAGAAATTATGTTTATTTATATTCTAGTTTTTATAATAAAATTTAAATGAAAACTTTGGCAAATTGACAAGATTCCAAAAACCCTTATAATTGACTACCCATTTGGTTTGAGGGTGTGACTGGGATTTGAATGAAAGATTCACTCAATCCCTTGATTGGTTGACGATCTTTGGACTGACACATTCCCTTTATTCAAAAAAGTGACTCCTCACTAATTTGGCTGGTATCATCGAATCAAGTAATAAATGATACTATTATTTTATTGTAAAAATTCTTTGAACAACATACGTATCATTATTTTATCTTTTTCAAAATTTTAATTATATATTAATAAACTTTTTTCATTTACTTATAAAATAAATTTACTTTTTAAAATAATAATTAATTTTTCTCTTTCTTATTTTTCTTTCAAACCAATCCCAAATCCAAATCCGAATTCAACCCATCTACAAACCAAACGAACCCTGAATTTTGAAAAGACAACTCCATTAGCCAAACATTTATAAATATTTTTGGACTCAGCCTAAACCCCCTTAATAACCCTCAACTCAAACACCCTAAATATTTATAAAACTAGCAGGGTACCCGCGCGTTACGGTGGCAGGTACCCCGAAATAAAATTTTTCCGTGAAATAAAATTTACGGATATCAAGAATTTCGTTTTGCTCGTGCCCGTTCGGGCTAGAGCCCATTGGCTTGTGTCCGTTTGGCCTCGAGCCCGTTGGCCCGTGTCCGTTCGGGCTCGAGCCCGTTTGGCCCGTGCCCTTTCGGGCTCGAGCTCATTTGGCCCGTTGCCCGTTCAGGCTTGAATATTTGTATAATGTGCTTTATTATTTGTAGAGTAAATTACACCGTTCATCCTTATGGTTTTCGTTGACCGTAGCCTTTCGTCCTTTGACAAAAACAAATGCACCGTTTGTCCTTAACTGACAAACGTTATCCGCCGTTAGTCCTTCTCTCTAACGGTGGATGCTAACCTTCGTTAAAGTTTCACACGTGATACTCGGATGAGGGCATTTTTGTATTTTTAGCACTATCCTCTTCCTCTTTAATAGTTTAATTCAAGTATTGTTTCAGCTTTAAAAATCCTCTCTAATTTGTTTCTTTAACATCTTCTTCCAGCTCTTCATTAACATCAAAACAGTATCTTTATACCCATACAAACAACCACCCATTTTCAACAATCATTAATTTCCTTTATATAAACACAAGAAAAAAATTGAGATAGTGATAATGAAAAATGAAACATTAGTAATGTAATACCAAGTTTTGTCAAGAAAGGAACAACTAAACACATTTTCCAAAAACCATACACCCGAATGCTTGTCAACCATAAAAAGATATTATCTTTTAAATCTAACTACTTTGTTAACATAACAGTCAATCTCCATAGCTATTAAGGCTAGGCGGAGTGCCCCAATAGGTTGCCCAAAGGGTTGTTGAACCCGCCGGTAACACCACCCTGTGCCCAGCGGGTTGGCTTCGGAGGGCTGGTGGGAGGGTTATATACCCTGTGAGCAAGCCTGCGAAAGGAACGTTGGAGGGGTGCTTGTTGTAATTTTTTTTGACCGTTGGAGGGCTGGAACGTTGGAGGGCTGGAAAAAAAGAAATAAATCTCCTTTGGTTCTCATTTCAAACCGTAGCATCCAAAAAAAGAGAGAAGAAACAACCACTCTTTCATCTTCAACATTATTCAAACCTCATTTCAAACAATGTATTCATCTTCATCTTCGTCTTCCGGTGATAATTTTGAACCACTTTTGCTTCCCGATTTTTCGACGGGTAGTTCTTTTGCATTTTTTGAAGCCGCGTTGGATACCTTCTCACCGATGGCATCTATCCTAACTGGTCCACGTTTGTTAAAGCATTTCGGCATCCAGTCGATACGAAAGAAAAGAAGTTCAAGAGACTGCAAGAGGCGTCAAGAAAGGATGTCGAACGAGCTTTTGGTGTCCTTAAAGGGAAATGGAGGATTTTGGACCGTCCTCTCCGGCCAGTGACAACAGAGAAGATTTCCAAATACGTCTACGCGTGTTGTATATTGCACAACATGATCATAAAAGACGACGGGAGGGCAATATCACCGGTTCATATAATGGACCAACCGACGCCAGTAGTTTATGACCCAAGTGTACTACCGGAGTTACATGACGAAAACATCCATCATCGTCTCTGATTTGATCTTACGGAGCACGTATCGGGGCTAGACTTGGCTTTCCTGGATGACCCAGCAAACCAACCCCCATCGATTAAAAAATTAATTTAGTTTGTTTTTATTTTTAAAAAAATGTTGCAATGTTCCTTTTAAACATTTATGTACTTTTCTTTGTTAATTTTTAATGAAATGTTATGTGTTTTAGTTATAAATTGTGTAGTTTAATAGTTTAGGGGGAAAAAATAAAAAATTTGGGAGGGCTGGAAAATCATGGGCGCGAGTCAAATTGGTTGGGAGGGCTGGAGGGTTGAAATGAGTTGGCAGAATTTTATTGGTCAAATTTGGGAGGGTTAAAAATTTAGGAGTGATGACTGCTTGTGCCCTAAGTATTTACACATGTCTTTCACCTTCATAAATCACTTCAACAAACTAACCAAAGGTTTTTTTTTTTTTTTTTTTTTTTTTTTTTTTTTTTTTTTCAAATGAATACAACTAATCTTCAATCTTAGATATCAAATATTTGGCACAATTCTCTAAATCGTATTTATAAGCAGTAACCATAGGTCTTGAAATCACAGTTGCTTTCCATATGTTTGAGCCGCCGAAGATCTTATCGGCGGTGTCGCCGACAATGTGGTCGTTGGTGATGTGGGTGGTGGTTCACCATCTCTAAACACATTTACCAGATAAAGTACTTCTTTAATCTTCGTTTTGAAACTCATTAACAGATATGAAACAAACATGTAGATGTGTTTTTGGATGGTGGCCGGAGATGGTAGGAAGATGTGACGGTGGCAGTTTGACAGCGGTGGGTGGCTATAGCGGTAGACAACCACCAACACCCATACGTATGTTTTTAAAGTTTTTGTAGGGGTGTTGCTTTATGCATCACCGATTTTGAGATTGGAAGGTGGTGAATCGGTGATGATGTAAGTGGGTTAAGTTTGGGATTAGCTTTTCTAGTGAGAGAAGCAGGAATAGAGATAAAGATATGGTGGATGAGAGAGAGTAAAAAGAAAGTTAGACATTTGTTTTGGGTAGGTGAAGTCTAAGGACAAGATAAAAACATGACTAAAAATTACCATTTTACCCTCACATGGATGTCATGTGGGGTAACCTAACAGGCGTTAGTGACAGTCGTTAGACGGAGGGACTAACGTCGGATAACGTTTGGCAGTTAAGGACAAACGGTGCATTTTTTTTTTGTCAAAGGACGAAAGGGTGCGGTCAACACAAACCACAAGGACGAATGATGTAATTTACTCTTATTTGTATTAGTGACATTTAATGCAGGAATTGTGTTTGAGTTGGTTTTACAATATGCTTAATAATTTGTATTTCTTATGTAAGGGGTGTTTTAATAACTGTATTAATTGTATTTATTGACCTGTTAATTAATTGTATTTAATGTACATAATGATTTATTTATTGTATTTAATGTTAATATTTTTATTTTAATTAGTTGTACTTTGATCTTAAGAACTTGTAAATGTTAGAAAATTTGTTTTAATTACTTGTACTTTTAGTTTTATAATTTGAATTATTTAATTTTAAGAGTTTCCATTATTAGCAGGCCTTAATGCTTTATAATATAGTAAGATAAAATCATTGATTTGTAGGCGGTCATCCCTACTCAAATCCTACTTGTCTTAGAAATTTATAAATATTTATAAAATAAAATCATATGGTGATTTGTAGGCGGAGTGAAAATTTTAACCTCTGTCATACGTAAACTTGGTCACCTATAAATATAATTGATATTTGTGGCATCATAATAATTGTAAAATATCAAGTGGTGCAAAAAGGTTCCCCATTGCCACCCTAGCTACCATCATCTTGTGTCACCACTTTCCCTCCCTATAAATTCATGCCATAATCTCTTTCTCTTATCTCTCACACTCAAACAAAACATGTCTACAATTTTTTGTCTACAACATTCACAACCTTCCATGGAGGCAGCCACCATGAGACTTAAACTTGTTTCACCAGAATCTTATAGCCAAAACTCCCTTTTTTCAAGTTGGAATAATACACTCCAATCTCCTACATCCCATAAACCAATTGATGATTATTTCAAAACAGATACAAACTTATATGTTCATAACCAAAACTCTTTGAAACTTAGCCAAGAAAGCCTAGAGATTTGCACCGAAAGTTTAGGTAGCGAAACGGGTAGTGACACGAATGAGGATGACGCAATTTTTGCCTACCCAACGTCGCGTAAATTAGTAGAAAAGACTAGAAGAGATCAAGTAGGTTCAAAGAAGGTGGTGTCACGAAGCTTTCCACCTCCATTGACTACTATGAGTGGTTCTACACCATTTCAAGTAAGGCCTCATCGTGAAGGAGGGAGGTTGATCATTGAAGCTATGGAGACTACGACTTTAGGAAACAATTGTTTTCAAGCCGAACGGAGTCATGGCAGGCTTCTATTGACATGTTGGAAGAGAGAAGAAAGCGTTTCGAATATGGATACGGATATGGATACAGATACAAATACAAATACGCAAAGCAATGAAAATGACATGAATGATTTAGAGAATGATGAAGAGGAGGAAATTGAAAGGAATGTGGTTGTTGAGAAATTTCAAAGGCTAAGAAGGTGCAATGAAGATGAGCATGGAGATAAAGGAATATGTTATAATTATTGGGAGCCTTGTTGTTGGGTTGCTACTTCCTAATTTTGTTTAAACCATCAAACTTATAATCATTAATCTAATCGGTTTTTCCTTTTTCAAAAGAGAGAATGTACGTGATTGTATGTGAGGAAGGATAATGTAAATTGATGCATGTGTTTTATTTTCATGAGAAAGGTTATAGTAAGGCTAATGGTTTTTTTATGGTAGTATCTAATAGAATTTGTTGATATTCACTACAAAACACTCCTATTGTACGTCAAATGTCATGAATCCCTTTCACTCGTAATAAATGATAATAAATGTGACAACTATATATGCTTAATTCCAGTCCTGACAAGAATCTCCGAGTCTTTCACGCGGTTGAAATGTATTGAGAATAAACTTAAAGATTATGAGTTTAACTCTTGAAATTCGCCTTCTAAAAAAAAAAAAAAAAAAAAAAAAAACTCTTGAAATTATAGAGGAAGGATTACTAGATATCAATCTATCACCACAAAATTTATCAGATATAAATCACATGCGATTTTACAAATATCTATACTACATATAATGTAGGGATGAATCTCTCTCCTCTTAGTCTTAAAAATCAGACTTACAAGAAATAAAGCATGATTTACAACACTTTAATGCACCCAATTTTCAGACTTACAAGAAATAAAGCATATTGTACAACAAAAACAAGCATGGTGTCATTTTAAGACCAAAATTCTATCAAATAACATTAATGCTATTAAATGGTAGTCATTAAAACACCCCCTATATAAAAAATACAAATTATTAAGCATTGTTTACAACTATTTAGAGCACAAAGATAACTAAAAAAGTACTATCCAACACATATAATTGATACACTATTTAATTTACCCTCTCACTAAAATACACAACCATTTTACCGCAATGTACAATCAAATTAAGCTTCCAAAATATTAACCTTCCAAAACATAAATCTAAAATCCAGTAGTCAAAATGAAGAAAAAAAAAGTGAAAGAGACTTGGAAATTACAAAGAAAGAACAATCTCAGTCTTCTCTTTAATACTCATAAATTTGTTTGTTAAAACAAGAGTATAAGAGTAAACCATCATAGATCTTGAAAGTAATAAGAAGACAACAAACAAACAACCTACCCAAGACCTCTTTAATGAGATCTTGACGAACATAGTGTGCTTCGGTTACGGTTGAAATAAAGAAGGTTTATGCTGCGTTTGTGATAAGGAGATGGAAGAAATGTTATTATGATGCTGCTTTTTTGATATGTAGGAAGACGAGCTATTTAGGTGTGTGACTGCCATGGAGATATAAGGGTGGATTTATTTGACGTGTTGTGTTCGTTTGTTAAGGAGTTATAAGGTTGGAAAGATTGAATATGCGTATTATTTTGGAGAAGGAGATATTTGGTGACTGCATGTTTTTTTTGGATGGAGAGAAGGTTGGATGGGGACCTTGAATGTGCGATGTGTGTTTAGGTTTCCATAATGAAGAACTTATATTCTAAAGGGTGTAGGGTTTGTTGTGGATTTGGGTTGGACATTATTATGGGTTTGCTGGATTTTTTAAAGTTGGGTTGCAAATTTTTAGTTAGTATGGGCTAAATCTGAAAATTTTGTTGAATTAATTGTGAGGTTGGGCTTATCTAACTATCTTCACAATATTACCGTGTATCGTTTTTATATTTTAAAAAGTATCGCATGTGCACCCTACAATTTTTGTATGAAATAGTTTTTTTTTTACTTAAAATCTCGCTATTTGTAAAGTTATTATCACAAAACGCATATAGCTAGAAAACATTGCTCGCCAAAATTTTAATTTCAGGGTACCCGCCGCCGCATCGCGCGGGTACCCTGCTAGTTTCAAATAACATGCGATTAGATTAGCTATCATAATTTGATTTCTTACATCTCATCCTTTTAATGATCTTCGATGAATTCAGCCCTACATTACTATGTCAGGAGTATATCATTTAACAAATTAAAATCAACAGACGTGTGAGAAATCATCATTTCCTCCCCAAATTTTTTTTCAGGGTATCCGAAAGAATAAATCTTGATGCTCTTTCAGTCGTTTTCATTGTCTTTCCAAAAAGTAAGGCGGTTGTAGGGTTATGAGGGGGAATTTTCTTTAACATAGCTAACAAAGTAATCAACTAATTAGACCAATGTGAATTGAAACAAACGAGTCAAGTTCAATCTTTATCGCGTGTGCTTTGAATACTAAATCGTACGTTACTTGGTTGTATTTTCTTTTTGTATCTGATCTTGGTTATGCCCTTATCAGCAGTTGTTTATGATGTACAAAATTAGTTAGAAATTAATATAAAATTTACCTTTGCACAAAAAAAAAATATATATATATATAATAAATAAATAAATCGTACTGGTGCTAATATACTACAGTACTAGTTCACAACTTCACATCATTCAAGATCGCAAGATCTTAGATCAACAGTTGACGTAAGGATCATAGATATGAATGGTTTACATGAAAATTGTCGAAATTTGACTGATAGTTTTATAGATAGAGGTGTCAATTTGTGTCCAAAATAAAAATAAAAATATGTTAATTTTGGTTACTTTGTAAAAGATTTGGGCACATTTAGCCCATTGAAAAGTTAAATGGGCACAAGGGGCACATATTTTCTCTCAATTAGAGAACATTATAATCGTTTTTGAAGAAAAACTTATATATATAATATATTTAATTTTTTAAATATAAATGGGGTATTTCGTTTAAGGAATTTATTTCGTCGTTTTCGGTCTTCTATAAAGCGATTTGTATAACATGTGTGCCCGTTTAGTACGTGCCCGTGCCCGTTCTAGTCCGTGCCCGCCCGTTTTGCCAAGATTAGCAAAATCTAAAAAAAAGGTTTTTAGTTTTTAGTTTTTTTTTTTTTTTAATTTTAATTTTTTTAATTTTTTTTTTTTTTTTTTTTTTTTTTATTTATTATATATTTTTTTTATCTCGTTTCATATTCTATTCTAGTGACTTGCTAGTTTTTTTTTTTTAATGAACTCTCTGCCGCTAAAAAACATTTTCTAGTGAATTCCTAGCTCTTTTAATTTAATGAACTCTCCTGCCGTTTAAAAAAAACACCACCATGATTAAAAGGAATATTAGTCGTGACAACCTAATTAACTTTCCAAAAGGAGTGATCTACATAAAGTGTGTAAGCATGTTGTAATGACGTACTTGACAGAATCAATGAATCATATAGTACAGAATCATTCTATAACCGGTTGTCCATGACGTGGCCTAGCTAAGCTAAAACCCAACACCATGACCAAAGGACATAAAGTTGACTTTCTATATTTCTCTACTAACTGTCTAAAGTTGTTCTATATTTGCATCCGACTTGTGTTCCACTAATGTCTAAATATAGACTCGGGTTTCCAAGTACTTAGCTAAGTTAGCTGCGAAATTGGATCAATATCTGGGATCAAATGATCGTTACACTAGAAGCACTTGGTCTTGTTTATCGTAGTAGAAATATCATGTTTCTACCTATGTTTTTGTACTTCTATAATCCTTTTTCGGGTTTAGTTTTCAAACATCACTAAATTTGCAACATTAATTAGGATGTCTATTTGGCTCGTGAAAATTTGTGTTTATTGGTAATCTATTTCTGACATCAACAATTTTGGTGTTTCACTTGCATTAATACATATTTTGAGTAGTGGTAAATGATAAGGGAGAGCACTTGTAATGTGTTCCAACCATTGTTATCTGGTCCAAAGTCCGGTAAACAATTTTAAGTGACCACTGCACGCAAACTTTTCTGAAAAGGTGAAAGCTTTACCTGGTTTGAGTCTGTGTGACGGTGGACTCAAACTCTTAGATTAGTCGGCAAAAAAGTTCAGAAACCATAGTTTAAAAAAAAAGTCTGGTAAACAAATTAGGCTTGAACAGTAGCACACATATATATCATATGCGAGTTTTGTTTTTGGCTAGTGAAAAAACATTTCTTTACGTTTTGATTAAGCTAGTATGTTAGTTATTCTGACTATTTATATATATGCAGTTTCGGAGCCAGAAAGATATTAAATGGTATGCACTTTTAAGTGCTATACGCATGGTGCTCAATTAAAGAGTATATATGTAAGTACATTGCTCTAAAATTTAAATATGTCCGTCCTTGTATGTCTTTTTAACAAACTACAACATTAACCACTTTTTGCGGGAACATCTTTAACCTTTCTGCGGGGACATGTCCCCACAGAAACATTTTCCGCGGGGACAAGTCACCGCCCAAACGTCACCGCGGCAAGCTCGTCGCTAATACATTACGCGGTGACGTTATATCACTTTCTGCGGGGACGTGTGGGTCCCAGCTCTTTTTTAGCCGGTCAAAGATTGTCCGACGTGGCAATACCTTTCTGCGGGGACATGTCCCCGCAGAAAACTAAAAAATTAAGTAAAAATTAATTAATTCGGTAATTATAATTGGTTTTCTGCGGTGACTTGTCCCCGCAGAAACTCTTTTATATATTTTCGAAATTCTTTTCTGCGGGGACAAGTCCCCGCAAAAAAGGTTTTTATATAAGTGTTTTATTACCTTTTTGCGGGGACATGTCCCCGCAAAAAGTGCCTGACCCATTTTGCAGCAATTTGCTGCAAAATGGGTTATTCCAGGTTTTTGCCGCAAATATGTGCAGCAAAAACCTACCAAATGCAGGTTTGTATGCTAAAACCTGCTGTTCCCATTTCACAAATTTCGCCAACAACACGATATTAAAACCAAATTCGCTAAACATATATACAACAACAATTTCAAACAAAATTCACCAAAAATAATATTAATCCAACTGCCCTAAACAATCCAAATTCGCTAAACATAATCATATGAATCCTAATTCGCCAAAAACGGTTCAAAAACCGTGATCCACACAAAATGTCCAACAACATATGAATCCTAATTCGCCAAAAACGGTTCAAAAACCGTGATCCACACAAAATGTCCAACAACCCAAAAAATAAGCTAGCGAGGAACAGTTTAGTGGGAATCCTAAGACATAATAATCAATCTAAATCTACACAATGTGTCCAACAGCCCAAAACAAGCATAAAGTGACCCATCCGACCCATACATGCCTAATCCCCATTCTCCCCACCATCCCCATTACCCCCACTACCCCCAGCTCCCCCACTACCCTCCCCTGCAGGTCTAGACTCACCCGGCGTCGGAGTCTGGGATCCTGATGTCCCCGCCAATCCTGCTAGCTCCTGAGGAAAGCCCGGCTGACGCCTCGCCCAACTCAGAATCATCTCCAGCGTGTCCCCTTGCCGCGCCACGGTCTCGCCCAGTGTGGACGAGGAGGCTTCCTGACGAGCTCGTGAGGCACTCAGAGTCGGCCTGTGACCACCTCCTGATAAAACTGGACCTACGCCAGGAATATGTCCCCTCTGTTTGCCACCGAGAACCTGGCTCAAGATCTCTGTATCTGTCATGCGCGTCCCGGAGGAGGTGCTCTCTGACCGAAGCTGGACCATCTGATTCTGTTTAGTTACAAAAAAACAAGAAAAGTAATATATAAGTCGTGATTTATTATATTGCATTAATGTTGGTGAGTTTTTGGAAATAAATTATACTTACGTAGCTGGATTCGGCGGCCTCAGACTCCCAGGTGCCATCTCTGGTATGAGTGTGTCTATACATGTCTATATAGTCTGGAGTATTCTCAGAGTCGGGGTCAGGGGAGCTCAACTGTTTATAAATAAAATCAATCAATACTCACCCAACACTATATATATAAATAAAATTATTAAAAAGTGTCTTACAAAGTTATCTGCTATGACTGCCAAAGAATGAGATCCATGAAGTGTCGTAGTCTTCATTTTCTTCCTATTTTCGCTGTTGATCTTCCCGATCTTTAACTTATCCGGGTCGATCCAATGCTGAATCTGCTTATTATAAATAATAATAATAATAATAATAATAATAATAATAATAATAATAATAATAATAATAATAATAATAATAATAATAATAATAATAATAACAACAACAAAGTATGTGTCGATCCAGAAATTTACCTGCTTCTCCCATTGATCTGCCGCCATGTTCTCGGGACGGTTTGCCCTGATATCGTCAAGTTTATCGAGCCCACCTTGGTCTGTAAAATGTTTCTTCTTGTGCTTGAATTTTTGGTCATTGTATACCTTTCTCAAGTAAGCTTCGATACTTTTAACAATATTCTCTCCATCTCGACCAGCAAGGTGGGGGGCGAGATCAAAGTAATGCTGCAATAAAATATAATTAAAATAAATATACAAATTTAAATAAAGAGACAAATTTAAATAAATAAACACAATTAAAATAAATAAACACAATAATTAAAAAAATAAAAGATAAAAAAAAACTTACATTGAGCTGAGAATCCACGTGTGCCTTCGAGGCCTCTGAAACATCATCCCACGTATCGTGATACAGTGGAACGGTGTCCTGTATCAAGGTCCCGACAAAGCTCGAGTACCACGCAGCGTGATTGCCCACATGCTCCCAGAAGCCTTTAGCATTCTTTCTAAATCTGATAGAGACTGGGCGGCCAGTGTCATTCCGCATGGCGATTAATGCTGTGTTCTTGGAGGGACCACGAACCACCTTCCCTTCTTTCCCGATTTTTGACCCAGGCTTCGTCGGCTTAGGCCTGGGAGCTCTCGAGCTAGAGCCTGCAAGTAATCAAATTAAAGTGATGGTGACATAAAATAACAAGTTATCAATTTCAAATAATGATCAAGTTTAATTAAAATAAAGGAGAAATTCTTACGCTCGCAATTTGTGCCTATCCTCCTCGCCGGACCCCGGGGTGGCTCGTGACCCCCATCACCACCATGGCTTGTCGCTATAACATCCGCCATCTGTACTAGAACATAGAAATTAGTGAAGAAACACATATACGCATATATATACACACATTCAAATAAATAACAATATAAACCAAAAAAGATAATAACAAATAATCAAATAAATAAATAAATAAACACATTTAACAACTCGATAACAATTTCATTAAAATAAGTGTCGTTTAACAAATTACAATTTGAGATCAATCTCCTACATCACTAAGATAAAAATCATCATTATTAGTGCCAGCTTCATCTTCACCATCGACGTGGTCTTCATGATCAGATGCTAAATCATGAGGAATGTGGTCATCATAATCAATATCATCGTCGTCGTCGACATCAGTGATAATTGGTGCTGGTGGTGCCTCAACTTCCGCTGGCTGGACATCTATATCTATGGTGCTATAATTCAAGTTTTCCAACTCAGCAGAGAGTGTGACATGTGATGAGTTGTTGTCATGTACAACATCTTGATTGTCTTCTACCACGATTATATCCGGGTTCCAAATCTTTCGATGATAAGAATCTTGGACGGCCTTCAAACTACCACGTTTACCCGGGAAATCAAGGTAAAAGACTTGTGTTGCTTGTGTTGCAAGAATGTATGGTTCATTTTGAAACGATACACGGTCTGTCATAATTTGTGTAATGTTATTTCTATATGTACAACGTTTTATGCGACCCTCGTTATTAGTGTCGAACCATTTGACTTTGAACAGCACAACCTTGAACGGAACATACAAAAACTCGAGAATTTCTTCAAGCTGGCCATAATACATTCCTCCGCTAGGATTAGGAGTTGAAATTCCGCTGTTTTGAGTTGAACGACATAAATCACGGTCGTGTACGATAAACTTCACACCGTTGACTACGCAAGAGTCGACTGAGACTGCAGTCCATGCTGGTCCACAAGCCAAAGCGAATAACTCGGAAGTACAACTTGGGTCATTCTTTACTTTTAATTCACGAATCTATGAAAAAGTTAAGAATAGATATAGATGAGTAATAGTCGTTATTTTTACAGGGTAATACATACAATAAGTCTACCTTGCTCCCAAACCAGCCAGGAAATCCTTCTTGTATATCATTGCCATGAAATGCCCTGTAAACGTTCATGATATTAGAATAAGTCGTCGAATAATAACTCACGTAAAACACATTTTGAAATAAAACGCGTACCTCTCGTACTCGTTCACGTACGGGTCGATTTCATCACTGTTGTGTAGTACATACCATACTACTTTCTTCATTGTGTCTGGTTGAACCCGGATCAATGATTGCTTGCCATTCAGTTTACCTATTGATCGAAACACCTGAAATTGACTTGTTGGGCTTGGACCGTCCTCATTCCGGTCAGGACGATTAAATCTCGTCTCAACACCCCGGAAATAATGCGAACAGAAAGTTAATGCTTCATCAGCAATATAACCCTCCGCTATTGAACCTTCGGGCTTAGCTTTATTTCTGACATAATTCTTGAGCTTTTTCATGTATCTTTCAAATGGATACATCCACCTCATGTAAACAGGCCCGCCTTCAATAGCCTCTTCGGGTAGATGAATAACCAAGTGAATCATTATGTCAAAAAAAGCAGGAGGATAAATTTGCTCGAAACTGCACAAAATATTGATGAGTTGTTCTTTAGCTTTCAGCATGTCATCCACCATCAAAGTTCGAGCGCATATTTGTTTGAAGAATGAACAAAGCTCGATTATTGG
Source organism: Artemisia tridentata subsp. tridentata (assembly GCA_021014915.2). Classification (NCBI taxonomy): domain Eukaryota; kingdom Viridiplantae; phylum Streptophyta; class Magnoliopsida; order Asterales; family Asteraceae; genus Artemisia; species Artemisia tridentata. The sequence continues at coordinate 411,288,849 of CP139508.1, forward strand.
TGTTGCGGTGGTTTGGTCCTTCAAGTAATTTTGAAGTCCAGCAGGAAGCAACCGCTGCATCATTATGTGACAGTCATGAGCCTTCAAGCCTGTTATGTTGCTATCATTGTCGGTCACTTTATGCTTGAAGTTAGATCCGAACCCATCAGGTAGTTTCACACCTTTGATGAATTGACAAAAAAAAGAGTAAGTCGTCGAAATGGATACGCGAATAGAATTGGAACAAATAAATTTTGAAATAAAACGCGTACCTTTGATGAATTGACAGAATTGTTTTCTTTCTTCAGCTGTGAAAGAGTACGTGGGATGAGGCTTAGAGCACTTCCCGTTTCCTTTGTTGACGAGCCACAACTCTTCACGAATTTGCAAATTTTCTAAGTCTTGTCTTGCCTTGTTGGTGTCTTTCGATTTGTCATTCATTAACAAAGTACCCAACACACTCTCACACACATTTTTTTCGATATGCATGACATCTAAATTGTGTTTTAGTGTAAGAAAAGACCAATACTTTAGCTCGTAGAAAATTGATTCTTTGGTCCAATTCAATTCGCGAACAGGATCACGTTTTTTCTTCGCACCCCCAAAACTTGGATGTTTCCCCGGGGTACGTTTAGGCAATCTCCTAAGTTGATTCAAGATGTCACCACTGGTAAATTTTCTAGGAGGTTGTCTAGGATCATCGTCCCGAGTATAGAATGCCCGTTTATTTTTCCGCCATTTATTGGTCGTTTTTAAGAATCTTCTGTGACCAACATAAGCGGTTTTGCCTAACACGCGAGCAGATGGAGTGTCCATATTACATGTCGGACAAGCCAAGTAACCTTGCCCACTCCACCCAGACAAACTACTTCGAGCGGGAAAGTCATTGATAGTCCATAAAAGCGCTGCTCTCATACAGAATTCAGTGCCAGTGGCAGCATCCCTAGTCATGACTCCATCTTTCCATAGAATCTTTAGGTCTTCAATCAAAGGCCTCAAGTAAATATCTATGTCCTTCCCAGGTGATTTAGGGCCCGGAATTAACAACGTCAACATAAGAGAAGTCTCTCTCATACATATCCAGGGAGGCGTATTGTACATTGTTAATATGACCGGCCACATGCTGTAAGACTGACTAAGGTTGCCGTACGGATTGAAACCATCAGCAGCCAACCCTAATCGGACGTTTCTTTTTTCATAGGAAAATTCTTTAGAATACTTCACGTCAAATTTCTTCCATAATTGACCATCAACCGGGTGTTGCATCTTACCGTCCTCCGTAGACTGCCCAGAAGCATGCCAAGTCATATGTTTTGCAGTGTGGGTCGACTTGTACAAACGCTGTAGTCTAGGAATGATAGGAAAATAACGCAACACCTTGTTAGGAACTTTCTTCCCCAGTGTGTTCTTGTCTTTCCATCTACTAGCATCGCAGATGGGACAATTCTGCAAATCTTCGTTACCCGCCCCCCGATATAAAAAGCAGTCATTTACACAAGCATGTATGGATTCGTATCCTAACCCGATCGTTTTATATGTTTTCTTTATGTCATAGTATGACAATGGGATTTTGTATCCTAGAGCGGGTGGGAAACATTCTTTGAGAAATTTTAGGGTTTCGTTAAATGTGGTGTCACTCATTTTACCTTTGACCTTGATGTTCGTAAACTTTGCCATAAAGTCCAATGAAGACATCCAATTACAGCCCGGGTATAGTGGCTCGTTGGCAGTGGCGAGTAACTCTTCAAACTCGTTACGTTGAGGAGTTGGCTCGTTTGTCTCGCCAATATTTCCTTCAGTTGTCTCATTTTGATCGTTATTCGGACAAATATCATGAAGGAACTCGGCCATATCACTCCCATGTTGATTCGTGGTGGGTACTACTGTCTGCTCATCCGGTTCACCGTGATTAAACCATTTCGTATAACTTTGGTCCCAATCGTATGACATTATGTGATTAAACAACTCTTCGTATTTTACCCAACCAATGTTATGACAATATTTACATGGACATTTAACATTCCCATCAATATTCACAAAAGACTTGCAATACTCGCAAAAAGCTCTAAGACCTTTTAGAAATTCGAGGCTAGAACGAGGTTTAGAGACCCAACTCTTATCAATTGGCATAACTGCGTTTTAATGATGCAATAAATAATTATTTAGAATTAAGCATGTTCAAAAAAATCTACACATAAATACATAAAGGTGGAATCACGAGTTGTGCGTTTTGTTCACCTAATCCAACTATGGAAGGCAATCCTAACCCACTCTTTGAATGTTTCGTCTCATACATGAATGCGTATAACTGAATTTACTATTTGAGAAAATTTCGGCAGCATTTCCCCTCAACTCCCCAAATATGTGCATTAAAGACATATTCGTAGGAGTAAAGGGGAAACACTGTCGAAATTTTCACAAATAGTAAATCAATTATACGCATTCATATCCTAAATGAGACAAAACATTCAAAAAGCAGTCCCAAACAGGGGACTTTCCGAAATTAATTTCTAATAAATTAATTTCGGACGGGTTTTCTATGGGATGATTAACTTCGGACGGGGACTTTCCGAAATTAATCACTAAATTCCTAAAATCATTTATAATAGTCTAACACAATTAGATAAAAAAATTATAAGCACATAACATATTCGTACATTCTCAAAGGTATACCAAATACATTCATTTTCATATATTCACCAACTTGGTACTTTTTAAACGTATACCAAATACATTCATTTTCATATACCAAATACCTCAAAATACATTCATTTACATAAACATAAACAAAAAATTGTCGTTTTGTATGGGACATTATTAACCAGTGTACGAAACTAACTAGTTTACTACGCAAAGTACAGCTTCAACTAAAAGATATCGTCTACTTGTCTGCTTCACGAGATGCATCCTAAATTTCATAAGTTAATAATAATCAAAGGATTCCCATTTGTCTGAAATGGAAAAAATTCCCACAGCAAACTAAGACACTAATCCAGCTGAAACCATCAACACTAATCAAAGGATTCCCACATTACAGCGACTCATAGTATAACCTAAGACAATGTTTTTAACTGGTATACCTCAAAATATCATAAACATCACTTAACAATAATCAAAGGATTCCCACATAACATCACTTAACAAACACAGCACGCAAACAAAAAAAAAAACGTACTGAATATGGTTGCTCTCGGCTGGTCTTGACAGTAGGCTGCTCTCGACTGTGGTCTCGGTCTCAGACAGCAAGTCAGCTAAAAAAATTACATAAACATAAACTAATGACTATAAACTTTTGGCGGCGACATGTCCCCGGTAAAAAAAAAAAATTAAACATAAACCTGGTCTCGGCTTCTTGGTTCTCGGCTTCGGGTCTCGGCCTTACGTACTCCTCTTCCGTTCTCAGCAGCAAGTATACCTCAAAAAATTAACATAAAAAAAAAAAAAAAAAACAAATCAAGAAATTAACAAAAATTAACAAATGACAAAAAATTAAAAACAAATAACAAATTAAAAAGATAACCTAGAGTACCAAAAGATAACGAAAATTAAAAAAATAAAAAAAGCTAAAATTACTCACCAAAAGAATTAAACGGGAAGAAATTAAACGAAAATGAGAGGAGGAGAAAAGAATTAAACGGGAGAGGAGGGGGAGGAAAGAATTAAACGGGAGAGGGGGAGGAAAGATGTGCACAGTGGTGCGAGTGTGGGTGGTGGTGGAGATGGTGGTGTTGTGGTGGTGGTGGTGGAGATGGTGGTGTTGTGGTGGTGCTGGTAGAGATGGTGCTGTGGTGGTGGAGATCGTGGTGTTGTGTTGTGGAAGCAGATCTAGCAGAGAAGCAGATGAGTGTTTTTTTTTTTTTTTTTTTTTTTTTTCTAAGTGTTTGATCTGTGTTAACTAATATGGGCAAGTTTTAGGAATTACTTTCTGCGGGGACATGTCCCCGCAGAATATAAATGCATATTTTAATCACACTTTTTTGCGGGGACAAGTCCCCGCTGAAAGTAAACAAAATTCGCCAAACCCTTTGGCGGGATAAAGTAAATGCTACGAGGGAAAATTTATTTTTTTTGGGAAATCTTTCTGCGGGGACATGTCCCCACTGAAAGTATTTTGTAAATTATTTTTAATTAATTTAAAACTTTTAAAATGAATATTAATTCTTTTAAATTTAACTAAAAATTTTCAAAATGATATTTTATTAATTTAAAACTTTTTAAAATTATTTAACGAACGAGCCGAAATGTTATGGTTACACACGAGATGTTTAACGAACGAGCTGAGATGTTATGGTTACACACGAGTTGTTTAACGAACTAGCCGAGATGTTATGGTTACACACGAGATGTTTAACGAACGAGCCGAGATGTTATGGTTAGACACGAGTTGTTTAACGAACGAGCCGATATGTTATGGTTACACACGAGTTGTTTAACGAACTAGCCGAGATGTTATGGTTAGACACGAGATGTTTAACGAACGAGCCGAGATGTTATGGTTACACACGAGATGTTTAACGAACGAGCCGAGATGTTATGGTTACACACGAGATGTTTAACGAACGAGCCGAGATGTTATGGTTACACACGAGATGTTTAACGAACGAGCCGAGATGTTAACGAACTAGCCGAGATGTTATGGTTACACACGAGATGTTTAACGAACGAGCCGAGATGTTATGGTTACACACGAGTTGTTTAACGAACTAGCCGAGATGTTATGGTTAGACACGAGATGTTTAACGAACGAGCTGAGATGTTATGGTTACACACGAGATGTTTAACGAACGAGCCGAGATGTTAACGAACGAGCCGAGATGTTATGGTTACACACAAGATGTTTAACGAACGAGCCGATATGTTATGGTTACACACGAGTTGTTTAACGAACTAGCCGAGATGTTATGGTTACACACGAGATGTTTAACGAACGAGCCGAGATGTTATGGTTACACACGAGATGTTTAACGAACGAGCCGAGATGTTAACGAACGAGCCGAGATGTTATGGTTACACACGAGATGTTTAACGAACGAGCTGAGATGTTATGGTTACACACGAGATGTTTATGAAAATGTCACAAACTTGAGTATGTTGCAAGACCTCCCAACTCCATCTGGTGGGGCCATGAGGTATTTTGCGTCTAAGAGCATAGGGTATGTTAATAATAGTATTGAGTGGTCGTGGTAGTCCAAAAACAAAAGCATTTGTAATTTATATTTGTTAGTCACTGTTTAGAGAAATTCCTCCTCAATATATTTTAACAGCAATTACAAGTTTGATTTATTAATCGTAAATGTTAAACTTTAATTTTGAAGTTAAAATCACCCACCCACCAGGTGTTTGATGAAATGCATATGAGTAGAATTCATCATACAACCTTTCCCACCAAAATGCTGGCGCCAAAAATTTCCCACCAAGACCTGCTCTTATATACTAACATTTTATCCACACAACTTTGCAACCTCTTATACTTAAAACCACTTAACCTCACAACCACAAACACACACTGTTATCATGGTAAAGATGGCGGAATTTGAAGCTTTTGCTTGTCCTTGTAAACGATATCGTCTACTTGTCTGCTTCACGAGATGCATCCTAATCAAAGTACAAAAAATTCCCATTTGTCTGAAATGGGAATTTCATAAGTTAATAATAATCAAAGGATTCCCATTTGTCTGAAATGGAAAAAATTCCCACAGCAAACTAAGACACTAATCCAGCTGAAACCATCAACACTAATCAAAGGATTCCCACATTACAGCGACTCATAGTATAACCTAAGACAATGTTTTTAACTGGTATACCTCAAAATATCATAAACATCACTTAACAATAATCAAAGGATTCCCACATAACATCACTTAACAAACACAGCACGCAAACAAAAAAAAAAACGTACTGAATATGGTTGCTCTCGGCTGGTCTTGACAGTAGGCTGCTCTCGACTGTGGTCTCGGTCTCAGACAGCAAGTCAGCTAAAAAAATTACATAAACATAAACTAATGACTATAAACTTTTGGCGGCGACATGTCCCCGGTAAAAAAAAAAATTAAACATAAACATGGTCTCGGCTTCTTGGTTCTCGGCTTCGGGTCTCGGCCTTACGTACTCCTCTTCCGTTCTCAGCAGCAAGTATACCTCAAAAAATTAACATAAAAAAAAAAAAAAAAAAAAAAAACAAATCAAGAAATTAACAAAAATTAACAAATGACAAAAAATTAAAAACAAATAACAAATTAAAAAGATAACCTAGAGTACCAAAAGATAACGAAAATTAAAAAAATAAAAAAAGCTAAAATTACTCACCAAAAGAATTAAACGGGAAGAAATTAAACGAAAATGAGAGGAGGAGAAAAGAATTAAACGGGAGAGGAGGGGGAGGAAAGAATTAAACGGGAGAGGGGGAGGAAAGATGTGCACAGTGGTGCGAGTGTGGGTGGTGGTGGAGATGGTGGTGTTGTGGCGGTGGTGGTGGAGATGGTGGTGTTGTGGTGGTGCTGGTAGAGATGGTGCTGTGGTGGTGGAGATCGTGGTGTTGTGTTGTGGAAGCAGATCTAGCAGAGAAGCAGATGAGTGTTTTTTTTTTTTTTTTTTTTTTTTTCTAAGTGTTTGATCTGTGTTAACTAATATGGGCAAGTTTTAGGAATTACTTTCTGCGGGGACATGTCCCCGCAGAATATAAATGCATATTTTAATCACACTTTTTTGCGGGGACAAGTCCCCGCTGAAAGTAAACAAAATTCGCCAAACCCTTTGGCGGGATAAAGTAAATGCTACGAGGGAAAATTTATTTTTTTTGGGAAATCTTTCTGCGGGGACATGTCCCCACTGAAAGTATTTTGTAAATTATTTTTAATTAATTTAAAACTTTTAAAATGAATATTAATTCTTTTAAATTTAACTAAAAATTTTCAAAATGATATTTTATTAATTTAAAACTTTTTAAAATTATTTAACGAACGAGCCGAAATGTTATGGTTACACACGAGATGTTTAACGAACGAGCTGAGATGTTATGGTTACACACGAGTTGTTTAACGAACTAGCCGAGATGTTATGGTTACACACGAGATGTTTAACGAACGAGCCGAGATGTTATGGTTAGACACGAGTTGTTTAACGAACGAGCCGATATGTTATGGTTACACACGAGTTGTTTAACGAACTAGCCGAGATGTTATGGTTAGACACGAGATGTTTAACGAACGAGCCGAGATGTTATGGTTACACACGAGATGTTTAACGAACGAGCCGAGATGTTATGGTTACACACGAGATGTTTAACGAACGAGCCGAGATGTTATGGTTACACACGAGATGTTTAACGAACGAGCCGAGATGTTAACGAACTAGCCGAGATGTTATGGTTACACACGAGATGTTTAACGAACGAGCCGAGATGTTATGGTTACACACGAGTTGTTTAACGAACTAGCCGAGATGTTATGGTTAGACACGAGATGTTTAACGAACGAGCTGAGATGTTATGGTTACACACGAGATGTTTAACGAACGAGCCGAGATGTTAACGAACGAGCCGAGATGTTATGGTTACACACAAGATGTTTAACGAACGAGCCGATATGTTATGGTTACACACGAGTTGTTTAACGAACTAGCCGAGATGTTATGGTTACACACGAGATGTTTAACGAACGAGCCGAGATGTTATGGTTAGACACGAGTTGTTTAACGAACGAGCCAATATGTTATGGTTACACACGAGTTGTTTAACGAACTAGCCGAGATGTTATGGTTAGACACGAGATGTTTAACGAACGAGCCGAGATGTTATGGTTACACACGAGATGTTTAACGAACGAGCCGAGATGTTATGGTTACACACGAGATGTTTAACGAACGAGCCGAGATGTTATGGTTACACACGAGATGTTTAACGAACGAGCCGAGATGTTAACGAACTAGCCGAGATGTTATGGTTACACACGAGATGTTTAACGAACGAGCCTAGATGTTATGGTTACACACGAGTTGTTTAACGAACTAGCCGAGATGTTATGGTTAGACACGAGATGTTTAACGAACGAGCTGAGATGTTATGGTTACACACGAGATGTTTAACGAACGAGCCGAGATGTTAACGAACGAGCCGAGATGTTATGGTTACACACAAGATGTTTAACGAACGAGCCGATATGTTATGGTTACACACGAGTTGTTTAACGAACTAGCCGAGATGTTATGGTTACACACGAGATGTTTAACGAACGAGCCGAGATGTTATGGTTACACACGAGATGTTTAACGAACGAGCCGAGATGTTAACGAACGAGCCGAGATGTTATGGTTACACACGAGATGTTTAACGAACGAGCTGAGATGTTATGGTTACACACGAGATGTTTATGAAAATGTCACAAACTTGAGTATGTTGCAAGACCTCCCAACTCCATCTGGTGGGGCCATGAGGTATTTTGCGTCTAAGAGCATAGGGTATGTTAATAATAGTATTGAGTGGTCGTGGTAGTCCAAAAACAAAAGCATTTGTAATTTATATTTGTTAGTCACTGTTTAGAGAAATTCCTCCTCAATATATTTTAACAGCAATTACAAGTTTGATTTATTAATCGTAAATGTTAAACTTTAATTTTGAAGTTAAAATCACCCACCCACCAGGTGTTTGATGAAATGCATATGAGTAGAATTCATCATACAACCTTTCCCACCAAAACTTTCCCACCAAAACTTTCCCACCAAAATGCTGGCGCCAAAAATTTCCCACCAAGACCTGCTCTTATATACTAACATTTTATCCACACAACTTCGCAACCTCTTATACTTAAAACCACTTAACCTCACAACCACAAACACACACTGTTATCATGGTAAAGATGGCGGAATTTGAAGCTTTTGCTTGTCCTTGTAAACGAGGAGACGTAATTCTGCGAGAATCGCATAAACCTTACTCCCTTGGTAAACAATACTATGCGTGTCCTTTATCAAAGGTGAACAATTACATACTTTTTTGTGTGTTATATAAATAATTTGGTTAGTTGTTAAAAATAATAGTTTTTACTCTTTAACAGGGTGGGACAAAGGAGTATGGATGCGATTTTTTTTTATGGAAGGAGGAACGACTAGCCAAAATGACCGGTTTTCTTGGAGCTTTAACGCCTCCAACTCATTCCGCAAGATCATCCATAACTCCAACTCGTTACACTGCAGGACCTTCAACATCGAGTCCTGGAAATACAGAGTGCTCAAACTGCATCAAACTGAATCACCAGATAATGGTACTCAATAAAATGCTAGAAGTGTATATGCATCCAGACAAACACACAACTGATTCAGCTGCCTTATTTCATGACCTTTATAATGACATGCTAGGTGATATGGGAAATCTTCGTATGTAGGTTGTTGTTGTTGCTGTTATTGTCGTTGTTGTTGTTTGTTGTGTTATTGTTGTTGTTTAATAAAATGTTGTTGTTGTTGTGAAAACTGATGTCGAACGTGCTTTATATTTTTAATTCGTACGCTTTAAAATGTTCCAATGATGTTGTTGTTGCTGTGAAAACTTAAGTATCCATCAAGATTCAACCATAAGGGGCCGTTTGGTTTATGTTGTCCAAACAGGGCCGTTTGGTTTATGTTGTTTTGTTAACAGCAGCCCACAAGGGCCGTTTGGTTTATGCTGTCTAAAGAGGGGTGTTTGGGATTGCTTATTTCCTACACCAAAAGGGTGTTTGGGTTTATGACCTTATTTGAAGAAACAATATCACAATTAACAAACACGAAGGCAAACATTTTATTTAAAACACGCAAGAGTTCTCAAACGAAAAACTCGACAACCAAACGAAACAACTCAAACTAAACAACTCGACAACCAAACGAAACAACTCAAACTAAACAACTAGACAACCAAACGAAACAACTCAAACTAAACAACTCGACAACCAAACGAAACAACCCGTTTATTTTTTTTTGCGGCTACTTCCCGCTTTGCTGGAACTCGCACCATCTTTTCCCTTCCTTGCTCTCATTTCCTTGATACGTTGAGCTTCAGCAGCATGTTGAGCTTCAGCAGCATCTAGCTCTTCCAAATACTCTCTATAGTACGGCTTTCTCCTCAACCATTCCAGAATCTTGTCTCTCTGCCACGGTGCACAGTTCTCATAAGAACCATATTCATCAAAAATTTCCCAGCCCCAATGAAGTATAATTTCATTATACAGGAGCTCGTGTGATAAAGCCTTTGACCATTCCTGTTCCGGCGTTAAACCATCCATTGTTATGTGTGTTTTTTTGTGATAATTTACGTGTTTTGTGATAAATTCATTATACGATATATATAAGTAAAAAATTGGCGGGGCAAAAGAAAAATTTGGCGGGAATACTTTCGGCGGGGACATGTCCCCGCCAAAAGACATTAAATTTTCGCGGTAATTAACTTATCTTTTTGGAGCCAAAATGTTTAACGTTTTCAGCGGGGATATGTCCCCGCGAAAAATGAAAAAAATACATCTTTGTTTTCTGCGGGGACATGTCCCCGCCGAAAGTAGAGCGGGAAAAAAAAGCGGGAAGAATTAAGCGCTCTAATTTTGGTCAAACTTTGGGCAATATGTAAAAGACTTTCTGCGGGGACATGTCCCCGCGGAAAAGTTGCGTTGAAAATTTTATAACTGGTCAGCGAGACTTTGCGCCAGCTCAGCATTTTTTTGTCGTTTAGCGACTTTTCGCGGGGACAGAAGCGTCCCCGCAAAAAAGCTGGTCGCCCGTTCTCCTTTTTGTTGTAGTGTGTATTTTTAACAAACTCGAACATACTTAGCGATTAAAACATATCTTTTTTTATCAAAAGAACCAAACCAGCTCAGACTAGACCAAAGTTAATGTACATGTATCGAATCTTGCGTACTTAAAACTAATTTTCTGCTATGATTGGTACAATATGATATCTTGTGCATGTTACGTGTTTAATATGACTTTAATTCGAAAAGTTGATGATATGATATCCTGTAACGTTATTCGCAAATGAAATCGCTGTAGGTGAGAATAATATTCCTGCAGACAAAAATGCCTGCAGTTGCAAACAACTCCAGAAACTTCCAGCTTCACGTTGTTGATCGATATAAAGGGTGCATGCAAACAATTTTCATGCATGTGATTGGTACCACATGTGATGCCAGTGGATCTGATAGATACGATATAGCTGCAAACATATGGGTACCGGCGACCGTACGACGGTTGGGACCATTGCATTGGCGATACGAGTTCCTCTATAAATATTGTCCCGCGTGCGTCCCTTTCAAATTTATGTACGTGTGTCTTATATTAGGATGCAACCTTGTAATTCTGGACACCATTAATTTTATTATGAAGTTAATCTATATCTTATTTATTGTTTTGAACGAGAAGTTTATCTATTTTACTATCTATGAAATAGAGAAAAGTCGGAATCATATGTCGTATATGTTGAGCTAAATGAAATAACTAATAACATAACGAGAAAATGAATAAGCAATCACAAACGAAGAACACATACGTTAATGTGGTTTAGTTGAAGATCGACTTATGCTCATGAACAAGAAGTATGATTGTATTAGGAAAACTAGCACGATACCCGCGTGATGCACGGTACTAAAGCGGGAGAAAACAATTAGAATTTTTAAAGCTAGACGGTAACAACGACACGAACTCAATAATTGTTGATGGTGTCGAGAACACAAAAAAGGAAAATGTCATTTCTTTGACTCACTTCCATTACGTGAAGATGAGTTTTTTTTTTTTTTTTTTTTTTTTTTTTTTTTTTTTTTTTTTTTTTTTATCACGGGACAAATTTTTTTTACTACATCCAAAAGGTCTTCCTTCATTTTCTCAAGACCCAATCTGAATAGATAATTACTATAATTCTAAAGAATCCAATATGTAATAAAGAAAAACATTACTGAAAATTCAATATGCATAAAAAAAAAAATTAAAAATAGTTAATACTATGTCTTTAATGTAAATTAGTAATTTTTGGTTATAATAGTAACTTTCCATTCAATTGTTTTTTAATGAGGTGCTAATTTGCATTTAAGAAAATATTTTCGTTAATGATTTAATTATCTTGACTCGTTTAATTTTTTTTACCGGTTTTGAATTTGCTTCTATTGTTAAAAGCTGCTTGAGATGTGTTGTATTGTACGTATCAATTGTAGTACTACTTAATATTTTAAACCAATGTGATGTCTCTTTATAAAGGAGTAAGATAATCGAAAGTGTTACCATAGGTATAACCCATGTAAAATACATTATATCCATAAACCTTACGATTCTATATGGCACTCGTATACCTATATATTATAACAAATCGACATTAAGAGCACTAGGTACCTTTAAATCGCCCCGCTGGTGTTGTAGGGAAAAGTGCTACACATCGGCACCTTTTCCCATAACACCAGAATTCATCATAACACCAAAAACACCCTTTCCTCCTATATTTTCATTTATTTAAATAAAGGAACACAATTAACTAAAATTAAGATTTCATTAATAAAAAAATACACTAAAAAGGTACAAAAAAACAAAAATAAATGATACATTAAAAAAAATATATATATACAAATTAGTAATTAAGGTTATATAAATGCTCCACGATATCGTGTTGAAGCTCTTATCCCGAAGTTCTTTGTTTTCCTTGATGTGTCTCGCATCGTTCGATCCAAGTACGTGTAATATTCAGTTGTGGAGAAACGTACAATTCTTTAAATTCACAAACTGCGAAATCTTGATCTTTCAATATCATGTTAGTAATATGATGCAACAAGACATGATTCTTCGTAGCGTGTTGATTTGAAAAGCACGTGCGGGTTGTTGTATAATTCCGCAATGACCTGTTGGACTCCGAAAGCTCGTTCGATATATTTTCTTGCACTTTCTTGAACTCTTTTAAACTACATTGTTTTTGCATCCATCGCAATAGAGTATGTTTTAACAAATGTAGATTATTGAGGATAAATTCCATCCATTAAATAGTAACCTTTTGAGTATGTTTCTCCATTTACTACAAAAGGAGCTTCCGGAGCTATATTGACAAGAAGGTCATCAAATAACGGTGAATCGTATAGAACATTGAGGTTGTTATTTGCCCCCGGAACACCAAAACAGGCATGACAAATCTACAAATCTTGTGATGCAACGGCTTCAAGTATAGAGTTGGGTATTTATAGTGACTTTTTTGAATTGCCCGTGTAAGCCCGTTGGAAAATTTGTCCATTCCCAGTGCATGCAATTAATGCTTCCGAGCATTCACAAGATCCCATGTTTTTCTTCATGCAATGCATATACATGTTGGATATAATTTAAATAAGGTTTTCTTAAAAACTCATTAAAGTATATATGCATTTAGTGAAGTTCTGTAAACAATTATGTGAACAACTGTTGGGTCCATCAGTACCCAAGAATACTTAAAACAAGATTTGGACACAAATTAACTAAGTGTAAATTAAACCGAGAACAATTCAAGTCACTGAGTGAACAGTTACTCAGTGAGTCATCTTCAGGATGCTTAAGGCGAATTCAAGAAGAAGGATTCACTACTCAGGTAGGCGGTACTCTCTGAGTAGGACTTAAGCCAAAGAAGAAGATGATGGTTCAGTGAGTGTTGGACAAGAACTCACTGAACCCCAGTCTCCTCAACAACAATAAGTGATTGAAGACTGAAGAAACCAACGCCTGAAATAAAGGCGGGAATAAGTGGAAAGTATTTTAGAAGATAAGAATGTTAGACCAAACACTCTTATCTTGTCAGATATCAACCTTCCCAAAAACGGCTAAAAGTCATGGAGTGTCAGACCAAACACTCCTAAAGACTTTTAGTCAATTCCTATTGGTTCTTGGAAATGAAAATTACTGTTGTAATGGTCAGACACGCTTCCTCAACAAGTTGAAGTATTTTTAATCACTTTTACTCTTTTATACTTGTGTATAAATAGGTTCAGATGGAGAGAATTTAAGTGTGTTTTGTACATTGAAAGCCTTAGACTTTTGCAAAACAACTCTCTCCTACAAAGAGTAACCAGTCCCTGAGATAGCTCAGTAAGGCATATTGTTACCACTTAAGCATAGCTTAAGTTTAGATAGGAGACACCATACCTTGTCTATTCAATCCCAAGTGTTTGTTCCGCAAAACACTTGGGTAATAGATTCTTTGATTCATTTCTAATAAGAATTTAAACGTTGAAAATACTGTGTTTTTATATTAACGTTTCATTAACTGTTAGAAGTAATCATTACATTGTATTAGTCATAAACACAAATAGATTAACTTTCTAGTTAACTCTAAGCGTGTTAAGGGAACAACAAGTGGTATCAGAGCCTCTGGTTTATAAAATCTTTCAAAATTAACCAAGAGTGCTCAAGGTTTTTAAAACCAAGATCCTACTATGACTGATGCAAATGTGCCCCAGCTTGTCGACAAAAAGGGTGGAAGCTTTTCAGCTGTTGCCCCACGACTTGAAGCTGGTAAATTTAGCAAGTGGAAAAAGCGAATGCTTTGCTACTTGACTGGTATGGAACCATACTACATCACTTGTGTCAAAGATGGTCTTTATGTCCCTAAGACTGCTGAAGGGCTAAACAAGCCTGAGGCTCAATGGACCATTGATGAGAGGAGGGTGGTCAATCAAGACCAACGCCTGAAAAGCATCATTATATCATGTCTTCCTGACGATATAAAGGAATCAGTCATCAACTGTTCAACAGCCAAGCAAACTTGGGATGACTTGGTCAATAGCTTTGAGGGTCCCTCAGATACCAAGGAAAACAGGGTCATGGACCTGAAACTTGAGTATAATGCTTTCAGGGCAAAAGACTCTGAAAGTCTCTCTCAGACTTATACCAGATACAAGACCTTGATAAACGAACTATCAAATGATGGTGTAGTTTTGTCTAAGCATGAGACAAATGTTGGCTTTGTCAATAGTCTCCCTGAGAAGTGGCTAAACTTCTCACAAGGCCTGAGGAATGCTAATCACATTCAGACCCTTTAGCTCCCTGAGATCTATGGGAAGTTTGTCTATGAAGACAACTTAATCTCAAGGAGATACCCTGACTCAAAAGCTCTTGAGTCCAAAAAGGCCTTGACCTCCACACCCATATCAACTGCTTTTTATACTAACGGTGTTGTGCAGGACTTTCAAGAGGATTCTGAGGATGAAATTGACGAAAGGACTAGTGATGAGTACCTAAAAGATTTAAACTTGGAATTCCAAGAGAGGGCCACTCCTTGCTAGTTCAAAACGTTTCATCAAAAGAAACCAGTCCAACTTTTCAAAAGGAAAAGCAAATGAAACCACTGAATGCTTTAATTGTGGTAAAAAGGGTCATTTTGCTAGGGATTGTTATTCTAAAACCACCTCAGAACCCTCTTACAAATTTTCAGGAAATAGTTCCTCAAGAACTAGCAAGTTTCAACCTAGAATGTTTCAGTCGACCCAACAATTTCAAAACAAGGGTCAAAAAGACTTTGAAGCAAAATATAGGAAAGCCAGGGCTAAACTTGCAATTCTTGAAACTAATCCCTCTATGTCTCAGGCTGCTCAAACATCCAAACCTGTTCAGACAAAGAACAAGGTTTTAGTAGCTGAAGCTAGGGGTGAGCAACGCAAACCGTAAAACCGTAAAAACCGCAAAAAACCGCCCCACAAAAACCGCAAAACCGCAAAAACCGGTGGATCGGTTTCAGGAAAAAATAAAAACCGATTTTGCTGTACGGTTTCGGTTTTCACCGAAAAACCGCACCGCAAAAACCGCACCGCACCACTCTACAATTTATAATTTTTTAAATATATTTTTTTTATTTTTTAGAATAACACACTAAAATAACACACTAAAATTTATATTTTTTTATTTTTTAGATATATTTTTTTAAATATATTTTTTTATTTTTTAGAATAACACACTAAAACCGCACCAAAAACCACATAAACCTGCAAAACCGCACCAAAAACTGCACCAAAAAAAAATATATATCTTGTGGTGCGGGGCGGTTTTGACCAAAAACCAACCCGCAAAACCGCATAAACCCGCAAAACCAAAACCGCAAAAACCGCGCGGTGCGGATCCTCAATTTTTTAAAAACCGCATTTTGCGGAGCGGGGCGGTTTTTGCCAAAAACCGCACCGAACCGCCCCATGCTCACCCCTAGCTGAAGCTTATGATTGGGATGAAGAAGAGGTATCCTCAGATGAGGAAATCAGAGTAAGTGCACTGATGGCACTCTTTGAAGGTGATCAAGTGGCTGTTGGGAAAAGCCATGCAAGGAATGGAGAGTGGGTAAACATCACCATGAAGAAGGTAAACACTTTACTTTCTATGGATGATGATTCAGATTGGCAGTCTTACATGAATTATATTTGTGTAGATCTTAAATTTGTTGAGGAACAAAGGCTTAACATGTTTTCAAAATATAACAACATAGTGTCAGAATTAAATAAATGTAGAGATGAATTGCTCGTACTGAAGCAAGCCAAATTAGAAACAATTACTCTACAAATTCAGAACACTGAAATTTTGAAACAAAACCAAGCTCTACAAACTGAACTTAACAAAGAAAAAGCTGTCATCCAAGGCTGGACCAAAAAGAACCCCAAGGTCTTTGATACTGTGGGTTTAATCCCTAGGAAAACAATACGAATTGACCATCACATGGTTAACCCCTATGTAAGTCCCAGTGAATTGACATTTGTTCCAGCTGGCATATCATTTGAGCAAAAAATGCTTCCCAAGTCAAATGACTGGATTGTCAGGGACAACCCAGTCAGTAAGTTACCAAACTTTGAGACTGGAAAGATCTTGCTTTCTGAAAGTCAGGCTTTGAAAAATATGCTTGGACTTACTGAACAACTCAGTAAGCTTGAACTCACTGAACAACTCAGTAATACTGAGTCAGAATCAGAATCATATCCACCACTCCCACCACTGAATACCCTTCAGGGTGCTGCACCCAACTTAGGCCTCCCACCAATGGTCTACTCTCAACACTCTCCAAAGGAGAGGCCAGGATTGGGAAAAACAATCCTGAAAAGACCAACATTTGAAGTCTCAGTAAATACTGATGACTCATCTTCTTCAGTCCCTTCTGAAGTAATAACCCAAAGCCCTGACTCAAAATTTGATCAGATGTGAACTATGTAACTATACCAATCATATCACTGATGATTGCTATAGAATTCTTTATTGCATGATTTGCAAAAAGGAGGATCACAGGACCTCTGATCATAAAACACACTCAGTCACATCAAAGATGGCAAGCCTTAAAGCTCAGTCTTTAAACTACCCTTCTGATTCTAAACAGAAACAGAAACAAATGGCAAAACCTTTTGCACCTTGCCCTTACTGTGGGTTCAATGATCACCATCCTAAGGATTGTCAAATTGACAATTGTTGTGAAAATAGTGGAAGTTCCACTCATGACACCTCAGGAGGTGATAAGGCCATTCAGGCCAGAAGAGGTATGACAAAGTCAGCCTCTCAGTCTACTGAGTCTACATCTGCAATTAAATGCATAATTTGTGGTAGCTCAGTCCACCACACCACTGACCATAAATCCATTATAAATATTAAAAAGACCCCCAAAGCTAAGCCCTCCAAGAAGTGGAGTCCTAGAAAGAACTAACCCAGTTTACTATTTGTGCAGAAACATGCCAGGGATCCTGTTTGGCATCTAGATAGTGGATGTTCAAGGAGCATGACTGGTGTGAAGGAGTATCTGCACAAGTATGTTGATGAATCAGGACCCAAAGTGATATTTGCTGATAACTCATCATGTCTTACTGAAGGTTATGGTTCAGTAAACTGCAATGGTATAGTCTTTACTAGGATAGCTTATGTAAATGGTCTTAAATACAATTTGATAAGTATCAGTCAACTATGTGATGCTAAATACATAGTTCAGTTTGATGATAAACAAGGAATCATCTTCAATGCAAATAAGAAAGTTTTCCTTATTGCACCAAGAAGACATGATGTTTATGTGTTGGACATGTCCAGTCTGACTCAGAATGGAACTTGTCTCTTTACCAAGGCCACTGATACTCTCAACTGGCTTTGGCATAAGAGACTCTCCCACCTGAACTTCAAAAACATAAACAACCTTGTGAAACAAAACGAGATCCTTGGCTTACCATCTCTTGTGTTTTCAAAGGATAAACCATGCTCAGCTTGTGAAAAAGGTAAACATCACAGAGCATCCTTTAAAACCAAAACTAACTTTTCCATCAGGAACTGCCTACATCTTCTCCATATGGATCTATTTGGACCAATTAGTCCTAGATCCATTAACCATGAGAAGTATACTCTGGTCATTGTGGATGAATACTCAAGATACACTTGGGTATACTTCCTGATCAAAAAGAGTCAGGCAGCTGAAACAATTATGTCCTTTGTCAGGAACATTGAAAATCAAAATGACATCAAAGTCAAACAGATTAGGACTGACAATGGAACAGAGTTCAAAAATTATGAACTTGAATGTTTCTGTGATGAGAAAGGTATTTTCCAAAAATTTTCCTCACCCTACTGATGAACTCAAATAAGTACATTTTATTACTATCATTTATCCTATTAATTTGACTTGTTTTACTATATTATGTATGAGGATTGATACTTAATCGTTTACTTTTGTAATTCTCAGGTAAAAACAAGCATTTGGTGAAACTTAGCGATTTTGGACTAATAATGGAGCAAAACATGCATAAAGTTAAGAGTCTACTGAAATGAAGAAGATCAAGACTAATCTGCTCCAGATGCGCCGCATCTCACTCATGACATGCGCCGCATCTCTATCAAGATATCACCAGATACGATCCAAGATACAAGAGGACATACGCCGCATCTAATCATGGAGTTACGCCGCATCTTCTGGCGGTGTACGAATATTCCTGAATATTATAATCTTGGACCCCACGCGAAGTTAAGTACATGCGCCGCATCTACTTACTAGATGCGCCGCATCTTCCCTCAGACAGAAACTATAAATACCCCAAGACCAGACGAGTTCGAACGCATTATATTATAACCTAAGTCCGAACAGGAGAAACAAAGGACGAATTCAGTCAAGGAGGCAGCACAAGACACACCCAAATCAAAGATACAAGAGCTGTAAGAAGGTGCTGCATGTGTTTAATTCATTAAGTAGTTTTGTTTTATTGTGTTAGCAAACTTTAATTCATCAGGATTGGTGGCTTGTGTAATGTGACAACGAAAGATTGCACTCCCTTTAATACTTGCTTTCCCATCAATTAAAGTTTATATGTTGATGTCTTTGGTTACTACTTATTAGTGCATTGATAACCTCTGTGTCTATTAGTGGCTTGCGGGCATTTGACTGCGGGACATAATGTGGCTCCCACGGTTATTACTAAATTGATCACTTAGGAATAACTTTTAGACATAAGTAATCATTAAGGGTTTACTCGCCGATAAGATTAGGACCAACGAGAAAGGGTTAACTACATACACTTCATATAAAGCTATCAATAAAACAAGTGACAATCTACTTAATCATAAGGACAGCCCTCTTATTGTCTCGAGTATTTATCTGTGTACGTGTGTGCTACTTGCTGATTCGTGCCTATTGGTTTATTTTATTATTTAATTGCAAACAAATCGTGCCAGTCTCTCAGGCTGAAACCCCCTTGCGTTAGGATATTAAAATACTGATTAGATTAACGAGATAATACGTTCCACTCTTAGTGATCGACACTCTACTTACCATTATCTTCATACTGACCGGGTACACTGCTCGTTAAGTGTGTGTGTTATTGATAAGTCGGCTAAATATAAATTTAAAACTTGAGTAGGCATTAAAACTGCTAAACCGCAACGACACATCACGCGCATCAAGTTTTTGGCGCCGTTGCCGGGGAGTGAATTGTTATTATCTGTTAATTTGATTAGTATTTTAATTAGGTTTTTCTTTTTTATTAGATTAATTGCATCATTGTATTATTTTGCATATTTGTTGTAACACCTAAAAATCCAAAACATGTAAAATGACCATTTTGCCCCTACAAATTATAAAATTAATAAAAAGCTTATAAAGTACCGAATCGATCCCAAACTTCTGGAAAAGAACAAGACATGATATAAAATAATTTTAACAAATTTGATTAATATTTATAAAAGTTACAAAATTACCAAATTGCCCTTATTGAACCGATTAGCATAAAAATCAAATAATTAGACTTTAAAGGCAAATAAATTACATTTAATTGGAAATTTAAACCACATTCATTGGCCTTGAATATTTCCGTGATTTTGGGAGCTGATACCCTCCCCTTGGACGCTCCTTTACCCTTAAATAAAATAAGATCCACAAAACCCTAATTTTCTCTAGAGCCGCATAATTGAAAACACACAAAATAATTCCTCAAACCTTCATCCGATTTTCTGGAACTAAAAGAGCATTTTTCTGGTGTTGTTCGTGAATTAAGGAAGCTAAGAAAATTTGGTTTGGTCGTGGTTTCTTCTTGGTTCGATCGCTAGAAATCATTTTCATCCGATAGGTAAATATTCCAAATCAATTCGTACGACCCTTTTAAAATCTTGTAATCATTTTTCTCATGTTCCTCATGTCGATTATGCTATGTGAAAAATGTTCCTAAGGTCGTGGAGGCTGTGGATCGATCGCTAGAAAAATCTTGGTTCAAAGGTTCACTCGACAAGGTGTATTTTGATTTCTGCTCTTTCGCTCGTTCAATCTCTGAATCGGTATTTTTCCCATGATCTTTCAACCTTAGTTAACTCAGATAAAATATATAATTCAATGCATGCAACCTAAATCAAATCGTTTGAATTAAAATGCATAAAATACGTATAAAGCATGAAATATGAGATACGAATTTTCTGGTGGTTGTAATCATTTTTCCTGGACTCTATATGATCTAAATGGCCTGAGAAAAATAAGAATTTGAATATTTGAATTTGAATCTGATCGTGGCTTAATTTATGTCCTATCGCTAAAAATGAAAAAGGAAAATTAGAATGAAATGAAACCCTAATCCGATTAGGGTTAGATTGTTGTGATTCTGGAATTAAATTAATGCAGGAAAATTATATGCCAATGATTGTTAATGATTAGGTCGTGTGATGAAAAATGAATTAGGGTTTTGTCGAATTGTTTATATGCGATTGGAACAATTAGAACTATAGGGTGTATTTCGTAAAATCTGAAACTAATGGGCCATTTTTGTAAGGTTTAATTAACAGTGTCGAATGTGAATAAAATCTTAGATAAAGGGTCGTTGTGTAAATATAGAACTTAAAAAGGTTAAATCGTAAATGTTGGAAAGTTTGTAAACCGATTGGAAATTCGTTTAAAATAAAAGGACTTGTTTTGTAATTTTGGGAAACTTGTGTCATTCGTATAAAAAGGTTTATAAGGGACTTGATGTGTAACTTTGAGAATTAAGTGGACTTATATCGTAAATATATATATTAATGGTGGACCGAATTGTAAGTTTTGGTATTAAAGGACTAAACGTGTAATTAATGTAAAGTCGTGGACTATTTCGTACACCATTTAATATATGGGTTATTTCGGTAATTTGGAAAGGTAAAGGGTTTGCTATGTAAATAAGGGCATTGTAAGGGTATTCGAACTAATTCTTTAAAGTTAAGGTTATGTTTTGTAAATTCTTAAACTAGAGGGTTTAAATTGTAAATTATTAAACTACGAGGGTTATATGAGTAAGATATGTAATTAAAGGGTTAATCTTGCTAAAAGATAAATTGTGATATTTACTCCTAAAACCTTATACTTTAATTATATTTTCATATTGACCCTTAACGTATAATTAATTCTTACACTAAAACCCTAAAAATACGTAAAGCTATTATTGAGAATATGTGAATCTATAACTAAGTAAAATCTGATATAATGGGTAATTCTGCCAACCAAATAAGGAACTTACTAAATCCGGAAACTGCTAAAAAGGGAAAGTTACTTAAAATGGAAAGTCAGTTAAAACCTATTGTAATACTCTTCTACTCTCTTAGGTGTGAAGAAGGAGAGATCCTGAGCTTGTCAGTGTTTGCTATTTCTGGTTTTATTTTGCTTGCAATAAGGTACAGATACTCTGCCCTTTTTCAGTAAGGGTGTCCTATCTCATGGTTATGATTCTGATTCTGATTCGTTTAAGTTTTTCCCAAAACCATTGCTATGAACCCTTTTACTATGAACCTTTCTAATTACACTTGATTTGGACCTTTGGTATTTAATCTGATATATCTGTTTATGAACCATCTATTATGGACCATCTGATTTGACCTTTGATATATGACCCTCTGATTATGATCTGATATCTGACTCTTAGTTTGATACCCGAGCCATTTTCACTAGGCATGGGGGTTCCATGTCCGTGTCATTGATGCACCAATGGCATGACTCTAGGGCGGTAGAGTGATGTTCCGCCACGTCCCCATTCTGATTATGATATGCGCATTATTTTTGATTATGATTATATATGTTTCTGGGGGGCGTATGGATGCATCCTAGATCTGTTCTGTTAGTGGATTTAACTATATATATGATATCTGTTCTGGTGACTGGTGTTTGTGTGCAATACACGCCTTTCACATTTATCTGGGAGCTGATCACTCCATTTGATACATGAGGACACCCCTCATATTATCTGGTTACTTAAGAGGCATCCCCTCTAGATTATGATGGTTACTATCTGATATGTTCTGGGCTCGTGGTGGATGACTATCCTATTCTTCATTTATATTTCTGTCTCTTGTTTATACCTCATGATATTTCCCCATGCACCATATTTCAGTTCTATTTCATTATTTTTGCTTTGTATATGTATCTGTTCACTGGGCTTTTTAAGCTCAGCCGTACGTTTTCTTTTCATGTACGGCAGGTATTTAAGCTTGGATCTGGGTTTTAGCTTTGGGAATGAGAGCAACTGTGTGAAGCTTTGACCTTAACATTCTAGTTATACCATTTCGGATTCTGTTTCTGTTATGCCATTGTTTAGGCATTTTGGATTATGTACTTCGGTTTATTTCTGTTTTGGACATAAGTTGTGTTGACTTATTTCCTTTGACCATTTATGTTATGGACTTATCATGTTTGGATTTAATGCTTGTAATCTGATATGAAGCCATTGTTGTGATATCTTTACCCTTGCCGGGTTGGGGTGTTACAATTTATGGTATCAGAGACAGGTTATCCGAAACCCTTAGAGCTTAGGCTCGTGACCTGTGAGGATTGGGTAGAACTTAGGTTTCCTTTCGCGCACTCTTTTCCTATTTTGATCTGTCATATATTCTTGATCTGCTCTGTCATATTCTATCTGAGTTGCTAATCCTTTTTGTAATCGTTCAGATGGTGAACACGCGCTTTAACGAGTATGACGCTCCAAATTTCGAAGCCATGATTGCTGAGGCTTTGAAAAACGTTCTCCCTGACCTTTCTGCTCAGGTGGTGACCGAGGTCACCGACAGACTCCGTAGTGGGGCAGGTCCTTCTGGAGGTGGTGGTGGCGGTGACCCACCCGCTCCCCCACCGGTCGGTATTCATGTGTGGATTGAGCGGTTCATCAAGCTCAAGCCTCTTTCGTTTAAGTCCGCTACCACTCCTCATGAGGCAGAGGACTGGATCACCCACGTCGAGAAATTGTTCAGGGTTCTCGGATGTGCTGACGAGTTTAAAACTCGTTTGGCTACATTCAAGCTGGAAGGTGACGCTCAGAATTGGTGGACTGCCCTTGTGCAGGCAAAGGGGGATGATTTTGCTGAGACTTGTTCATGGGCAGGGTTCATTGAGGTGTTTTATAAGCAGTACATTCCGATGGCAGAAAAGCTGAGATATGAGAGGGAATACGGGTCGATTCGTCAGGGTGATCATGAGTCTTCAGGAGACTTTATGCAGCGATTCTTACGTCTGGCCAGTTTCGTTGGGCCAGAGGTTACTGGGGATGCGGTTTGACAGGCTCGTCACTTCAAATGGGCTCTTAAGGGATGGGTGTTAGACAGGATTGTTAACACTCCATTTGAGGATGTGGCTAGTGTTCAGGATGCTGCGCGCAACATTGAGTTGCTGCATGAGGACAGGAGATCTAATAAGCGTGATAGGGATGGCAACAGGGTTGATACTCGGGGTCAGGGTCGTCAGGACCAGAGACAGGATTTTCGAGGTCGTCAGGACCATGGGCAGGATCAGCGGGGTCGCCAGGACCGAGGTGGTGATTATAGGCGTCAGGATTCTAGGAACCAGGGCCGGCAGGATTATGGTCGGTATGGTGGTGACCGTCAGGGTCAGGGCCAGGGTGATAATAGCAGGCGTAGGGATTCTCAGCAGTATCAGCAGTCAGGATCGTCAGGCCAGAAGAAGGCTGTTGAGACTCTACCTCCTCCTCCTTTATGTACTACCTGTGGGAAACCACATCCGGGTCCTTGCTATAAAGCTTCTGGGGGTTGTTTTTCGTGTGGCTCTTCTCAGCACCGGATCAAAGATTGCCCCAAGAAGAACCCCATCGTGCCAGCAAACACGACTAGGCCAGCTCCGACCATGGGCCGAGTTTATGCTACTACACGGGACCAAGCAGCCAACACATCAGGTACCATTACTGGCATACTTTATATCGGAGATCGTACGGCTTTTGTATTATTTGACACCGGAGCTACTCATTCCATTATATCTGTAAACTTTGCTAAGAAACTTAATCTGGAACCAAAACCATTAATAAATCGTATATCAATCGCGACCCCAATGAAAACCCAAGTAATTATTGATCATGAATATGTTAACTGCCCTCTACGTTTCGATGATCGTGTTCGTCCTGCAAATCTGCTTCCCATTAATATGACCGATTTTGATGCGATTCTGGGCATGGATTGGTTGGCTGATCATAAGGCTACCATCGATTGTTATGCCCGCAAGGTGATCTTCGGCGATATTCATCATCCTGATTTCATTTATCATGGTTCCCAGCCTCTGAAATCCGTTAAGATTATTTCTGCCATGAAAGCACGAACTCTGATATCTCATGGTTGCCAAGGCTATTTGGCTTCTGTTAAAGATTCATCTGTAGAAAGTCCTGATGTTGCTAGCGTTCCCATTGTTCGGGAGTATGCTGATGTATTTCCTGATGAACTTCCTGGCCTTCCTCCGGCTAGAGAAGTTGAATTTTCTATTGATCTGATTCCCGGTGCCGAACCTATCTCTAAGGCTCCGTACCGGATGGCGCCTGTTGAGTTAAAGGAATTAAAGGAACAATTGGAAGAACTATTAGAGAACGGTTTTATTCGGCCTAGTGTTTCGCCCTGGGGTGCTCCGGTTTTATTCGTGAAGAAGAAGGATGGGTCTATGCGGCTGTGCATTGATTATCGTGAGTTAAATCGTATTACCATTCGTAACCGTTATCCGCTTCCTCGCATTGATGACTTGTTTGATCAATTGCAAGGAGCCAAGGTGTTCTCTAAAATCGACTTGCGATCTGGTTATCACCAATTGCGGGTTAAAGAGCAGGATGTCTCTAAGACTGCTTTCCGTACTCGCTATGGACACTATGAGTTTCTGGTTATGCCTTTTGGCCTAACAAATGCTCCTGCTGTGTTTATGGATTTGATGAACCGGATCTTTCATGAATTCCTCGATAAGTTCGTCATTGTTTTCATTGATGATATTCTGGTGTATTCTAAATCGTCTGAGGAGCACGAGCAGCATTTGCGTATTGTTCTGGGTATTCTGAAGCAGCAGAAGTTATTCGCAAAATTTTCTAAGTGTGAGTTCTG
Source organism: Artemisia tridentata subsp. tridentata (assembly GCA_021014915.2). Lineage (NCBI taxonomy): Eukaryota > Viridiplantae > Streptophyta > Magnoliopsida > Asterales > Asteraceae > Artemisia > Artemisia tridentata. The sequence continues at coordinate 411,314,574 of CP139508.1, forward strand.
GCTTAACCAAGTCGCTTTCCTTGGTCATATCGTGTCTGCAGAGGGTATCACTATGGATCCCGCTAAGGTTGAGGCTATCACCAAGTGGCCGAGACCTACCACGGTGACTGAAATTCGGAGTTTTCTGGGATTAGCTGGTTATTACCGGCGTTTTGTTGAAGGGTTTTCTAAGTTGGCTTTGCCTCTGACTCAGTTGATGCGGAAGGGTGAAAAGTTTGTATGGACTGATGAGCGGGAGCAGAGTTTTGAGGAGTTGAAAAGGCGATTAGTATCTGCACCTATTCTGACCTTACCTTCTGGTTCTGGAGGTTTCCAAATTTATAGCGATGCGTCTAAGAAGGGTTTAGGCTGTGTGCTTATGCAACACGGCAAGGTGATTGCCTATGCTTCTCGGCAATTAAAACCCTATGAAGAAAACTACCCAACTCATGATCTGGAATTAGCCGCGGTTGTTTTTGCATTAAAAATCTGGAGACATTACTTGTATGGTGAATCGTGTGATATCTTCACCGATCACAAGAGTCTCAAGTACATCTTTACTCAGAAGGAGCTCAATATGAGGCAGAGGAGATGGTTAGAGCTTCTAAAAGATTACGACACGAACATCCAGTACCACCCAGGCAAGGCTAATGTAGTTGCTGATGCACTTAGTCGTAAGTCTGGGATGATTGCTAGCTTGGAGATTGATTCTCATGTTCTTAAGGATTTGGAGCGTTTGGATGTCGAGTTGTGTGTTCGGCGTGACGTTGGTTACTGGGCTAGCTTGAAAATTGAGTCTAATCTGATGTTGCGTATTAAAGAGGCTCAGAAAGATGATGGTGAACTCTGGGCTATTGTTCAAAATATTGAAGAGGGTAAGCAAACGGAGTTTAGGGTCGATGATAACGGAGTTGTCTGGTATGAGGATCGTTTATGCGTGCCTAATGATTCTGATTTGCGTGAGGCGGTGTTGACTGAGGCTCACAGTTCTCCTTTCTCTATACATCCTGGTTCTACCAAGATGTATCGGGATCTAAAGCAGCACTTCTGGTGGAATGGTATGAAGCAAGATGTGGCGTTATTTGTTGCTAGATGTATGACCTGCCAGCAAGTTAAAATTGAGCATCAGCGAGCTAGTGGTCTGTTGCAACCTCTGGAGATTCCTACATGGAAGTGGGATGAGATTTCCATGGATTTCGTTTCTGGTCTGCCCTTGACTCGTAAAAGACATGATGCGATTTGGGTGGTCGTCGATCGACTAACTAAATCTGCTCATTTCTTACCTATCCGTATGACCTATAGTATCAGTAAGTTGGCGGAAATCTTTCAGCAGGAGATTGTCAGATTGCATGGTATGCCTTCATCTATCATTTCTGATCGTGATCCTCGTTTCACTTCACGTTTCTGGAAGGGACTTCATAAGGCTTGGGGCGCTCGCCTTAAGTTTAGTACCGCTTTTCATCCCCAAACTGATGGTCAATCGGAGAGGACCATTCAGACTTTGGAAGATATGTTGCGATCTTGTGCTTTGGAATGGACCGGTAGCTGGGATGAGTATTTATGTTTGGTGGAGTTTTCGTATAATAACAGTTGGCACGCCAGTATTCGGATGGCTCCCTTCGAGATGTTATATGGGCGCAAGTGTAGAGCGCCGGTTTGTTGGAACGAAGTAGGGGAACGTATTATTGAGGGTCCGGAGTTGGTTCAGGACACCAACGAAAAGGTAGCCGTTGCTAGGGAGAAGTTAAAGGAGGCCCGTGCGCGTCAGAAGAGCTATGCTGACAAGCACCGTCGTGACCTAGAGTTTAATGTTGGTGATCGAGTATTTCTGAAGGTATCTCCTTTCCGAGGTGTTAAGCGTTTTGGAATTAAGGGCAAGTTGAGTCCTCGGTTTATTGGTCCCTTTGAAATTCTGGATCGTATTGGGGAGGTCTCTTATCGTCTGGCTCTACCTCCTCAGCTATCTCATGTGCATAATGTTTTCCATGTATCTCTGCTGAGGGGATACAACTATCACCCGTTGCATGTGGTGTCTTATCCACTTGATCAGATTCAGCCGGATATGTCTTTATCCGAAGAGCCGGAGGCTATTCTGGACCGGCAAGAGCGGGTCATGAGGAGCAAAGTCATTCCATTCGTAAAGGTTCTTTGGAAGAATCACCCAGAGCGCGAGGCTACCTGGGAGACTGAAGAATCGATTCGTGCTAGTTATCCTCACTTTATATTCTGATCTGGTATGTTCTTGTCTTGTCATCTGTTTCATTTCATCTGTACCTTTTTGCAAATTTCGAGGACGAAATTTTTCTGTTAGAGGGGAAGAAGTTGTAACACCTAAAAATCCAAAACATGTAAAATGACCATTTTGCCCCTACAAATTATAAAATTAATAAAAAGCTTATAAAGTACCGAATCGATCCCAAACTTCTGGAAAAGAACAAGACATGATATAAAATAATTTTAACAAATTTGATTAATATTTATAAAAGTTACAAAATTACCAAATTGCCCTTATTGAACCGATTAGCATAAAAATCAAATAATTAGACTTTAAAGGCAAATAAATTACATTTAATTGGAAATTTAAACCACATTCATTGGCCTTGAATATTTCCGTGATTTTGGGAGCTGATACCCTCCCCTTGGACGCTCCTTTACCCTTAAATAAAATAAGATCCACAAAACCCTAATTTTCTCTAGAGCCGCATAATTGAAAACACACAAAATAATTCCTCAAACCTTCATCCGATTTTCTGGAACTAAAAGAGCATTTTTCTGGTGTTGTTCGTGAATTAAGGAAGCTAAGAAAATTTGGTTTGGTCGTGGTTTCTTCTTGGTTCGATCGCTAGAAATCATTTTCATCCGATAGGTAAATATTCCAAATCAATTCGTACGACCCTTTTAAAATCTTGTAATCATTTTTCTCATGTTCCTCATGTCGATTATGCTATGTGAAAAATGTTCCTAAGGTCGTGGAGGCTGTGGATCGATCGCTAGAAAAATCTTGGTTCAAAGGTTCACTCGACAAGGTGTATTTTGATTTCTGCTCTTTCGCTCGTTCAATCTCTGAATCGGTATTTTTCCCATGATCTTTCAACCTTAGTTAACTCAGATAAAATATATAATTCAATGCATGCAACCTAAATCAAATCGTTTGAATTAAAATGCATAAAATACGTATAAAGCATGAAATATGAGATACGAATTTTCTGGTGGTTGTAATCATTTTTCCTGGACTCTATATGATCTAAATGGCCTGAGAAAAATAAGAATTTGAATATTTGAATTTGAATCTGATCGTGGCTTAATTTATGTCCTATCGCTAAAAATGAAAAAGGAAAATTAGAATGAAATGAAACCCTAATCCGATTAGGGTTAGATTGTTGTGATTCTGGAATTAAATTAATGCAGGAAAATTATATGCCAATGATTGTTAATGATTAGGTCGTGTGATGAAAAATGAATTAGGGTTTTGTCGAATTGTTTATATGCGATTGGAACAATTAGAACTATAGGGTGTATTTCGTAAAATCTGAAACTAATGGGCCATTTTTGTAAGGTTTAATTAACAGTGTCGAATGTGAATAAAATCTTAGATAAAGGGTCGTTGTGTAAATATAGAACTTAAAAAGGTTAAATCGTAAATGTTGGAAAGTTTGTAAACCGATTGGAAATTCGTTTAAAATAAAAGGACTTGTTTTGTAATTTTGGGAAACTTGTGTCATTCGTATAAAAAGGTTTATAAGGGACTTGATGTGTAACTTTGAGAATTAAGTGGACTTATATCGTAAATATATATATTAATGGTGGACCGAATTGTAAGTTTTGGTATTAAAGGACTAAACGTGTAATTAATGTAAAGTCGTGGACTATTTCGTACACCATTTAATATATGGGTTATTTCGGTAATTTGGAAAGGTAAAGGGTTTGCTATGTAAATAAGGGCATTGTAAGGGTATTCGAACTAATTCTTTAAAGTTAAGGTTATGTTTTGTAAATTCTTAAACTAGAGGGTTTAAATTGTAAATTATTAAACTACGAGGGTTATATGAGTAAGATATGTAATTAAAGGGTTAATCTTGCTAAAAGATAAATTGTGATATTTACTCCTAAAACCTTATACTTTAATTATATTTTCATATTGACCCTTAACGTATAATTAATTCTTACACTAAAACCCTAAAAATACGTAAAGCTATTATTGAGAATATGTGAATCTATAACTAAGTAAAATCTGATATAATGGGTAATTCTGCCAACCAAATAAGGAACTTACTAAATCCGGAAACTGCTAAAAAGGGAAAGTTACTTAAAATGGAAAGTCAGTTAAAACCTATTGTAATACTCTTCTACTCTCTTAGGTGTGAAGAAGGAGAGATCCTGAGCTTGTCAGTGTTTGCTATTTCTGGTTTTATTTTGCTTGCAATAAGGTACAGATACTCTGCCCTTTTTCAGTAAGGGTGTCCTATCTCATGGTTATGATTCTGATTCTGATTCGTTTAAGTTTTTCCCAAAACCATTGCTATGAACCCTTTTACTATGAACCTTTCTAATTACACTTGATTTGGACCTTTGGTATTTAATCTGATATATCTGTTTATGAACCATCTATTATGGACCATCTGATTTGACCTTTGATATATGACCCTCTGATTATGATCTGATATCTGACTCTTAGTTTGATACCCGAGCCATTTTCACTAGGCATGGGGGTTCCATGTCCGTGTCATTGATGCACCAATGGCATGACTCTAGGGCGGTAGAGTGATGTTCCGCCACGTCCCCATTCTGATTATGATATGCGCATTATTTTGATTATGATTATATATGTTTCTGGGGGGCGTATGGATGCATCCTAGATCTGTTCTGTTAGTGGATTTAACTATATATATGATATCTGTTCTGGTGACTGGTGTTTGTGTGCAATACACGCCTTTCACATTTATCTGGGAGCTGATCACTCCATTTGATACATGAGGACACCCCTCATATTATCTGGTTACTTAAGAGGCATCCCCTCTAGATTATGATGGTTACTATCTGATATGTTCTGGGCTCGTGGTGGATGACTATCCTATTCTTCATTTATATTTCTGTCTCTTGTTTATACCTCATGATATTTCCCCATGCACCATATTTCAGTTCTATTTCATTATTTTTGCTTTGTATATGTATCTGTTCACTGGGCTTTTTAAGCTCAGCCGTACGTTTTCTTTTCATGTACGGCAGGTATTTAAGCTTGGATCTGGGTTTTAGCTTTGGGAATGAGAGCAACTGTGTGAAGCTTTGACCTTAACATTCTAGTTATACCATTTCGGATTCTGTTTCTGTTATGCCATTGTTTAGGCATTTTGGATTATGTACTTCGGTTTATTTCTGTTTTGGACATAAGTTGTGTTGACTTATTTCCTTTGACCATTTATGTTATGGACTTATCATGTTTGGATTTAATGCTTGTAATCTGATATGAAGCCATTGTTGTGATATCTTTACCCTTGCCGGGTTGGGGTGTTACATTTGTTGTATTGTGTGTTAATTGTTTTCTTTTATTTTTGTGTGTTTATTTTCGTTTGTGTGTTTAATTTTTGTTTTTATTTTTCGTATTTTTCTGTTCTGCTATCGTTGTACTGTGCTAAATCAAACGATACGGCGCATCTGATCTCTCAGATACGGCGTATTGCGTTTAATTTTTAAAAAAATACAACGCGTTTAATTAATTCGATACGACGCATCTTTTCCCCAAGATATGGCGTATCTGTTTTTAATAAGAAAATTTTTCTAAGCGATAAAGTAATACGACGCATCTGCTTTTGCAGATACGGCGTATCTGTTTTTGATAAAAAAAAATTTCTAAACGTTAACGCCATACGACGCATCTGCTTTAGCAGATACGGCGCATCTATTATTTTAATTAAAAACAGTTTGCGAATTATTAAACAGATACGACGCATCGATCTATATCGATACGGCGCATCTCTCTGAATCAAAAATCGACATTTATTTTTAAACGTAACGAAAATACGGCGCATTAACTTTCGTTAATACGACGCATTTAATTTTAATTAGATAAGCTGATTTTTGATTAATTAATTCGATACGGCGCATTCATATATTCTAAGCGGCGTATCTATTTTCTGAATAAAGTCTGATTAAATTTTAACGATAATAAGATACGGCGTATCCAACTCTTTGGATACGGCGCATCGTCTGCAGATATCAGTAACTTTAATTTTTCGTATTCCGTTTTCGTTATTAATTATCTGATATATTACTTTCTCGAGCATACCCTACTGATATTTTTGTGTTGATTTCAGGAAGTGCATGACCAGGAGTTCTACGAAGAACTTGATTCAACCTTTCGAAGATCCTGAACGAGCCCTACATTCGCTTAAAAGGCTTTTCAACACAAGAAGCTTTGATCTTTCAAGTTCACTCGAGCTTGATTACTTTTCTGAAGAGAAAGAGGAAGTTGAAACAGAAATAATGGGCGAAAACACTACTATGGAGGAATACATGAACAATACCCGTGCTGATTACACTTCAGGAGTTGCTAGACCTAAGTTTGATGATAAGTCAAAATTTGAGTTGAAGGGTCAGTTTCTCAAAGAGCTCAGAGAGAATGCTTTCAGTGGGACGGAACAAGAGGATGCTAATGAGCATGTTGAAAAGATCCTGGAGATTGCAGATTTGTTTACTTCAGAAGGAGTCAATACCGATCAACTCATGCTAAGAATCTTTCCAATCTCACTAAAAGGAGCTGCTAACAAGTGGCTAAGGAATGAACCTGCTAGTTCAATCACTACATGGGAAGGTTTGAAGAGCAAATTCCTGAAGAGATATTGTCCACCTGCTAAGACTGCTAAAAAGATGGAGGCTATCAATAGTTTCAAGCAAGAGCCTGATGAAACCCTTTATCAAGCTTGGGAACGATTTAAAGATTTATTGATAAAATGTCCTCAACACTATCTAACCCCTATGCAGGAGATAATATTGTTTTATCAGGGACTGGACGTGCCAACTAGACAGATTTTGGATGCTAAGGGAGCTGTACCTCAAATGAGTGCAACTAATGCTAGGAAAGCGATCCAAGAAGCTGCTGATCATTCTCAGAAGTGGCACGATGGGACCTCTACTAGATCTAAGAGCAGCACTAATTTCGACGGGATTGCTGCTATTCAAGCTCAATTGGATAAAATTAGTTGAGAAATGAAGAAGCGTGATGAAAGAGCGTATGCTGCCCAAGTTGGATGTGAAAAGTACGAAGGACCTCACTACACTAAAGATTGCCCGAACAAGAATGAAAGTGAGACATTTGAAGAAGCATATTACACCCAATTTGGACAACCATTCCGACCTTCAGGAAGATTTAGGGAAGCTAGTCCGGGATTCTATCAAAAGAACAACTTCAATCCCGCTTATCAAGAGAGGAGGCAGACTTTAGACGATACTTTAAAGCAAATTATGGCCGATGCTGCTAAAAGACATGAAGAGAATACTGCTATGATCAAAGAAATTCGAGCTTCAACGGACACTACTACAAGAAATCAAGGGGCTTCGATCAAAGCATTGGAACAACAAATTGGTCAAATGAGCAAAGTTCTTCAAGAAAGGGGATATGGAAGTTTACCGAGCTCAACTGAAACCAACCCAAGAGATCATGTCAAGGCCATAAGCACCACTGAAGAAGTCACTCCTAATATACCTAGAAGATCGATGAATGGTAATGATGGTGCAAGACCCGAATTTTTCTTTAATTCTTCAATCAGCTTAAGGAGACTACTAAAAGAAAAAACAAAGATTGAAGAGGAGATCAAGGCAACAATGAAAGAAGAGAGCCCTGCAACCGACTCAAATGCCTTGCCTCATAAAGAAAGAGACCCAGGAAGTTTTACTCTACCTTGTTCTATTAATAATATATCTTTCAATAATGTGTTAGCTGACTTAGGAGCTAGTGTTAGTGTTATGCCTCTTAAGACATTCGCTACCCTAGGACTAGGAAAATTAGCACCAACTAAGTTACTTATTGAATTGGCTGATAAAATGGTAAAACGACCTGAAGGGATTGCTAATAATGTGCTAGTTAAGATTGAGCAGTTTATTTTTCCCGTAGACTTTGTTATACTAGACATGCCCGAGGATGTTAAGATTCCTTTAATCCTCGGAAGACCTTTCTTGTCTACTGCCCATGCTAAGATTGATGTGTTTAAGAGAAAAATCTCATTAAGGGTAGGGAATAATAAACTAGTCTATAAGTGCCAAGATCCGGTTAAAAGCATAATTAGAGGTGTTTATATGCTAGGATTAAGAGAGCGTATGGACCTCGATCTTGAAGCTAGACTTATGGGAGAAACATTGATTCAAAACAACTCAACTAATCCTAATCATGAGAACTTTGAGGAATTCATTGACCTTAATGTACCCACCGAACTTAGACGCAATGTTGTTAATGATTCTGATGATGAGTGGTATGATTGTGTAGTAATTAATAAACGTAGGAGAGTAGTTGAGAAAACTAATTTGAACAATGATGTTTTTATTGAACTACCACCCCACCTTGCTTATTTGTGCCTATATGATAATAAGAATTTCCCATCTATCATTTTGTCATCTCTGCCCGAAAGGGACAGGACTTTGTTCATACAGATAATGAAGAAGAACGGCGTGGAAATTAAGGACGGGCAAGGAGTGTTCAATATTACTGAATTGGCGATGAAGGAGCGCGATGTTTCCGACTCCTTCAATGATCGATATTAAAGAGCTGAACGTGAGTCTAACTTGAAGACTCTGGAATAAAGACAAGTGCTTACCGGGAGACAACCCGGAATTATCTTTTATTCTGTTTTATGTGTCGAGTCAGTCAGGCCCGTATGGAGATACGGCGCATCTCCATCCTGAGATGCGACGCATCTCCTGCAATGGTCATATCTTATTTTATTTTTCTGCATTTTTATTTTCGACTTTAAAACTATTTATCAGTTTATTTTAATGCGGCGCATCCCTGGTTAAGGATGCGGCGCATCTTTTATTTGATCCGTATTTATTCCAGGCTCGATACGGCGTATCTTCTTCCATAAGATACGGCGCATCGACTGACCTGATGATTTTAGTTTTAATTTTTAAGTTTTATTTTTATCTAACTACTAATGTATTATGCAAGCTTGAACCTTTCTTATCTTAGGTGTGTTTTAAAGTGTTGGTGGTATTATAGTTTCCTGGATTTCCTGTGGATACATCAAGTATGAAGCTTTAACGTTCTAATCCACAAGAAAGATGATTTTTGCTCTAATACAAATGGAGGATCATACCGAGCAAATCTCAGGGGAGTTTTTCTGTTCTAATTCTTTTATTTTCCAGTTTTTAACCTTTTATACAAATAACGAGGACGTTGTTTAACTTAAGTGGGGGGATTGGAGAATTAGAACACTTAACAATAACTTGTCCTAAACTTTTTCAAAAATTATGCTTAAAATGTGCTTAATATATCAAACTTAAAATTTTTAGCATGTTTTTGTTTAAGATCTAAGTTGCATAATGCACACATGACGTTATTTTCAAAAATTGTGATTTTTCAAAATTCACAAATCTATGAGTGTGCCGGTGACTTGTAAACTTTAGAACTTGGCTTGTATACTATTCGAGACCACCATAATGAGTATTATTTATATAATTGGAATGACTTGTCTAAATTGGTAAATTTCTAGGATTACACCCAAAAAGCCTATTATATGTTATGTGTTATTAGCTAACTACACTGGTTAGTTAACCCCCGTATAAACCCTTTTGTTACTCTCATTTTTAGAGTAAGATACCCCTAGAAAAACACTCAGAGCCATTCCTTTCGTTTCTTACACCTATGTTTAAAATGTTTCGTTACACCCTTACACCCTAGCCTACCCTGTAGATTAGAATCCGTGGTTGGTTAATTGCTATAGGCAAAGTGTGTTTCCTTACATTACCTGTGTTCGCGTGCGTAATTCATTATCTTTGGTTAGGTCGGGAAATTGCACAATGCAATTGGAGTGAAAGTAAATATTGTACATCTATGAGTTTATTTTTCGTGTGTTTACTACTTTCACTATTACCGTTATTTCTGAAAGTATGAAAAGTATGGAACAATTATCCAGAATTATCATTATAGTGATGTGGTGAAATTTTACACATCTTTAGTTAAAAAAAAAAAAAAAAAAAAAAAAAAAAATCGAAAAAATAAGAAAAGAAAAAGAAAGAAAGAAAAGTTGGATGTTTGTTTTTTAACCAACTTATGTAAAGTTATGTAAGTGGTCGATATCACCACTATTTGTTGTACTATATCTATGGATTGAATGGGAATTGGCAGTTATGGGAACGCCAATTAAGGTTTATTCTTTGATTAAGATCTTGTTGAGTATAATTCGTGTCTACCTAAAGCGTGTGTTTCAAGTGTTAAAGCGTGAGTTATTCAATGATATGAGTCTTATTCATGGGATGGTTGGGATAGTGATTAACCACACTTAGGATTTTAATTTATTTGTTTTGTTCATTTTTCATTTTTACACCAATTTGTATCCCAAATGTTATCCATACCCTTTATTGTTCTTTATCCAACCAAACCTTTGATTTATTGAGATTAGGGATTTGAGCAATCTTAAGTATCGTAGTCGTGGATTCGGCTATGTATTTATGATTTTGTCGCCCTTTTTGATATATTATTATTGTGAAGTTTGGACCTATCTTTAGCCTATTCGAGTTAAGGATTTGAGCAATTGCAAGTATCGTGTTCGTGGATTCGATCATGTATTTGTGATTTTGTCGCCTTTTCTGGAATTTGAGATCGATAGTGAAAGAGAATAATTAACCCTTAAGCCTAAAAACCCTTTTTACCGCTTTAGACTTGTTATTCCTTAGCTTTAGTGGAGGAGATGTGTATACTTGCCAAGCTTATGATAGAATATTCGTCGCGACTGGACAGTTAAACGATTAGATTTGCTTTTATCAAAATTATTTTATTATACTTCTAATTCGTTAAAGTGTTTAGTTGTGTGATTATGAAATAAACGAATACATGCTTAAACATAAAAATAAATCCTAACGTCTTTTAGGATACATTTTCATAAAAGAAATTCTAAGGTTTACTTGGGGACAAGTAAAGTTCAAGTGGGGGGATATTTGATGAACTCAAATAAGTACATTTTATTACTATCATTTATCCTATTAATTTGACTTGTTTTACTATATTATGTATGAGGATTGATACTTAATCGTTTACTTTTGTAATTCTCAGGTAAAAACAAGCATTTGGTGAAACTTAGCGATTTTGGACTAATAATGGAGCAAAACATGCATAAAGTTAAGAGTCTACTGAAATGAAGAAGATCAAGACTAATCTGCTCCAGATGCGCCGCATCTCACTCATGACATGCGCCGCATCTCTATCAAGATATCACCAGATACGATCCAAGATACAAGAGGACATACGCCGCATCTAATCATGGAGTTACGCCGCATCTTCTGGCGGTGTACGAATATTCCTGAATATTATAATCTTGGACCCCACGCGAAGTTAAGTACATGCGCCGCATCTACTTACTAGATGCGCCGCATCTTCCCTCAGACAGAAACTATAAATACCCCAAGACCAGACGAGTTCGAACGCATTATATTATAACCTAAGTCCGAACAGGAGAAACAAAGGACGAATTCAGTCAAGGAGGCAGCACAAGACACACCCAAATCAAAGATACAAGAGCTGTAAGAAGGTGCTGCATGTGTTTAATTCATTAAGTAGTTTTGTTTTATTGTGTTAGCAAACTTTAATTCATCAGGATTGGTGGCTTGTGTAATGTGACAACGAAAGATTGCACTCCCTTTAATACTTGCTTTCCCATCAATTAAAGTTTATATGTTGATGTCTTTGGTTACTACTTATTAGTGCATTGATAACCTCTGTGTCTATTAGTGGCTTGCGGGCATTTGACTGCGGGACATAATGTGGCTCCCACGGTTATTACTAAATTGATCACTTAGGAATAACTTTTAGACATAAGTAATCATTAAGGGTTTACTCGCCGATAAGATTAGGACCAACGAGAAAGGGTTAACTACATACACTTCATATAAAGCTATCAATAAAACAAGTGACAATCTACTTAATCATAAGGACAGCCCTCTTATTGTCTCGAGTATTTATCTGTGTACGTGTGTGCTACTTGCTGATTCGTGCCTATTGGTTTATTTTATTATTTAATTGCAAACAAATCGTGCCAGTCTCTCAGGCTGAAACCCCCTTGCGTTAGGATATTAAAATACTGATTAGATTAACGAGATAATACGTTCCACTTTTAGTGATCGACACTCTACTTACCATTATCTTCATACTGACCGGGTACACTGCTCGTTAAGTGTGTGTGTTATTGATAAGTCGGCTAAATATAAATTTAAAACTTGAGTAGGCATTAAAACTGCTAAACCGCAACGACACATCACGCGCATCACCTACACACCTGAACAAAATGGGGTGGCTGAAAGAAAAAATAGAACACTCATTGTAGCAGCTAGGACAATGCTAAATGGATCAGTCCTTTCCAAACACTTTTGGACTGAAGTAGTAAAGACTGCCTGTTACACACAAAACAGATCCATCATTGTCAAGAGACATAGCAAAACTCCTTATGAGTTATTCAAGGGAAGAATCTCTGACATCAGCTACTTTCATGTCTTTGGGTGTCCTATGTTTATTCATAATAACAAGGACCACTTAGGAAAATTTGATGCCAAAGCTGATGATGGATACTTCCTAGGATACTCCCTTGTCTCAAAGGCCTTCAGGGTGTTCAACACTAGGAGACAACATACTGAGGAAACATTTCATGTTACCTTTGATGAGAGCACTGATGCAATCAGTGTCTCTAACAACTCAGTGGAAGAGATAGGTATTGATGAATCATCAAGATACCCTCCTGATGAACATCATACTGATAATGGTCCTTCCACTCAGTACCATGCAAATGCTGACATCTCCTATTACATCATTCCCCACAACATTCCTTACCCAACCATCACTGAGTTTATTGAAGCACAGAGTACTGATGAATTCATTCAGTCAGTACAAAGTGCTCAGGTACTAAATGTAGAAACTAAGAACGTGCTAAATAGTTTCTTGGATCGTTTTGAGCCTTAGGGTTCAGCAATAACAATGAACAATTATATGCAGCGGAATAAGTAAACCAATCAATTGTTATTGACACAAAGTTTTTCTTTCAATCACACCACGCCTCAAATATTATTTGATCAGAATAATACGGTTACACTAACTTGTAACAGGGATTAAAGATCCTTGAGGCGACAAACTACAACAGCCTAGACGTTTAAGTCCTACGCCCTAGACACACACACACACCTTTAGGTTACATTGCGGAAGACTTATTTAATAACCTGTACCTCTAATCTCTTTATATAATAGAAATTAGGGTTTACAAAAGACTACAAAGGACTAATAAATAAAAACTTCTTTATCAAGCAAGTCCCTTGTGTTTCATTCTTCATTAATTGAAGAATTATTCCTTTGTCACTTTAAGCCCTTCTGTTTCATTCTTCTATTTATTTTGTCTCATCAAAGATCCTTGAGGCGACAAACTACAACAGCCTAGGCGTTTAAGTCCTACGCCCTAGACACACACACACCCCTTTAGGTTACATTGCGGAAGACTTATTTAATAACCTGTACCTCTAATCTCTTTATATAATAGAAATTAGGGTTTACAAAAGACTACAAAGGACTAATAAATAAAAACTTCTTTATCAAGCAAGTCCCTTGTGTTTCATTCTTCATTAATTGAAGAATTATTCCTTTGTCACTTTAAGCCCTTTTGTTTCATTCTTCTATTTATTTTGTCTCATCAAATCTAGAATCCCAACAATCTTCCCCTATTTGATGATGACAAAACAAACAAAGTCGTGTACGAACTTCCCTAGACGAAGTAGAGAAGTTGAGATGTGATCATCTCCCTGAATGAAACAAACTTGTCTTCCTTGTCTTCCCCTTAATCCATGCCATGCCACTCCAACATCTCTTCCCCTTTTTGTTATCAACAAATAGGGTACGTATGAAAATATGATCTTGACAACCACTACCCAATATCACAAACTTCCAATTCATCCTTCCAATGTCTCAAGTTGCCCTCCATGAAGTTTTCCGCACTAAAAATGAACTTGAAACAGTAGAAATCTAAACCATCAGTAGTAATACTAATCAACAGTAGTAAGAATCAACAACTTCCCCTCGAGTGGTGCATGAACATCAAATGATTCTCCAAATCTGTAGGCTTTATATACTGTTGAAGAAAAATAATCATCACCAATTTGATGTTGAAGTAGAAGAAACCAACCCTGTTTCTTATGCCTTGTACTAAATACGACTTCGAACGTATACTCAATAGTATAGGGTGACCGCATTCCCTTGACAAGAACCACTGAGCACAATAACGTAACTCCTTCAAGTGTTTTGTCAATTCGAGTCACTTGAACGAACAAACAAGTTACCTTTAAAGTGTAACACCCACCTCAAGATATAATAAGATACAACCTTGACAAATTCCACTGCATCATCAAAGAAGCAACAAAAACTCTTCTTCTCCAATAAGAAAATTAACTCGAGCCTTTAAATCATTAACGAACATAAAAACCAAACTCCTTGTGTATGTGAACTTCCCCTGTGTGTGTGTAAACCAATAACTTATACTTACTTCCCCTCACTGCTCGTAAATTATGCAAGTATAAATCGTGTAAAGCCAGCACTAAAAACAATAACGTAGCAACAGAAAGTAAGTCCAGCAGCAGAAACAATATTCGTAGCAGCAGAATGATATATGTCGAGCAGCAGAATGATCAAAGCTAGCAGCAGAATATTATAACTAGCAGCAGGATATATCAGACGTAGCAGCAGAGTAAAATATATGCAGCAGCAGAATGATAATAAGCGTACCAGCAGAATAATTTATGAGAGCAGCAGTAGAATAAACTCAATAAACAGTACAGCCCACGTGAAAATTCTTGTGCCACCGATTGTCAGATGACAAATTAAATGCGAACTGCCTTTTGGCCTTGTTGACTACTGACACCATCTTCATAATATTCAACCAATAAAATAAGCAGTACGAGTTTTTCATACACGTACGACAAGAATCAATTAATTGCGTTAAAACAAAATAATCACCGATCCAATTATTCAACCAATTAACCCTTATTATAATAGTCGAATACTCAATTGAATATTACCCCACTTGGATCTTACACGTAGCAGCAGTAAACATCAAACCTCAATTGATATATTAGGTAGTACGAGGTTTATTCGAATCAGAAGATGACAACGACAGTAACAGATCGATAAAAAAAAATCCGTTGATACCTTTTAATAATCGATCGTCAAACCTTCTTCAACACAGCTTCTGTCGACATTTAAACTTTGTGAATCCCTAGGTAACGAGCTCCCCAAGCTCTGATACCACCTGTAGAAACTAAGAACGTGCTAAATAGTTTCTTGGATCGTTTTGAGCCTTAGGGCTCAACAATAACAATGTACAATTATATGCAGCGGAATAAGTAAAACAATCAATTGTTATTGACACAGAGTTTTTCTTTCAATCACACCACGCCTCAAATATTATTTGATCAGAATAATACGGTTACACTAACTTGTAACAGGGATCAAAGATCCTTGAGGCGACAAACTACAACAGCCTAGGCGTTTAAGTCCTACGCCCTAGACACACCCCCCCCCCCTTTAGGTTACATTGCGGAAGACTTATTTAATAACCTGTACCTCTAATCTCTTTATATAATAGAAATGAGGGTTTACAAAAGACTACAAAGGACTAATAAATAAAAACTTCTTTATCAAGCAAGTCCCTTGTGTTTCATTCTTCATTAATTGAAGAATTATTCCTTTGTCACTTTAAGCCCTTTTGTTTCATTCTTCTATTTATTTTGTCTCATCAAATCTAGAATCCCAACACTAAACAATCACAATGATGAGTCAACCCACTCAATCACTCAAGATGCTGATGATCATCTTGTGTCTGATCCTGATCCTACACATCAGGCCTCTACAAGTTCTAATCAGTTTCCAAGACCTCAGGACAGTTGGACTAGGTCTCAGGATATAGAACTTGTCAATATAATTGGTGAGCCTACTGAAGGCATGCTCACAAGAAGCATGGCTGCTGAACTGAGAGCAGCCTCAGCCAATGAATGCCTATTTGTGGACTTCATTTCCACAATTGAACCCAAAAGTGTTAAGGAAGCACAAAATCATCCAAGTTGGGTTCAAGCCATGAATGATGAACTGGAACAATTTGACAGAAACAAGGTAATGACCTTGGTCAAATGTCCTGAAGATGTTTCAGTCATTGGCATGAAATGGGTATTTAAAAACAAATCTGATGAAAATGGCATAGTCATTAAAAACAAAGCCAGACTTGTAGCCAAATGCTATAATCAACAAGAAGGCATTGACTATAAAGAAACATTTGCACCAGTAGCAAGGATGAAAGCCATCAGGATCTTCCTTGCTTTTGCTACATACATGAACTTCAAGGTGTACAAAATGGATGTTAAAAGTGCATTCTTAAATGGCTCACTGAAAGAAGAAGTTTATGTTCAGCAACCTCCTGGATTTGAAAGCCATGAGTTTCCTGACCATGTCTGCAAGCTTAACAAAGCCCTTTATGGACTGAAACAAGCTCCTAGGGCATGGTATGAGACTCTTTCAGCCTTCCTAATCCAAAACAAATTTGTCAGAGGCAAGATAGACAACACATTGTTTATCTACAAGACAAATAATGATGTAATACTTGTACAATTGTATGTTGATGACATCATCTTTGGCTCAACAAATTATAAACTTTGCAAACAGTTTGAAAAACTAATGGCAAAGAAATTTGAAATGAGCATGATAGGAGAACTGACTTACTTCCTTGGTCTACAAATCAAGCAGACTGATAAAGGAACCTCTATCAGTCAAGAGAAGTATGTCAGAAGCCTACTGAAGAAGTATGAGCTCAGTGACTGTGCCTCAGTCAAGACTCCCATGGTACCCCCAAACAACCTTGGTCTTGATCTTACTGAAAAACCAGTGAATCAAACTCTTTTTAGAGGAATGATAGGATCACTAATGTATTTACTTGCATCAAGGCTTGATATCCAATTCTCAGTCTGCTTATGTGCCAGATATCAATCTGACCCAAGAGAAACTCATATCACTGTTGTGAAAAGGATATTCAGGTACCTGAAAGGTACTCCAAACCTTGGATTATATTATCCAAAATGTTCATGCCTTGATCTTAAATGATACTCAGATTCTGACTATGCTGGATGCAACATGGACAGGAAAAGCACCTCAGGCTCCTGCCAAATTCTTGGTGAAAAACTAGTCTGTTGGAGTGCTAAGAAGCAACAATCAGTTGCCATGTCCTCAGCTGAAGCTGAATATGTTGCAGCAACAAGTTGTTGTGCAAATGTACTCTGGATGAAAAGTAAACTCAGTGACTATGGAATTCAGTACAAGATGGTTCCCATCTTTTGTGATAACACAAGTGCAATTGCCATCTCAAATAACCCAGTTCTTCATCAAAGAACAAAACACATTGATATTAGATATCACTTCATCAGGGACCATGTCATGAATGGTGACATAGAATTACACTTCATTCCTACTGAATATCAGCTAGCTGATATATTCACCAAGCCATTGGATGAACCAACTTTCACCAGACTGAAAGCTGAACTAGGAATGTTGGATATTGAGAATCAGTCCACTGATTGACTCCATCCAAATATGTGTAAATTCTGATAACCCAAGTCCCTGACTCAATGTGTTCTTCAGTGAGAAAGGTCACTGAACTTCAGGAACTAAACCAAAGTTCCTGAACCCTTAATCATCAGGAATTAAGCCCAAGTTCCTGAATTCTTGGTCCTTAGGAACTAGACCCAAGTTCCTGAACCTTTGAACCTCAGGAATTAAACCCAAATTCCTGAACACTAGAACCATCAGTGACTAAACCCAAGTCCTGACAATCAGGTTCACTGAATGAAAAGTCATTCAGGGTCCTCAAGAGACATTAAATACTAACTTAAATGCTCTAAGTATCTAGTTAGTAAATGTCCGAGGTTGGTAACTGAACTCTTATTTAATATAAGAATATTTGTTCTTTTGCCTTTCTGGCTTCCACATCTGGGCCCCCACATTCCCACTTGGCATTAAATGCCTCTCCAATCACATTACAGATATGTGATGACTCATCTCTGCAAATTACACTTTTGCAGAACTACTCAACTGTTCACCTTGACTGTTGCGCCAAACCAGGGAAAGTGGAGTGGTGGCATTAAATGCGGATCCCAAAACATTTTATTCAAAACAGTTTCCAAAAAATTCTTTTTGAATAAATAAAATCCGCTTAATACCCAAATTACCCTCCACTTCTCTTCCCTATAAATACCCCATGCACAAACAACACACACATGTTTTTTTAGAAATCTTAAGCAAAATTTTGCCCTTTTCTTTTAAAAACTAAATCTTGTGTGTGTGTTCTTAGGATTTAGAAACCCAGAATCATTTGTTAACCCTGACCTACCAATACAAATGGCTTCTTCTAATGCTATCACATACGCCCCTAATGTGGATTTCATATTAGAGGGAATAGACCTCACAAAGAACAATGTGGTGGGAAACTTTTCCTATCCACAAAAGTTCCATGCTTACAAGTATGTAATGAAATATCTTCAAAACTGTTTTCTTGCAAAAGCATTTACCATGACCCCCTCAGTCATCTACCATGACTACTTGAGGGAATTCTGGTGTACTGCTGTGGCTACTAGCCCGAAAGACACCAAAGAATCCATCATCACTTTCACAGTGATGAATGGGAGAAGGACTCTCTCCCTGGATTAAATGGCTTCATCAAGGCCACTGGTCTTGATATTGCTGAGGCTTTTGAGCCCAATCTGACTGACCAAGAGGTTAAGGGAGAGTTGATCTTCTTGGGACCTCATGACCCTAAACGTCCTGAGTTGTCCGCTGGAGCCTTATTGGAGAAGGCTCCAATTGTCAAAACCTGGTTCCACCCAGTCTGGAGGATCCTGATGACATTCGTCATTCAGGTCCTTGGGGGGAATAAATCCTCCACTGAGCAATTGAACTTATCACAACAATTGATGTTGTTCAGTCTCTTGGAGGGTAGAAAGATAGATATCGGAGGTATAATCTTCCGTGACCTTGTTGCTAAGCTCTCAGGAAAATCTAAGCAAAAACACTTGTCTTATCCTAGGTTTATTTCCTGTGTGCTTCAGGACCTTCTTGGTTCTGACTATGTGAGGCCTGACGTCGAAGGTACGAAACCTGACGTCTTACATAAGACCAATTTCACTAGTGGCATCACTGAGGTACAACCCATTGCCCTGACTGACTACATGCTAGTGGTCATTCAGGGGGAGAACGCTATTTCTCCAATACCTTCACCGAAAAAGAAGGTGAAGAATACAAAGAAGGGTCAGTCCAGTAAGGTGGTTAGACCCAAACCACTCATCACTGAGACTGATGCCTAGAACCAACTCAACCTTAAAAAGGGGTTGAATGTGGCCCAGACCTCTGAGACACCCACTACAAAGAACCCCCTGACCACAAAACAAAGGCCAACGGAGGGCACTGAGCAATCATCCTCAGTGTCCTCGGGCAAACCTTTTCCACATGTCCCTACTGACATACACAAGTTAGTAGGGCCAGGAACAACCACCCATTCACATTCCGATGAAGGAACTGACAAATCACAATCAGTTCCTGAGGGAGAAAAGGGTTCTAAATCCTCGGTGGGGCAGCACTACTCCACTGAGAAGGGGACCAATCACCAATCACATCCCGTTAACGTTCCTGAGCAATCATCCTCAGGATCTCAGGGAGTTCAGGATCCTAAATCCCCAAAAGGACAGTACAATCCTGCTAGGAAGGGGGTCCATCAATCTTCACAATCAGTGCCTAGTGATACTACTGGAAAACACCCGTCAGTAGTTGAAGGCGCTAAGGGGGACAAAGACTCAGAGGGACAAAAACCACCCGCTGATACAGAACCCATAACCACCTTAGGCGGATCCATTCTCTCAGGAACTGCCCCCAAAAGCCAGGCTAAACAATCAGTTATTATGACTAGCCAGGCTGATAAAACCAAATCAGTTTTTATGGCGGGGTCAGGACCTGGCCAAAACCAAGGCAAGTCTTTTTATAAAGAGGAGCCGGTTAACCTTTTTAAGATTGAGTCTATGGGGGATATTCAGGCTCTTCTTGATTTTGAAGATTCTGAAGATGAGCTCAAGGAAGAGAGTGAGGAGGAAATGTTTGAGGCTGGTGATGACATGGAGACTGATGTACAATCAACTGAGCAATCGCATCAGTCTTCTCCACATGGTGAAGAATCTGAATCTCAGGCTGATCATTCTTCAGATTCTGAATCATCATGCCCTCAGGAACTTAAGAAGTATGACAACATTCTTCCTCTTACTGAGAGGCAATTGGTCAAGTTCCTACAAAAGGCCAACAATGCTCTCTTCACTGGGCTAACTGAAGAAATTTTTGACCACCACACTGAAGCTGCTATTCATTACGTCGATCTGAAGGAATCAGTGGAATCCTATCATGATGATGTAAATGAGCACAAGTCATCTATCTCCTTCTCCCTGACAAATCTTGATTACAATCTTAAAATGTTCAACGAGTCTCTCACCAACTTACAAAAGAGCGTTGAAACTATTCAAGAGTCAGTGAAAGATGACCCTACGCTTAACAGGAAAATTCTTCAGGCTTCTGAGACCTACTAGCAACAATCTACTCAGGTGGCTGAGCTGGTAAACATGCTGACTTCCTCAAATCTTCAGGGATTCAGCTCTAAAGTGGACTCCATCAGGTCTTCCATGGGTCTTATGGAGTCCCACATGGCATCTTTGGCAAATTCTTCTTCTTTCTTGGCTTGGAATCTTGGGCCAAGGATGACTGCAATGGATGCTTCTCAGGCTTCTCTTGAGGCTAAGGTCTCAACTCTTCAGCAGGACACCTCAGACATCAAGTCAATGATGACTGAGATTTATCAGGCATTCAAAGGTCAGGCTCCCTCAACTTCAGTGAGTTCACCAACTCTTGTTCTCACTATGGGTCAAGCAACAGTTGAGGGGGAGAAAGTCAAAGTCACTGAAGAAGAACAACCTCCTTCTCACATTGAGGGGGAGAATCCTGAAGAAACCCCATCTTCATCGCACCATGACAAAGGCAAAGGCATCCTCACAACCACTGAGTATGAGCCTACAATCTTGGTGCCTGCTTCCAAGGAAAGAAGGCAAGACCCTGATAAGCCAGTCAGGGTCCCTTATGAGGTCAATGGAGTGATTAAACTTCTTACTGATGAGGAAGTCCAAGCTCATATGGAGAAAGAGGAGGCAATGAAGAAGGCAGCCGAAGAAGAAAGGGCGAGCAAGGCTGCT
Organism: Artemisia tridentata subsp. tridentata; assembly: GCA_021014915.2. Lineage (NCBI taxonomy): Eukaryota > Viridiplantae > Streptophyta > Magnoliopsida > Asterales > Asteraceae > Artemisia > Artemisia tridentata. The sequence continues at coordinate 411,336,045 of CP139508.1, forward strand.
CTTATTCAGGTAGTCCATGAAGAGGCTGAGAAGATAGGTCTTGAGCCTAAAGAACTTGCTGGAAGAGAGGGTGGTGAAACCTTTGTGAAAGCTCAGACTGCTGAGATGATTGCTCTCAGGAAAAAGAGGGAAGAAAAGTTGAAAAGGACTGAGGAGATTAGGCAGAACAGGATTGAGAGATATCAGTGGGTCATGACAAACAGGTTGAAACCAGAACCAATCACTGATGTCAAGATTCATCGAAACACCAAGCCTGCCATTGTTACTGTCTACAGAGGTGCTGACATGAGAAACTTTGATGTTCATACCCCCTTCAGATTCGCTGACTTCAGGATCACTGAATTGGATGAGTTGGGTCCAATATTAGCGAAAAAATCAAATGTTGTGGTCCCTGGTCTGTTGAAGTCCCTGAGTCTAAGGTATGAAAGATTGGCAGAAACACCTCAGGAACTTGGTATTCCCTCTCCTCTTCCTGCTTCAGCAGAACTGCCTGCTCCCTCTCAGTCTTCCTCAAGAAAGAGAAAGAAGATTGAAGCTGAGCCTGAGATCAAGGTCCCTGGTCTGGATTGCAACAGAGCCCTCCCTGAAGGAGTTCCATTCAGGAACAACTTGGTCATCGAACAACCTGAAATAGGTTTGTTCTTCACTGATGAGTTTGGAGACCCAGCCTTCCAAAGATGGAGTGATATTGACCAATCAGGAATCAAGGCAATGTTGGGTTTCCTCATGATGGCCTCACCAATCAAGACTCCTGAGAATGTGAGGTTCTGCCAAGACCTGAGAACAAAGATTCAAGAGCATCCTGATCAGCATGAGCTTGAGTCCAAGAAGCCAAAGCTTGAAGCCTTAGGGTATAAGTTTGACTGAATCCACCAACACCACTATCCCAGTACTATGTATAGTTTTGTTAGGACTTGTAATAATATTAATAAGATGATGTTTTTATTATTTCAGTGTCCTTATTTACTTTCTAGTACATTCAGTATGAGCAGAAGTTATTAGCTCACTCATTACTGATCAAAACACTTAGGAATAATTTATATCCAAATAAGGGGAGATTGTTGGGTCCATCAGTACCCAAGAATACTTAAAACAAGATTTGGACACAAATTAACTAAGTGTAAATTAAACCGAGAATAATTCAAGTCACTGAGTGAACAGTCACTCAGTGAGTCATCTTCAGGATGCTTAAGGCGAATTCAAGAAGAAGGATTCACTACTCAGGTAGGCGGTACTCCCTGAGTAGGACTTAAGCTAAAGAAGAAGATGATGGTTCGTGAGTGTTGGACAAGAACTCACTGAACCCCAGTCTCCTCAACAACAATAAGTGATTGAAGACTGAAGAAACCAACGCCTGAAATAAAGGCAGGAATAAGTGGGAAGTATTTTAGAAGATAAGAATGTCAGACCAAACACTCTTATCTTGTCAGATATCAACCTTCCCAAAAACGGCTAAAAGTCATGGAGTGTCAGACCAAACACTCCTAAAGACTTTTAGTCCATTCCTATTGGTTCTTGGAAATGACAATTACTGTTGTAATGGTCAGACACGCTTCCTCAACAAGTTGAAGTATTTTTAATCACTTTTACTCTTTTATACTTGTGTATAAATAGGTTCAGAATGAGAGAAGTTAAGTGTGTTTTGTACATTGAAAGCCTTAGACTTTTGCAAAATAACTTCTCTCCAACAAAGAGTAACCAGTCCCTGAGATAGCTCAGTGAGGCATATTGTTACCACTTAAGCATAGCTTAAGTTTAGATAGGAAAAACCATACTTTGTCTATTCAATTCCAAGTGTTTGTTCCGCAAAACACTTGGGTAATAGATTCTTTAATTCATTTATAATAAGAATTTAAACGTTGAAAATACTGTGTTTTTATATTAACGTTTCATTAACTGTTAGAAGTAATCACTACATTGTATTAGTCATAAACACAAATAGATTAACTTTCTAGTTAACTCTAAGCGTGTTAAGGGAACAACAACAACGTTCACCAATGTGTAAGCACTCGCCAAATGTATCGGTGTTGTGCCGTATGCCAATTGGTGTATGGGCTGTGCATTTCATGATAGGACTAATACTTAAAAGCATCATGTATCTCTTTTTACAACCAAACCTACTCTTTTTACTTATCAAGTTGAGAAGCCACTTACTTCAAATATGATTTCTGAATCGCGTCCATAAAAACCATGAAGTGCAATTTTATGTTACGTTATTGAAGTACCTCAAATAAGAAATTTATTTGGTGTTGTTCGATTTATTTTATATCATCGATCTTAAGTGATCCATCGAGATGGAATTTTCTTCTAAATACATATTTAGCTTGGGGTATCTACGTTTATTTACAAAGTCAATTGGTATATTGGATATTTGAAAGAAGATACATACTTTTTGTTCTGGCCATGTTGCTGAAAATTTTTACTTTTAACGACAGTGGAGCGTAGCGCGGAAAGGCAATCTAACGACTGCTAATAATATACTATATTGATTAATATTCGTCGTAACTAGCAAGTAGTAGGTAAAAGCAATTTTTACCATGAGCCAATCTATAGTCGACAAAACAGATGTCACAAAAGGTACATAAAAAGGTCGTTCAGACAAAAATATAAAAACGAATAAAGTGATATCAGTAGTGATATATATGTGCGAGACATGCACAAGACAATTTGTCTAAAAGTAATATTGGTACACAAAAAGTTGTCATGCTATATATTAATTAACAAACATTGAATAATTACCTAAGACAATCTAAATTATCGTGGGTGCTTACGTTTTAAGTGAGGTTTCATAACGGCAATTGATTTCAATGTTTTCTTTGAAGATGTCTACTAACACGATTTTTATTTTACTGTATTTATTATTATTATTATTATTATTATTATTATTATTATTATTATTATTATTATTATTTGATAAAAGGTTTTACCCTGGTAAAGTATGAGTAACACAAATTTTGATTGTGATATTTTCTAATTCAATTCATACACCACTCCTCTAATGTTAAACATTAACGTACAATCACGTAGTTATTTGAAAAATGTAATAAATTATATCCAAGTTATGTAACAAATTGTAATAAAACGATTTTCGTATTGCAAACCCGTAAGAATTATAGAGGAATTGAAATTGGTTCTACTATGCAAGTTTCTCGATTTTGATTTTGAACGTGAAGAGTTATTTCGAGTTTTTGTTTTTTGGTACTCAAGAAAACTTAATCTTGTTATATGTATGTCAAATCAACTGTAGCACTTTGTTAAGTTTTGTGGACAAATATTAATGTGTATGTCTAGAATCGAACTCGGGATCACGGGATTGCACACATTACGTATGAAGAAGTAATAGATAATAATTAATATATAAACCGTTATGTATTTAATTATTAGAACACAAAAATAACGACTAACGGACGTTAAGTAGTTAACGAGAATTGACTAACGACCGTTAGGGAATAAGAGAAGGATTATAGATAAAATTAGAGGAACAAGAAGCTTCCGAAATCCCTTGGTGATGCCTTGGCCGATCGGCATAGGGCTTGGTATACCCAACCCATTGCCAACTTGTTCTCCAAGATTCTCAATCTATAAATACAAGACATAAGGTTATTGTTTCATTAACTCTTGCACTCTTGCTATAACCCTAAAGTCTTTTTCTCTTCTTCTTCTTGCTAGGTCGATCGTCATAAGCCCTAATAGTGGCATCACGAGCCGTTTTAACATGTCATGATTATTAAATTCTAGATTAATATATGAACATGTCATGATGATTTCTAGATTAATATATGAACATGTCATGATTATTAAATTCTAACAGTGGCATCACGAGCCGTTTTAACATGTAATAAATTACCAAAACACATAAAAAACGAATATTGGATTAGGTTTTCATGTTGTCGATTTTTAGGGTTTAAAAACAATCGAAACCCTAATTTTTTTAGGGAGGGGGGGGGGGGGGGCGATGCCCTTTATAATTAAAAATTAGTGTTGTAGTTTTGAAACCCTAAAATTGTAACATGTTTATGTGATTAAAATGCGTATCTTGTGACTTCTATTAATCCATGATGAAACATGCATGTTTATCATGGATTAGGGTTTGATTAATTGTTAAGTTAATTTTCACATGTAATTATGATAGATCTAAAATTGGGGAAGACCTCAATTAATTATATTAATGAATCTATTATGTGCTATTTGGTATATATTTGTTAAGACTAACGCAATCGATACGTCGATGCATGTGGCTCACCTACCATTGTAGGTGATAGTCTTAGTTAAATATATGCATAATGAAACATATAAAGATTATTAATAGGTTTTATCAACAAGTTTGCATGTGGCTACTTGATACATAAATTAATTGTTAAGATTATGTGTACTTATTTAGTTGTTTATTTTTATTAATTACTTGTTTTTTGTTTAAATTGTATGACACGTTGTAAGCAAAAAAGGGTAATTTTTGAATAGAAAATAAATGGACTAAATAACTATGAAACTTGTTGTAATAAATTATAGATCTTGCAAAGTCTTATGGGCCGATAGTGGTTCGCTTCGCACGGTAATTTGCTCTCAGGCGAGACTAGCAAGATTATAGTTTATTACATGTTTTTAAGACTTAAAATTATAAACTTTTAATTGAGTGATGAATTTTGTACCAATAGTGTGAACGGCTTACCCAGTTTTGACAAACTATAAGAGGGGTATAAGGAGGATTGACATTAAATTGTCAAACCGAAAGAGACGCGTTTTTAATTGGCATTTAGTGCTGACGTTTGTCTCTCCGCTCCTTTGTGCGTCAAATTGGAGCTACCAAGTAAGCTATTTTATGTACAAAATCATCTCAATGGTGAATTGACCTCAATTCCACGTGCCACTTTGTGGTAATTATCCGAATAACTTGGGTCTTTTGACTAATGCAGCAGTAGGATATAGTGGGCGATAATTGTAGGCAATTATTTGATTGGTGAACCCAATACCTCAATTAAAACTTTGTTGATTTAAATCTTAGCCTAATTGGTAAATAAAAACGTTTTGAAAACTTATGATATGAAGATGTGTGCATGCTTCTTCGTACATATTTTGATTGACACATAAAAATTAATACTCTAAAATTTAAGTTCATGCCATCTAATTATAAGATACACTTGAAGTTATTATTTAGCCTAAGTGAGACCTTACCTAGATTTTAATGACAAGGTAAATTTCCATTATGCGTGAGACCAGTAATGGAGAATTTGCAGTTTCTAAATTAGACGACTTAATTAAGTTGTTAGTGAGACCTATAAACTTAAGGCATGAGATGGGATGAAACATGCTTACTTTTCAAATTGTATTTGGCAAATGTAAATCCCATAATGATCTAGGAGTCGGAAATTGTTTCCCGATTATTGTTCGACAGATTACCATATTTTGTACTTTCACTACTAGCAGATCAACTGATGTAGTGAAACTATGAAAATTTGGATCCTAGTTTTCAAGAAAATTCAATGGTTATATGAATATTTCCTTGGGTATTTTATTTTCTTGAAAAGTTGTATTATCAGAATACTAATATTTGAACTTTTTCTGTAAAAATGGCTCAACCCGATAATGTTGTACTAAGTTATGCTTTTAAAAACCACTTTGAAAGGGAAAAATTGACTGGCCCGAATTTCAATGACAGGTATAGGTCACTCAGGATTGTCTTGAGAGTGTCCGACAAACTGGAATACTTGAATAAGCCTTGCCCCCTTGAACCAGATGCTACTGAATCCGAGGATGTCAGAGAAGCCAGAAAATTGGAGTACAAAAAGCACAATGAAGTTGCGTGCTTGATGCTTGGAAGTATGACTCCCAAATTGCAAAAGCAGTTTGAGAACTATTTTCCTTATGATATGCTTCAAGAACTCCAAAAGACTTATGAGAAGCCACCTGCAGTTGAATTGTATGATTTGATCGATGCATTACATAGCTGCAAGCAGATGAAAGGTAAACCTATTAGTGATCATGTGTTGGAAATGAAGAGTTACATAGACCAACTACATCAGATCAACTACGTCTACCCAGAGAATGTATGTGTGAACCTAATTAACAGATCATTGAACAAGGATTTTCAAGGCTTTATTCAAAACTATAACATGCATTGCGCGGGGAAGACAGTCACGGAATTGCTTGCAATGCATGTGGACTATGAGAATGGTTTACAAAATAAGGCACCTACTCCTCAGGTATTAGCTATACAAGGAGGTAGGATCCAAAATCCAAAATCGCAGGCGAATAAGAAGGGTAAGGGTAAAGTTGACAAGGGTAAATAAGTTATGGCCTATCAACCTATGCCCAAGAAGAACAACCCTAATAAGAACAAGGTGAATCCTAACAAGAAGGATCAGGCTTGTCACCACTGCCATGAGATAGGACATTGGAAGCGGAACTGTCCACTCTATCTTGAGGAGTAGTGCGTGAAGAAGTTGAAGGTTGAGGCTGGTAAACCCAACACTTCAGGTGACTTTTTCATGATTGAATTATTTTCATTAACTCATAAAATAAATTCCTAGGTATACGATACTGGATGTGGTATTCATATTTGCAATACACTGCAGGGGTTTAGAGTTGAAAGAAAACTGGCCTATGGAGAACAATATCTGCACGTGGGTATCGGAGCACATACAGCTGTTGAAGCTATAGGCGTATTTAAATTAGTTTTGCCTTCGGGCTTAGTACTGTTTTTAAATAATTGCCATTCTGCACCTACTATTGTTAGAGGTGTTGTTTCCTTTTCGTGTTTATTGGATATTGGTTTTAAATATACTGTTACAAGCAATGGAATTTCTGTTTCTTTAAATGATGTTTTTTATTTTAATGCTGTTGCTGTGAATGATGTTTTTGAAATTGATATGAATGATTCCAATAATTATAATTCAATGTATAGCATCAATAATAAGAGAATCAAGAATGTTTTGGATTCATCTTATCTTTGGCATTGTCGACTTGCTCATATAGGCAAGACTCGTATGGAAAAGCAGCAACGCGATGGGCTTTTACAAGATATCAATGATGAATTATTTGATAAATGCGAATCTTGTATATCTGGAAAGATGACAAAGAAACCTTTTTAATAATCGTATGGAAAGGGCTTCTGATCTACTTGGTTTGATACATACTGATGTGCGTGGACCACTTAGATATGTGTCAAAGAGAGGTGCTAGCTACTTCTTAACCTTTACTGATGATTTCAGCCGTTATGGATATGTTTATTTACTTAAACATAAACATGAGGTATTTGAAACATTTAAGGTTTTCAAAGTAGAAGTAGAATTGCAACTTGGAAAGAAGATTAAAGCTCTTCGATCCGACAGAGGTGGTGAATACCTGAGTCAAGAGTTTATAGATTATTTAGCTGAGAATGGAATTGTCCAGTATCTCACATCTCCATATACTTCACAACAAAATGGTGTATCTGAGAGAAGAAATCGTACATTGTTGGACATGGTGCGATAAATGTTTAATCTTACAACTCTTCCTTTATCCTTTTGGGATTATGCCTTAGAATCTGCTATTCGCATTCTGAATATGGTTCCAACCAAGAAGGTTGATAAGACACCTTATGAGTTATGGTTTGGAAAAACTCCTAACTTATCTTATTTAAAGTGTGGGGTTGCGAGGCGTTTGTTAAACGTGACTCAGCAGATAAACTCCAACAGAGATCTGTAAAGTGTATCTTTGTAGGATACCCAAAGGAAATGATGGGTTACTAATTTTACTACCCACCTGAAAACAAAGTAATTGTTTCTAGGTATGGTGATTTTCTTGAAAAAGATCTTATATCTCAAGAATTCAGTGGGAGAATTTATGATATGGAAGATGATCAAGAAGATACATTACCTTCTGAAAACACTAGCGAACTTCCTGTGAAACCTGAAAGTCTGGGTCCTTCACCTGAAGTTGTTCCCATTTGCAGATCTGCAAGGACTGTGAAAGCACCTGAACGTCTATGTCTTAACGTAGAAGTTGAGGATACTATATTAGGGGATCTTGGAGAACCTGCTAATTATAGAGCTGCCATGAATGATCCTGAAAAAGATAAATGGCAGATTGCTATGAATGGGGAAATGCAAACCATGAGATACAATGAAGTCTGGATTGAAGTAGACCTTCCTCCCAATGCCAAGGTAGTTGGAAGTAAGTGGCTCTTCAAGAAGAAAACTGACATGGATGGCAATGTACACACCTATAAGGCTCGTTTGGTAGCTAAAGGCTTTACCCAAACATATGGTGTTGACTACGAGGAGACCTTTTCACCTATAGCTGACATAAGGGCTATTAGGATTCTCATAGCCATAGCAGCGTACTATGATTTTGAGATTTGGCAAATGGATGTCAAAACCGTCTTCTTAAATGGTCGCCTGGATGAAGACATCTATATGGCGCAACCTGAGGGGTTTGTGAATCCAAAGTTTCCAAACCGTGTATGCAAACTTCAAAGATCCATTTATGGATTGAAGCAAGCATCACGACAATGGAATAAGAGATTTGATGAAGAAATTAAAAGGTTTGGGTTTACTCAGAATCTGGATGAGCCATGTGTATATCACAAAGCTAGTGGGAGTGATGTTATTTTTCTAGTCCTATATGTTGATGACATATTAATCATGGGTAAAAATATTCCAAGATTGAAAGAGGCTAAAGCCTATCCTGGGAAATGTTTTTCCATGAAGGATTTAGGAAAAGCAGCATACATTCTGGGAATCAAGATTTATAGAGATAGATCAAAGCGGTTGATTGGATTAAGCCAAAGTGCTTACATTGATAAAATATTGAAGAGATTCAATATGCAAAATTCCAATGAGGGATATTTGCCGATGCAAGAGAATCATGGTTTAAGTAGCAAAGCATGTGCTTCAACACCTGAAGAGGTGACACGCATGAAGAGAGTCCCTTATGCTTCGGCTGTGGGATCTATTATGTATGCGGTGAGATGCACCAGGCCTGATGTGGCGTTTGCTCAAAATATAAACAGTCATTATCAACAGAATCCAGGTGAACTCCATTGGACTACTGTTAAACATATTCTCAATTACTTGAGAGCTACAAGAGATATGTTTTTAGTATATGGTGGAAATCCAGAAGCAGAACTTGGTGTTACAGGTTACTGCGATGCTTTCTGGAAATGTGATAAAGATGATACGAATTCTCAGATGGGTTATGTCTTTGTCATTAATAGAGGAGTTGTGGATTGGAAAAGCAAGAAGCAGAGTACAATAGCGATGTCTGCAACAGAAAGTGAGTATATTGCTGCTTCAGAAGCTGCAATGGAAGCTGTCTGGATTAGGAAGTTCATTTCAGGGCTTGGAGTTATGCCCTCAATCGAAAAACCTATAAAGATGTATTGTGACAATTCAGCCGCAATTACATTTGCCAATGAACATGGAATCATGAAAGGCACCAGACATTTCCCGATTAAATATCACTATGTTCGAGAACAAGTGGAGATAGGTGAAATCGAGTTACTCAAAGTTCACATAGATAATAACCTAGCTGATCCTTTAACGAAGGCTTTACCTGGTGCAAAGCTTTATCAACATGCTGAAGGCATAGGACTTCGTTTAGCTAGTAGTTTCATGCCCATCTGTGATTAGTGTTTGGATAATGTGATGTTATGAACAATTATTATTTTAATAAAATAAAATACTTGTTATGTTTGATTATCATTTTCTTAATAATATATCCTGTATTTGCATGTTTAATCCTTGAATATATTGATTATTCTAAATTGTCCGTTGTCACTTAATGATATGGGAATATCATTAAATTAAGAATAATCTGAGTATTGGTAGAATATACTTGAAAGTATATTGATGCGTTGACATGCCAATTTCACATGATATTCAATGAATTGAATATAGGACTTATCACAACTTCATGAGTTTACTTTATGGATCTTGTCATCAAGTAAATCATGTATATATAGTTATCCTCAGAGTTGAGATACCAGATAAGTGTCATGGATGTAGTGCATTTCTGTAAAGCAATTTAACGCTATACATTACTGGTAGCCATAAGGACTGTTTTCAGAAATGTTGCAAAGTTCATGGGTTAGGCTTGTAGTCAAGAGAGAATTTGTTCATTCAAATTTGTTTTGAAGTTTAATACTGCTGGGCCCCTCGTATGGTTGACAAGATGTTTGCGTGGCCACGCCCAAGATCTATCTGGAATACGTTCATACGATTTGGTAATCTTGTTCAATCAGAAACAACGAGAAACTGAATGGTTAATTAAAGAATGATTGAGATTCATATCTTTATTAACGTGGTATTAGAAACAAAATGATAAGTATGATGATGAATCATCGAATGGTTTTTTCAGGAGACCAACCCTCGAGTTGTACTAGGGGTATTGGCGTGTTGCTAGACGCTAACCAATGTCATTACACGATTAATAGATGTCCAAGTGTGAGCTGTTAAGTTTTGTGGACAAATATTAATGTGTATGTCTAGAATCGAACTCGGGACCACGGGATTGCACACATTATGTATGAAGAATTAATGGATAATAATTAATATATAAACCGTTATGTATTTAATTATTAGAACACAAAAATAACGCCTAACGGACGTTAAGTAGTTAACGAGAATTGACTAACGACCCGTTAGAGAATAAGAGAAGGACTATAGATGAAATTAGAGGAAAAAGAAGCTTCCGGAATCCCTTGGTGATGCCTTGGCCGATCGGCATAGGGCTTGGTATACCCAACCCATTGCCAACTTGTTCTCCAAGATTTTCAATCTATAAATACAAGACCTAAGGTTATTGTTTCATTAACTTTTGCACTCTTGCTATAACCCTAAAGTCTTTTTCTCTTCTTCTTCTTGCTAGGTCGATCGTCATAAGCCCTAATAGGGTCGATCGACTTGATTTTTTGTAAGCAAAATTGTTTGGTTTATTTTGTGTTTACATTACTAGCATAAAAATTAATTCGGTCATGTTACGTGTGTACAAGATCGTGGTATTAACTCATCATAGTTAATATCTTGGATTGAGATACAAAACGGTAAGGAGTATCTCGTTAATCCGTTCTTGATAAAGATTGAAGAAGATTTGAAGTTTGATTCTTGTTGTGCTAGAATCAAAAGGTACGTTCACTTTATTTTTCGGTTAATTCTTTATGTGTTAAAATAGATCATACGCTTCCGCAACGTGTATGATGATTTCTAGATTAATATATAAACATATCATGATTATTAAATTCTAACACACTTTAGATCGGATGAAGGGTTTACATCTAAACGACTAGATGGCACCATAAATTAAACGCTTTAGCAAAGTATATTTATGAAATTGTTAACAAACCATATGGACAAGTACCTAAGCGTTGTCTATCATTTATAGCTGAAAAGGCCATGACACTCGATCGATCATGATGTCATTTTGAACTTGCTTCATAACTTATAATCCCAAAAACCACTATATATAGATGAAGTATATATCTCCAAATAATGAGTTTGTTTTTTTGTAATTCATTAAGTACGACTAATGCAATATATCCTGTCACAGAACAAAAACCTATCGTATAAATATTGATTCACATGCGTCCAAAGTATCGCAAAAAATTTGAGCATATGAAATAAATGATCGAGTCTTAAGGCTTCCAAATTTACCATGAACATGTAACGTTCTATAGTCAGATAAGACCATAGCACTTAATAACTTATAAAGCACATCTTGGAGCTGAAATCTTTACAGTCTTCCATGTTTTTTGCGCTGGTAACTCGATCATATAAAAACATTTAAATTCAAAAGTTGAGCACAAGATCTTTAAAAGCTTGTACGGTCGAATTTTCATAAAAAAGATGCCATGCATTATCAACTCTTCCCAATTAAGCAACCCTAAAGATTTGTGACGAGAGTGGATCTAAAAGTGAAGTTGGCCTAAAAGAGACGATTAAATTAAGACAATTATTGTTGAAGAGTACTTTTCTTTGAAAAAACTTGTGTCTCTTTTCTGACTGCTTTAGTTTCTAAGAGTTGGTATTGTGTTTGGATTGGGTAGTCACTTGGCACTAAACAATTGGTTCCATTTTCGGAAAACGATTTAAAACCCTAAACTAGTTCAACACATATTCAACACATGTATGTGTCATTGTCGGGTTAAAAAGTTTTTACATATGCATAATCTTGTCAATCAAACAAATCGATGGTTCTGATCACTCTATCTTCACGAGCAAGAATGAATATCTTTTATTTTGTACTTTTACTCATTACTCCGTAGTAGTTTTATGTTTATGGAGCTAACCAAAATATTTGTATTTGTAAAACCTTAGCTACAAATGAGTTATCTAACTTATATATTGATTCATTGATTGCCACAATTATATTTTACAAATCTAGATAGTTTGTAGTGCTACAAATCGGGCTTAGGCAAGTTATTTTTGTGTATTTTGTTTTTGGGAAAATCACCTAAAAATGTAGTAAACTTACCCATTTTTCTAGTTGAGTGTAGTCATTTTTTTTTTTGTTATTATATACACCAAACTTTTGAATTTTGACCTTTCTGTGTATTTATGTATGTAAAATGACCATTTTACCCTTATTGACAGCGAAGGGTAAAATGGTCATTTTACATGCATAAATACACACAAAAGTCGAAATCAGAAAGTTTAGGGTATATAAAAGCCAAAAAAGAAAAAAAAAATTATTACCGACAACTAGAAAAATTAACAAATTTACTACATTTTTAGATTTTTTTAACAGCAATTTTTTTTTTTTTTTAACAGCAATATCATTAACATACTATAGCAAGGGAACTAGAGGAAAAAAGAACATATTACATCAGTTGTGAAAGCCAATTTAGTATAAAAAATCCGACTTAACAAGCAAGCTTAATTCGCTTTTTTAAACCTTTAGCATAGGTTTTAAGTCGAAGCACACCCGGTTTCTAAACCTCCAAGTAACTTAGCTTGGAAAGGTTTGCAGAATCACTCACACGAGCTAAGCCTGTGACCCTGCGTACAACATCATATCGACCTACTTTGACGTTCCTTCAAACTTCCATTTCTGGTCATGCTCGAAAATCTCGGACGTGTCATTTTCCAATCACGTTATCATACAAATATCAAATTACATCTCATCAATATAAATTTATGGTCGACGATTCTAAAACATAACCTCAGCGATGAACATACTAGCTCATTAAACAAATGGAAGTTTAATGATATAGTGATGATATTCTAAATATTTGTTTACCTTTTTTAACATTTTAGTCAGAGGTACATTACATTATTACGGTTTTGCAATGAAGAGGATTCACATTTTTCTCATGTACAAATAAACATAGACAGGTAAACAGATAAAAATTTCTTTGTTCATGTTATCTGAAGAAGTCAATCAAGTCTTTGATTCAGATGTGCACGGCTTAACCGGGTACCCGTAACCGTTCCTGACTGTGTATGTAGTAAGTTTGAACCTAAAACCCTTGCTAGGACATCGTGTGCTTATAAAGCTAACAATTAGTGGTAGTTATATTCGCATATACAAAATTTTAACCGGATAGAATGGTTTGTGTTTCTTCAATTGTTTATGAGCTAGACTAATAAAATCTGTTTATAATTTTTCTTTTAGACAACATACGGATAAGCACAAATAATGTGGTGATGATTAATTTAGCAATGACGACTTCAATTCATACTTTTCGACCTTTAAATTAATAAGCAATACGTTATTTCACCTTTTCAGCATTATATACAGTTAACTACTTAAAGATTTTAGTAAAAGAAATTACTCCCTCCGTCTTATATTAAGTGTCTATAATGAAATTTTGGGATGTCCCAAATTAAGTGTCCATATAGTATTCCAACCAAATGACATGAGACTTTAGTGGGTAAAAATGATATTTGATTGGTAGAGAGTGTAATTAGTGGAATTTCCTAAAACTTTATGTATTTTGAAAGTGGACACTTAATATGGGAGAGCGAGTAGTTAATCCATTAGAAAAATACATACAAATTAGCCAAACAAAATGGATGCCTTAGCAATGATGACAATTAATGGGAAATTTATGTCGCCTTCTTCTTTTTCTAAAGAAAAATAAAATAAAATAAAAAACGTGGGAATTCATCCAATTAAAACTGAACCTTTCAAATTATTGTCACAAAACTCACATGTCATATATGCATTATCCGAAGAGGTCTTGGTTTTATATTTATTTATGAAAAAATTAGAAGATGACATATCAGAGATTATAAAATTAACAAATTACTATATATTTATTCAATTTTCTATTTTGAGTTTATAAACTTGTTTCTATATGTTGGCTTAGAGCACAAGATACTCGATCTATTTTTCGTCTTGCGCCGTCCTTAAAACACGACACGATGGCGCCAGACCCACACCGTGGGTGGCGTTTTCGTGCATCGTGCCATCCCTACCAACCCAAATAGTCTCGTAATTTCTTCTTTTTTTGTGTTTTTTTTCTTGTTTTATTTGTGTTTTAGTAGGTTATGTGTCAGCCAGAGGGTGTCCCATGAAATCATAGGAGTGATGTTTTGTGTGGTGTGCTAGATTTTGATGATATAAGAAAAAAATGCTGAGGTGACAACACTTTATCCATGACAACACACGACGGCACCAATGATTACCTTATGCTCTTAGAGATATAAATGAACACGTAAATGATTTTGAGGGAGTTGCATATATATCATTCAAAATCTCAAAATTGCATATATATCTAACTTAAACTTGTGATCGCATATATATCCTTTTAAAAGCTTAAAAATTGCGTATATATCCAATTTAAACTTATTATTGCATATGCATCCATCATAAATCTTATAAATGTCATATGTATCCAAATAATTATTTAGTATATTACAACTCTAAAATACATAAGACCACTATAATTATTAAAAAAATTAATTATTTTCTCTTTATTTATAAACTTATTGGCAATATTATATTATTTTTTTAAAAACATACTTTATCTGTTAAACATATATAATAATCATGATATCTATGATGAGTTTGTCTCATGTATATATATGAGATAAGGTGACTTCTTATGAGGTTAAATATTGTCTTGATATATTGTTTTTGTTCATCTAATTCATTTTGAACGTCGAGACATCGTACCCTTGAAACAAATGTTATTGTTGCTATTTTTAAAATTATAATTACAACAATTTAGAGTTTAAAATTATATAAATATTTATTTCGATAAATATGACATATTAAAGGTTTAGAAATAATATATATATGTAATTACGAATGTTTAGAAAAATATATATGCAATTAGTAGTTTAACTTGTATATATATGCAATTTTTGAGCTTTTGGAAGAATTTATATACAATTATGAGTTTATATTAGATATATATGCAAATTTTAGATTTTGAAATGATATATATATATATATATATATATATATATATATATATATATATATATATATAAATATATATATAATTGTAAATTAATTAGTATAATGTAATTTTAAGATTTTAAAATGATATATATGAAATTCTCCAATGATTTTTAACCAAATGATTGTACGTTTACGTGTAATGTTTATGTTAAGTTGACTTTTGTTACAGAAAACAAGTTGCGTTGATAGTCATGAACCCAATATTGTCATCTAATATCGCGAAAACCAAATTAAGAAGACAAATATTACCACATAGAAATATCATCCAAGTGGGACCTATTTGGCGGACACTATGAGTTAAAAAAACAGGTGAAAAAAATCTACGAGAGACAACAAAGTCACACAATTGCGAAAAGAGAGTAAAAGTCGTGAATTTTGCTGATCCAGAGGAGCAAATGAAGCCATGACAAATAAATCATGATGGGTATCTTTCGTATCTCAATAATCTTCATTCTAGATTGCCAAATCTTGCTACTTTTGTCCATTTTTTAAAAAGATACTTTGCAGCAAGTACATGTATAAGATGATATCTACATACCACATAGTGTTTTTTTCTTTCTTTTGGTGTGACTAGCATTAAATGTATAAGATGATAGCATGGAAATGGGTCGCATGTAATGAATCAAATATAGCTTTCCTAAGAAAAGTTCCAAAGAAATATATATCACACTTTAAATGCATGGCTAAAAACACATTTATATATTACGTCAAAGAAAAGTAGTCAAAAGATTTGATCCATTATATGTCATTTATATTCCCCACATACAAGAAACAAATAAAGAAAACAACTCAATAGAATTTTGTTGATGACTAATTATAAATAAATAAAGAAGTTACATGACAAAACTGTTGAAGTTAATTCTCATTAATTATTAATTATATTAACGATTACAGTATTAATTACATGTCAAAGTATATATACTCATAACTAGGGGTGAGCAAAAAAAAAACCGAAACCGAAAAAACCCGAACCGAAATAACCGACCGAAACTAAAAACCGATGGTTCGGTTTTTACTATTTCAAAAACTGAAAAATTCGGTTCGGTTTCGGTTTTTGTCCAAAATCGAACCGAACCGTTTTTATTATATAATAATGTATAATTAACATAATATAAATAAATAACTAAATAAATCAAATTTATAAATTCATATTCATTTTATAGAAATATGAGATAAACATTATTATGCTTAGATTGACAAAAAAAGTAAAGAAAAATAAGCTTGTTGGTATAAATTGGCGACGCCCAAATGATAACGGTTAAAAACCGAAACCGTTAATAAACCGAAAAAAACCGAACCGCCAAAAACTGAACGGTTTCGGTTTTGGGTTTTATAAAAACCGAATATTTCGGTTCGGTTTCGGTTTTAGCCAAAAACCGACCCAAATCGAAACGTGCACACCCCTACTCATAACAAATAGGCTTAACCATAAACAAATCCTAATCCAATACAAACAATGGGCCAATACAAATCATGGGCCAAACTTATAAATTAATCCATTAACACCCCCTCCCGCAGTTAGAGCGAGAAAGGAACGAATGCTCAAACCGTCAAGAAAATCAGAAAACAAAGCAGATGAAAGACCTTTGTTGAAGATGTCAGCAAACTGATAACGCAAGAGAACATGCAAAACACACACATGGCCAGAAGCCACCAAATCACGAACAAAGTGAATGTTAATCTCAATGTGCTTCATGCGTTGATGCTGCACAGGGTTAGTGTTGAATTATTGCCTCATAATCTGATTATTGCTCTTTTGTTTTATGCTTATTATGTGATTAATTATTTTCAGGGGCTCCTTTGGAATCTTGAGCTTCATGAAGGTCCTTGCTGGAACTTGAAGGTTGTGGCAATTGTGAGAATAAAAGATTTTGGAGGGCTGAAGTGCTTCTTATGGTTTATATATATTTCCCAGCCTCCCTAGGTTATGACACGACACAAACATTCTCTCCATCTCAAATAAAAATGTATATAAAAACGTAAATAAAAACATAGATAAAAACGTATATAAAAACATAAAGTGAATGTTAATCTCAATGTGCTTCATGTGTTGATGCTGCACAGGGTTAGTGTTGAATTATTGCCTCATAATCTGATTATTCTCTTTGTTTTATGCTTATATGTATTAATTATTTTCAGGGCTCCTTGGAATCTGGCTTCTTGAAGGTCCTTGCTGGAACTTTAAGTTGTGGCAATTGTGAGAATAAAAGATTTGGAGGGCTGAAGTGCTTCTTATGGTTTATAATTTCCCAGCCTCCTAGGTTATGACACGACTCAAACCATTCTCTCCATCTCAAATAAAAACGTATATAAAAACGTAAATAAAAATATAGATAAAACGTAATAAAAACATATTTAAAAATGTGTATAAAAATATGTGTATAAAAATGTGCATAAAAACTTATATAAAAACGTAGATATATAAAAAAAAAAACATATATAAAAACGTATATAAAAGCCTAAATAAAAACATAGATTATAAAAAATATATATATATATATATATAATATATAATATATATATATATTATAATATATATATATATATAAACGTATATAAAAGCCTAAATAAAAACATAGATTAAAACGTAGATAAAAACATAAGTAAAAATGTATAGAAACATGTGTATAAAAACTATTGGACTAAAAGTGAAACACTCGACAAACCAGAAGGACCAAAAATAATGTAGTTAACTCTTTTATTTAACAATATAAATGAAAAGACAAAAATGCCCTCAGATTTAACAGTCAAAATTGGTCAAACTAACGGTCAACAAAAAATTGGACCAAAACCGTTACGGGTCAGCGGGTTTTGGACAAGATCCGTTACTTTTCAAACTATTGGACCAAAATCGTTACACCCGGTAAACCACAAGGACCAAAAATGTAGTTAACTCTTTTCAATTAGATGTTAACAATGCTTTTTTGTATGGTGAGTTGGAAAAAGACGTGTACATGAAAATTCCTGAAGGCTATGCCTAACAAAGTCTGTAAGTTAAAAAAATCTCTATATGGCTTAAAACAGGCTCCTAGAAAATGGAATGAGAAACTAGTTGGTGTGCTTTCTGAGTGTGAATTCACTCAGAGTTTAAATGATCATTCATTATTTGTTAAATCTTTCAACGACATGTTTATTGCCCTCTTGGTTTATGTTGATGATATCATCATCTATGGAAATAACTTAAATGAAGTTAACAAGTTTAAAAGTGTTCTGAGCTCTAAATACAATTTCAAATCAAGGATTTGGGAAAACTCAAATACTTCTTAGGCATTGAAGTACTTGAATCTGGTAATGATATTTGTCTCAGCCAAAGGAAATGCTGTGTTAATACAAACATCGTCCTAAAAACATTATTTATATTTTACGATCTTTACTATATTTTGTTAATGACAATTATAAGGTTTATCTTTAGCAAACCATAATTATAAGTTGAAGTCTTTTACATTTATAGTAATAAGCTTTAAAAACTCATTACAACATGCTACATGATCACTAGAATATACATAGGACATACATATGTACATTTACATGTTTACATTTTTATTCTTAAAAATAGAAATATATACATGACATCATGGCATACATCATTTGGATATCTTGAAGATTTAGTAATTATCTTGGAAAGATCTTCAAGCAAAGAATTGGATTGTGTAAGCTCTTGACAAGATTTTGGAAAGATATGTAAAGATTTGCTGTCAGGTTCTGGCGGAACCAAACAGCAAAGGGGACGAACCCTAGGATTTGGGTCCGCCAAACCCGTGGACTGTATGATCAGTTTGCCTATAAATAGCAAGCTGATCATTCATGTTCACTCATCACTCATATAGCAAAAACTACATTATACATTCTTTCATACATTACTAACCCATTCATTCATTTCATTTGTAGTGATCTTTCTTTTGTAGCAAAGAGATCAAGCATTACAAGCTTCAACGCACTGTTGCAAGACTTGTTAGTTAGATACTGTGTGATTTGTAGTTTATCACGCATCATTGTTATACCAAACATTCAGTAGTGATCGGTTAGTGTTTTAGTCCTCAAAACACATAGAGTGTCGGGAGTGGTTGTACCCTTGTAAAGAACTCGGTATTTAGCTTAGTACCGAAAAAAGTGTAAGCGACGTTAGGTTGGTTCTACCTCGAACTAGAACTCGGTATTTAGCTTTGTACCGGATAAAGAGTAAGCGACGTGTAAAGGTTTTCTCCGCCTAGAAGGGAGCTTGTTTCTTAGTGAAGAAAAACTCTTGAGTTAGAGGCTCGAGGAGTGGAGTAGGGCAAGGAAGAGAGTCCTTGTAGACCGAACCACTATAAACATCCGTGTTGTGGTTTGATTGTTTCTTTCCTTACTTACTTTATTTATATTGTTTGATTGTTTACATTAAGTTGAAATCACGTCAAGTATTCAAAGCGAATTAAATTTAAAACGGTAAAAACTATTAAACCCCCTTCTAGTTTTTCACATACTGCATTGAACTATTGCATGAGTTTGGAATGTTTGGTTGCAAACCCACCTCTGTTCCATGGAACCCAACACTGTACTCAACTTTAAAGTCAGTGATGTTGACCCTCCTTTTGACAACATCAATGGTTTTCCACATACTTACTTTATTTATATTGTTTGATTGTTTACATTAAGTTGAAATCACGTCAAGTATTCAAAGCGAATTAAATTTAAAAATAGTCTTATATATTGGAAAAATCGCTTTGAAACTTAGGTGAAGTCAAAGGATATAGATCTATGGTACATCATTGTAGAAGGTGACCATAAACCTATAATTAAGGATATATCTGTTGAATTTTTATATCATAACAACTATATATAAACACGTAAACATCATCAAAGCATGCAGCGGAAGTAAAGATCTAATACTTGTAATTAGTTAACCGAATTAAAAGAATATGCGTACCTTTATGATTTCTAGCTAAACAAGAAATTGATCACACAAGAACCAATAAAACCCTAACTTAGGGTTTAGTAAAATCGACTTCACCTAAGTCGAATGGGAAAAGAATCACAAACAAAAGTATGTTTGTTCTTCGTTCTTGTACACACGTATTACTAACGTTTCAATTAGAAAAGCTAGGTTCTTGAATCACAAACAAAACCAACACTTGGTTTGAGCTCAAAGAATCGATCCTAAGGGTATAGGAGGGAGGCCGATCGGTTTTAAGCACAAGGGAGGAGAGAAGAAGAGAAGTTAGGGTTTGTAAGGAACCAAGATTAAGAAGAATGAATACAAGAGGCCTTGTATTTATACTAGAGTAATCTTGGTGACCAAGTTAGGGTTGGAAAACCCTCCCTTCTCCCATTCGGCCGATCATAGGGAATCCAAGAGGGATTCTAGATCCTTCTTGACTAGTTTCCTTATTTCCGTCTCCCTTTAACATTTAACGACCGTTAGCCAATTCCCGTTAAGTACTAACGTCCGTTAAGTGTTCATTTGTGAAATTAATAATTAAACATAACTTATTATATTAATTATTAAAACATTGAAACTTATACGTAAAGTGTGAAATCCCGAAGTCTCGTGTTCGAATCCGGTCATACATATATTAATTTATATCCACAAAACTAACAATATCAAGCAGTCGGGATGAGGATATTTCTCTTACTCGTCACAGTGATGAGCAAAAGAAATTAATTGCCAAAAATAATGAAGCTAAAATGATGCTTTATAATGCTTTACCTAGGAAAGAATATGAAAGAGTATTTACGTGTAAAACCGCTAAAGATATTTGGCAATCCTTAATTATCACTCATCAAGGGAACTCACAAGTAAAGGATAACAAAATTGATCTTCTTGTTCAACAATATTAACAATTTGTTATCCCTGAAGAGGAGACCATTGATAGTGCATTTGCTAGGTTTAATTCTATTGTTACTTCTCTTAAGGCACTTGACGATTCTTTTTCTAGTAAGAACTTTGTCAGGAAATTTCTTAGAGCACTTCATCCGAAGTGGAGAGCAAAGGTGACGGCCATTGAAGAATCCAGGGATTTTTCAAGCATGCCACTTGACGAGCTCATAGGAAATCTCAAAGTTCATGAGATGGTGATGGAAAAAGATTCAGAGATAGTCAAAGGCAAAAATAAAAAGTTCAAGTCCATTGCCTTAAAAGCTAGGGTAGAGTCAAGTGATGATGAAGAGTCAAGTTCAGATAGCGAAGACGAAGAGTATGCCATGGCCGTAAGAGATTTCAATAAGTTCTTCAGAAGACGAGGAAAGTTTGTTAGACAACCTCGAGAAGAAAAGAAATCCTTCCAGAAAGATCGTGATGATAAGAAAGGCAAAGTAGATAGGAAGTGCTTTAGATGCGGGGATACTAGTCATCTAATAGGAGAATGTCCGAAGCCACCCAAGAACAAGACTCAAAGAGCCTTTGTTAGTGGTGCTTGGAGTGACAGTGAAGATGATGACGAAGAGCCCAAGAATGACGAAGTTGCTCTTATGGCTCATGCTCTAACGAGGTACAATCTGACTCATCTTACTCCTCTATTGATGATGACACCTTAGAAATAAAATATAACAAACTGTGTGAAATTACCCTAAAAATCATAAACAAAAATAAGTTTTTAAAAACCAAAAAGGAATTTTTGGAAAATGAAGTTTATTGGTTAAAAGAAAAATCTATGCGATTAGAAAAGGGTAAAGATGTTAAAGAAACATGTGTTTCATGTCAAGAACTTAAATTAGAACTAGAAACACTTAAGTCCACACAGGAAGAACTTATCAAATAAAATTCTAAATTTAAAAGGTTTGATAAAAAACATTAGTTGTATAGATGATCTAATGAAAGTTCAAAAGTTGCCTCATGATAAAACCGGATTAGGCTTTATGAAACTAGGAGACTTAAGTAGCTTTAAGAAACAAGCAGTGAAAGAACAAGAAACTGTTCCAACAAGTTCAGACACCCACGGATCCGACGGAACCAAAAATTTGGTTCCGCCAGTAGTGGCCAAAGGTTCCGCGGGAACTGTTGCTGAACAGAAGGTATGTACTTCAGATCGTACTAAATTTGTTAAAGTCACAAGAAAACCTAGCACTAGTACAATTGTTAACAAACAAAAACCAGCAGTTGCTATAGGAATATGACAAGTTAAAAATGAGTTTAGAACTAAAACGGTTCAACAGAGACCTAGAACTACTATTCCCAAATGCCCCTTTCCAAAGAGTAATTACAACTCACAGCATCATTATCAAAATAGTTGGAATCCAAACTTACCTAGAAGTTATCAAGGTCCCAACTACATGCCATGAAACCCATATCCACCGTTTCCATACATGAATCAAGATAATGAAATGTTTAACCCAAATAGACCCATGAGATATTGGGGACCAAACGCTTGAGTTTTTCTTTAACTTAGGTATGCTTGAAAGTCGGGTTAGAACCGGACGAGTGGATTAAAGATAGTGGGTGTTCAAGGCACATGACGGAAAACAAAAGCCTTTTCTCAACCTACCAAGTGTACGACGGAGGTAATGTTACGTTCGGTAGCAAGCTTAAAAGTAAAATTATCGGAAAAGGTACAATCTCTTATGACTCTCTCACTATTGATGATGTTGCTCATGTAGATTGAGGAGTGGATTCGATACACTATAAGGTTGTTAGACCTTTGTTGCTTTATGTATATGATATATTTAGTTAATATGATTAAGTATGCGGAATCTACTTAACCACACTTAGAAGGTTATTTGGATATGGAAATGGAAATTAATGCTTTAGTAACGAACAATGAACATGCAATGTTAACACCAAACGATTCAATATTATTCAAGATAATACGAGTGATCTTTACTATCACTAGGGTTACAAAAACCTTGAATCTTATGTTTCTATCACTTATGATATTGTTGTGTTTGTTCTATGTTCTTAACAGTTATGATCTAATTTATGCGTACAATATCTTAGCCTATGATTTCTCTTTTATTGTCCAAGAGAGATCTTTACAATATTGTCAAGTCTAATCGAACACATGCTTGAGAGTGTCAGTCATTAAGATACAACATGTATCTGTGTTTACAAGTTGTTACTGAACACTTTGTCTAAAGATATTATCTACCGTGTATTGTTGACTATTATACACATAATATCTTTGTATTCTTATCCAACCAGCAGTAGAATACTTCAATAGTTATCCACTCAGCAGTAGAATCTTCTTTACTAGCAGAAGCATCATTCAGTAGTAGAATGTTTAACGCTAGCAGTAGAATCAAATGCACTAGCAGTAGAATGATACTTAGAGTATTTCTTTGAGCAGTAACGATCTTGTAAACATGTAATTTCCAATACTAATCTTCAGAACATTTAATTCCCAACAATCCTCCCCTAAACATGTGAATCCTTTTCAACATGTTTCTGAATTAAATTATGGATTGTGAAAATCTTTTAAACACTTCTGTAGTCAGATTCTTGATCTGAGCTATCTTCTGTTCTTCAAGATTAAATATCTTTCTCAGTAACTCATCTGCCATTTTCTTTTGACTTCGACAATATTAGAACCTATCTTCTAGCTTTAAACAAAGCCTAAAAGATGGTGCAATTTCCTTGGATGGAGGAATTATAAGAGGCAATGATGCTGTGTATCTTGGATGCTTGTTTCAACAAGTGAAATCATCTATCAGCATGCCTTTGCAAGTGATGAACAAACGTAGTGAACTGTAATTGACCTAGATAGAACTTTCTCCTTTGGAATGCTTCATCCCTTCTGAATATATATAATACTCCAGAATCAGCTCTGTTCTTGTCATTTTCAACCTCCATGTCATCATCTTGTATGCTCTTGTCTTTTCCTCCATTACATTTGGTTAATCTTCCTTGGGCTTTATTTCCTCCCCTGAGATGCAAATAACATTTTATCCTCCCCTGTTTGGAAGATCTCTCACCATCATTCCATCATTATCTGATCTACCAATGTGAACTTGTTTTCAGACAATGTTGTACATGAAGCCATCAATTCCTTAAGAGTTTATGTGATGCCCTCATCACTTCTAGGTGTGTTAACTCCTATGAGAGGTGATTCATGGGGCATTGACTCATTATCCATCAATGGATGGTTTTACTGAGTCCCTTTGAAAATCCTTTTTAAGAAACTTTTGACTTAGCAGTATGTTCATGATTTTATTATAGAAAAATCATTCTGCTTTTAACCATTTTGAAGGGATTAAGTGTATAATAGACACTTAATCAAGAATGCGGTTTAAAGCAACTTTTGGTTGTGTGAGAACCAATATTTTTCAGTTATAAATAACTGCCTGTGTAAAGATAAACCAATTAAAAATGCTTTCTTGACAGGGTTTCCAGCTCATAGCAATTGTTGCCTCTAACACAAGTGTTAGATTCACTTTTACTAGCTGTTCTTTCTATCAGATGTCCTTAGACTTGCTCATTATACTTAAAAGTATAAAATGATAGAAAGTGAGTTATGTCAGTTACTATCTGACCAACTGAGCCATCAAGTCAATGTGAAACATGATAACTAGGTTTTAAGAAATAAGTTTTAAAGAATCAATTAACTTAGGTGTTAACCTTTGTTAATGAATTCCCAAACTCAGTCCATCATAAACCTATTATTTTAGCAACTAGAATCATTCTGCTGCTTCCATTTCACTTGAAACTTCCTTTTTGTTCAATGTTCATACCTGAAAATGTTAGTCCAAAACCAAGAAACAAAATGCAAAGCATATGTCTTATAGCAGTATCATAGTATGACTTAACAAATATGAACTTAACAAACAAAAATTTGTACCAGCAGCACAAACTTTTCACTAACAGTAGTATCTTATAAAGCCAGCAGTACAATAAAAAATTTATATACAAAAACCACACAGATTAAAAAGTTTAAGGATTAAGCATTCCAATACTTGCTACCAAGTATTGAAACCTTCCAACATCAAAAGCTTTAGTGAGAAGATCTGAAAAGTTATGATCAAAATCAATTTTAAGAACTTGAATCAACTTTTTCTCATTACAATCTCTAATAAAATGATGTCTTATTTCAATGTGTTTTGTTTTAGAATGTTGCACTGGATTTTTAATTATGCAAATAGTACTACTATTATCAATATGTATGACAGTGTTCATAAAATTGTACCCATAGTCAAGAAGTTGGTTTTGAAGCCATAGGACTTGACCACAGCAACTTGCAGCAGCTACATATTCAGCTTCAGTTGTTGAAGTAGCCACAATTGTTTGCTTCTTACACTGCCATGAGATAAGTCTACACCCAAGAAATTGACATCCTCCAGTTGTTGACTTTCTGTCCAAGCTAGCACCAGCATAATCACTATCCGAAAATGCTACCAAGTCAAAAGGTGGTTCCCTTGAATACCATAGACCCAACCTTGGTTGACCCTTGAGATATCTAAAAATCCTCTTGACTACTGTTAAATGAGAAACCTTTGGAGTTACTTGAAATCTTGCACAAGCACAAACAGAGAACATGATGTCAGGTCTTGATGATGTGAGATACATCAAAGAACCTATCATAGATCTGTAAGTATGTACATCTATATTGTCTCCATCTAAATCTTTAAGAAGTGGCTTCTCAGAGTCCATTGGTGTGCTTGCCATTTTTGAATCAGCAAAGTTGAATTTTCTTAGTATCTCAGCAACATATTTATATTGACTAATAAATATGCCTTCACATGATTGTTTAACTTGCAGACCCAAAAAGAATGTAAGTTCCCCCATGGAACTCATTTGAAACTTATCATGCATAAGCTTCTCAAACTCCAAACACATCTCCTTCCTTGTAGATCCAAAGATGATATCATCCGCATATACCTGTACTAGCAAAAGGTCACTCTTGTGCTTCTTGATGAATAATGTCTGATCAATCTTGCCTCTTTGAAATCCATTTTCAATTAAGTAGGAAGCCAGTATTTCATACCATGCTCTAGGTGCCTGATGAAGGCCATAAAGAGCCTTAACTACTCTGTACACTTTTTCTGGATGGTCAGGATCAATGAAACCTGGAGGTTGTGAGACATACACCTCTTCTTTAATAGTACCATATAAAAATGCACTCTTGACATCCATTTGATAAACTGTGAAGCCTATAAATGAAGCATTAGCTAAGAAAAGCCTAATTGCCTCAAGTCTTGCCACTGGAGCAAAAACCTCATCATAGTCTATACCTTCTTCTTGTGTGTACCTTTGGGCTACTAATCTAGCCTTATTCCTAATCACTATTCCCCTTTCATCCCTTTTATTCTTGAAAACCCATCTAGTGCCAATTACCTTTTCATCCTTAGGTAAATCAACTAGCACCCAAACCTTCCGAATCTTAAACTGAAGAAGCTCCTCTTGCATAGCTTCCACCCAGCTTGAATCATCTAGGGCTTTAAGAATGTTCTTTGTTTCTGCCTGAGAGAGAAAACATACAAACAAGCAAGAGTTTGAAAACTCATGCTGCTTTGAAGGATAAAGGGCATCAAGAAGCCCTTGTTGGTCTGAAAAAATCAGTTGTTGTCTTGTCTTCACACCTGATTGTACATCTCCAATCACATTTTCTAGGGAGTGTGGTGTGTGGTGTTGAAGGAACTTGATAGTTTGGTGAGATATTGCTCAAATCCACCTCTTTTTCTAAGAAATCTGCTTCATTTGAGTCTGAAGGGCCAGCAGTAGAAAATTTGGCCTAGCAGCAGAAAAATTAAGCCTAGCAGTAGAATGCTCTGTCTCAGCAGTACTATCATCAGCAGAAACATTTTTGTTCCTTGGTCCATCTTCCTTGTGTTCATCTTCAACATCTTCTTTAGCTTTACCAGAAGAAGATTCATCATTTGTTGAAGTTGAAGCCACACTGGTACTTATTGGCATCCATACATGATCTTGATTTGTCTCCTTGTCTAACCCTGCCTCATTTGTTGTTTGTGAACCTAAAAAATCATTAGTTTCTGCAGGTTCTAATCTACTCTTCTAGTTCTCAAGTTGTATACTCTAAAAGCTTTGCTATTGAGAGAATATCCAACTAAGAATCCTTCATCTGCTTTGCCATCAAACTTTCCAAGATGGTCTAAGGTATTTAGAATTGTCACATGACATCCAAAAGGTCTAAGAAATCCTATTGCAGGAGTTCTACCTCTAAAAAGTTCATATGATGTCTTATTGTGAGATTTGACAACCAAAACCCTATTTTGAACATAGCAAGCAGTGTTGACTGCTTCTGCCCAAAAAGTGATAGGCAACCTAGAGTCGGCTAACATGGTTCTAGCAGCTTCTATGAGTGTTCTATTTCTCCTCTCAGCAACACCATTCTATTGTGGAGTTCTAGCAACACTAAATTCTCTCCTAATACCTTTTTCTTTGCAGAAATCATCCATAACTCTATTTTTGAATTCTGTCCCATTATCACATCTAATGACTTTTACTCTTTTGTTTACTAGGTTTTCTATCTTTGTAATGAATGTCTTAAGGATGCTAGAAGTCTCATCCTTAGTAGCTAAAAAGAAAACCCATATAAATCTACTATAGTCATCAGTAATAACTAGACAATATCTTTTATGCATCAGGCTCCTAACAGAAGTAGGTCCAAATAAATCCATATGAAGCATAAACAATGATTGATCAATAGAGTTAAAAATTTTGGGCTTACAAGTGGCTTTGTGTTGTTTGCCTTTAAGACAAGCAATGCATGTTTGGTCATTTTCAAATCGTTTTTGAGGTAAACCTCTTAACAATCTGATTTATGGTTTTGAAGTTAATGTGACCAAGCCTCCTATGCCATAACATTGATTCATCCAATGTGGCTTTGCTACAAGACAAGTTAAAGCCTTTTTAGGAACAATGTTCTTCATATCAACACTGTACATATTGCCCTTTCTAGGAATTTTAAGAAGTACTTGACTTTCATCAGGCATCTTAAAATCAGGAGAAAGCACAAGACATTCAGTGTCACAGAAAAGAACTTTGTTCTTTTTATCACACATTTGTGAGATACTAAAAAGATTATACTTAAGCTCTTGCACATAGAACACATCTTCAAAATCTAAATTTCCAGTTTTAATTATACCTTTACCGGAAATTTTGCCACCAATACCTCCTCCAAAGGTAACAAAGCCTCCATCTATTGATTGAAAATCTGAGAGATAAGACTTGTTGCCTGTCATGTGCCTTGAACATCCACTATCTGAGTATCCTTGATCCTCTTGTTTATCAGATGAATGTTCCTGCACAGTAATAAGGAGTATTAGTTTCCTTTGGGGACCCAAGCCATTAATGACTTGGATCTGCCTCGTGCATCAATGTAATTTAATCTTTTAAGAATGGTTGATGCACCATTGGGTTTAGTTGTATTCCAAACCCAACATGTTGAGGCCTTAACATCATTTGCCCCGTTTTCTCTAGCAATAGTATTAACTACTTGCCTAGCAGTATTAACTGCTGGCTTTGCAATTGTACCCTTAATTTTCCAAACTTGTTTTTGGACCACTGCTTTTGATTGAATGGGCCTTTTAACAGTTGTTGATGCATTTTTGTAAGTTGATTTTGCATTTTTAACTGTTGGTCTTGGGTTAACAGTCATGAATGGTCTAGCAGTAGGAACTGCTTGCCTAGCAGTTGAAACTGCTTTTGAAACTGCTTTGGGTTTTGTTCTCTTAGAATTAGAGTGAAAGTGAAATTGAGGAGTTTGCCTTTTGTAATTCACCCTATTTTTTTCATACCCAGATACCCATTGGTTACAGAAAGCTGCAAGATGATCAAAACTACCACATGTGTAACAAGTTTTGTTATAAAAGTCAAAGTCATCACCTAATTGGTCAGACTTGAGGTTATTCCAACTCCTTTGGTTACCTCTGGGCTTGTTAGTGGATCTATATTGTTCACAATATTTAACTGGTTGCCTAACATGTTTAATGTTTGTTCTAGGCCTAACAGTATCTTTTTTTACCACTTTAGGAACCCTTGTTCCTGCTTTCTTAACTATTTCAGGTTTAGACATAACCTGTTCATCTTCCTCACTATCAGATACCCACTCTTCAATGACTACTCTATCTGATCTTCTATCAGAGGACACCTTGTCCTCAGGAAGTGAAGTATTACTTATACTTTCACCTACTTTCTCTACCTTAGGACTCTCAGTAGACTTAGAACCATATTCCATTATTGGTTCTTGAAACTCAGCAAATCCTGTGTGTGCTAGGTCAGTTCCTGGAGGTGAAGGAACACCTCTGTATGGTGGAGGAACAGACTTGTATCCTACACCAGATCTAGCTTTATTGATTACTTGAGCTTCCCAAATTTTATTAATTCCTTCTGAGGCATGAGCTAAAACATCTACTATTATCTTAACATTTTCACTTTTATTTTTGGCTTTAGCTAATTATGCATTTGTAAACAAATTATTTCATCTTTGAACTCTGAGTTTCTTTTTAGGGCATTCATGTCATCAGTAAACTTAGATTCATTTCCTTGAAAGTGTAAGATTTGTTTTTCAAGAACAGCTAGACCTCTTTTATGATTAGCTAAGTTGGCCATAGTATTATATAGCTCTTCTAGCTGATCATCAAATTTCCTTTTAAGGTCTTCATAAGCTTTAAGAGCACAGCAAGATTCAGTACATTTGATTATAGAATTTACCTCTGAATCAGAAAAGGCCATTAGAGCAGTCTCAATGGCCACCATTGCAGCTTCTTTTGGTGCTTCTTCCTCATCAGCCATGAAGCTCCAATCATAGTTAACACCATCTATGGCTAGCATAGCCCTTGGCTCTTCCACTGTGACTTCCTTCTTCTTCTCTTGCTTATACCATGTGTTTCTATTATCCTGCTTCCTTGGGTTTCTACACTCTTTAGCAAAATGTCCCAGCCTGTGACAGTTGAAACACTCTACTTTCTTCTTATCAAACCCAGCAGTTTCATTACCATTGATGGTAATCTGCTTTCCAGTTCTTTGCCAAAACTTCTTAGCCCTCATGCTAAGTAAAGCAACCTGCCACTTAATATCCATCTTTTCTAAATCATTATCATCCAACTGATCAAGGTCTTCATGAGTTAGAGGAGAACCACTAGTTTGACTAGACATGAATACATAGAATGATGGATCTCCAAGTCCAGCAGCATTCTTTTGTGAACTAGTAGTAGGACTACCATAGTTAGCAGTAGAAACACCTGCATCTTCATCTACCTCTTCTGACTTACTAATACAAGGAGATGACAAGAGTGCCACATTCCCAGAACTAGTACTGTAGTTTTCAGACTTTGTTCAACAATTTTGAAGTTGTTGTACAAATCATTGAGTTTCATGGTTTCAATGTCTGGCTTATTCATCCAGACAACCACATGAGTATGTAATTCATCAGATAGACTTCTCAAAAAATTCATGTTGAGATCTTCCTTTGCTATCTCAACTGTAAAACCCAAAAATTTGAAAGCATGGTAAAAGACAAAAATGCCCCTATGAATTTAAAAAATTTAATAAAAGGTTTATAAAGTACCGAATCAATCCCGAACTTCTGGAAATGGACGAGTTATGCTACCAAATAATTTTGACAACTCCATTTTTACATTTCTACAAGCTACAAAATTACCAAAATACCCTTGTGTTGGCCGAATGGAATTAAACAAGATATAATTATCAATAAGATATGTATAAATGAGATAAATATGGAAAATATGAATCAAATCAATTTACCAACTATGAAACCGAAAATTCTGGTCAAAGCCCACCCCTAGGACTCGGCATTATCACATTTAAATCACACATGCATTTTCTTTTCCTTGAAACCCTAATTGCCGATTAACTAAACACACACAACAAATCATATAGCCTCCATTCGACATTCTAAAAACCCTAGAGCATTTTTCTAAGCTTAATCATCATCCAAGGAGTCCTAGAAAAATCAGTTTGAAGTCGTGCATGGTGTGATTCGATCGTGGTGTTGTTTTTCTTGTCGCGCCTAGTTTTGAGGTATAATTCGTTAATAATTCATTCGACCATCATGATATTCGTTTCTCATTTTTCTAACACTCCTCACATCATATGTGATCCATGAAAAATAGTGTTGGAGCTGTTCTTGGCCGAATTCGATTTTTGAGGATTTAATTCCTTTCGCACAAATATAACCAAGGTAATTTCGTTATAAATCATACGACCTCCACAAAATTCATTTCTTATTTTTCCTGAGATCTTTACGTGATACATGACCTACGAAAAATGATTACAAGGTTTGAAGACCATTCGTGGAGTTGTGGTGGATTTTTGGTTCGATTCGCCTATACGCGTATAAAAGAATTCGTGCAACCCATCCTACACGTTCGAATCCTCTTGTGGTATTTTTCTCAGATCCTATATGTATTTAGAACACCAAATAAAATGGTTAGATCATACCATGCTCGATCTATAATTTATATGAAGATTAAATCAATAAAACGTGTATAAAGGATGAAAAATGGCATGCGACTTATAAAAGCTCCAAGTATAATTTATTTACGTGTATTATGATGTTATATGACCTGTAAAAATGTTTCTACGAATTATCATGGACCAGATCTATTATATTCGAATTATTGTGTTAATCGGATTATGTGTAAAACGTATAACATGGAAAAGAAATTCGTACAATCTGGAAATTGGGAATTAGGGCTTGTTCTTGTGATTATAAATGGTGTTTAATGATAGTGTAATGATTAGAAATGGATTGGATTTGTTAGGGTTTGGATTCGTGGGTTTATAAGGTTATACGATTGGGTTTAAAATGTTTTGGGTGAGTTTTGTAACTTTTAAAACTCATGGGTTATTTTTAGAACTTATTTTGGACTGTGTACTGTTCATATAAAATATAAGTTGAAGGGGTCTAGTGTAACTTTTATGATTAAAAGAATTAAAATGTCTTTAATGAATTATTATGGTTCGATTTGTAAATTAATTAAATACAGGGACTAAATATGTAATTTTTGGAAACTTAGTGCTGTTTTGAATAATAAAATATATTCAGGGGGTTATGTGCTATTTTGATAATTTCATGGCTTAATATGTAATTGTTTATAATTAAAGGTTGAAATTGTAATTTAAAGGACTAAATATGTAACATTGATAACTAGAGGGACCTAATGTGTAAATTATGAATACTTGAGGATACATTCGTATAATATGATAAAATAAGTGATCATGGTGTAAAATGGATAAATTAAGGGTTTAATGTGTAACCATGAATACTTGGAGGTTTAAAGTGTAACTTTTGGAATATAAGGGTATAAAATGTAAATTGTGAAACCCTAAGGACCAATTGTGTAAATATGATAAAAGATACCTTAATTCCATTAATAATGATTTAACTAAGTTATGTTACTCCAACTTTCTAAAAATAGAAACTTTCTAAAAATGGAAACTTACTAAAATTGGAAACCTGCTAAAAATAGAAAGTTACTTTAAATGGAAAGATAATTAATTAAGAATGAATTGTAATTCCCTTCTACTCCTTTAGGTGTGAAGAAGGAGAGACTTTGAGCTATCCCCTATTTCTGTGCTTTGTTTCTATTTGTGCTTTCGTCATAAGGTACGGATACTCTACCCTTTTTAGTAAGGGTGTCTTTTCACCTATGCATTGATGTTGAGCTATGATTTAAACCTTTGCCATGATCCTTTTGACATGAACCTTTTGATATGACTTTGAGATATACCTTCTGATTATGACCTTGAGATGCACTTTGATATGACATTGAGACCTGACTCTTAGTTTGATACCCGAGCCATTTTTATGTTACCTAGCTAGGAAGGTAACCTGGCCATGTCTGTGATGCACCACTGGCATGACTCCCGTGTGGGGGAGTGATTTCTCACACCGTCCCTTTTATGATTATCTGCCATGGCTACTATGATTTTGAGATGACTTTGAGTTTGGGGGCGTATGGGTTGCAATCCTAGATTTGTATGTTTAGTGGATTTAACTATGACTTTGAGTTATGACTTTGAGGTGACTGGTACTGTGTGCAATACATGCCTTTCACATTTTCTGGGAGCTGATCACTCCACTATTATGATACATGAGGACACCCCTCATATTATCTGGTTGCCTAAGAGGTATCCCCTCTGATTGTGAGATTATGACTTTGAGATTATGATGTTGAGATTATGACTTTGAGTTTCTGGGCTCGTGGTGGATGACTATCCTATTCTTCTCTTATTATCCATGTATTTCGTTTATACCTTATGACATTCCCATTGCCCATATTATATTTCTGTTTCGTTATTCTTTGCTTTGTATTGTATCTGTTCACTGAGCTTTTTAAGCTCAGCCGCACGTTTTCTTTTCGTGTGCGGCAGGTAATAAGCAGGACGACGGGTTTGGGTATGAGTGAAAAGACTTTTGAACTTAGAAGACTTTGATAGAGTTCTGAAGTAGAGACCATTAGAAGGAGTTGCTTTTGCAGACTTAGTGTTTAGTTTTGTTTCCATTGCAACCATGTAAATTTCAGAATTTCATTTGTAACCTTTGAGAATTTTTGTATTACTTGAAATGTATGCTTTGTTTTGATCTGATGTGAAACCATTAGTGTGATACTTCTACCCTTGCCGGGTTGGGGTGTTACATCAACCCCCAACACAGCTAACTGACTGACAAGCTTGTGTAATCTAGAGAACAGCTTATTAAGTGATTCATTGCTATTTGAACTAAAGTTTTCAAATTGTTGTTTCAACAATGTCTTATGTGTTTTCTTGGTAGTTTCATTACCACCAAACCATGCACAAATCTCTTCAAAAACAGTTTTTGCATCAGGATACTTGCTAAAAGATAGCATCTGTTCACCAGGAATGGTCATGAGCAACAAGTTTCTTTCTTTTTGATCATTTCTCTTCTGTATCCTTTCTTCACCGGTAACTGGTCCAGTATTTCTTTTCCTATCTGTTTTGCCTTCAAGAATGACATCTGTATAACCTAGTGTAAAAGAATCACCATACATAATGATATCCCAAAGAAAATAATCTTGAACCATAAAATATTGCTCAATCCTTAACCTCCACAACTCAAACTCATTCTGTTTGATCATGGGCAACTTTGCAGCTTTATTTGTAGCATGAGTATCTTGTACGTCCATTTTTGCTTCTTCTTCTAAATCAACTATATCAGCCTTGCTCTGATACCAATTGAGGAGTGGATTCAATATACTATAAGGTTGTTAGACCTTTGTTGCTTTGTGTATATGATATATTGAGTTAATATGATTAAGTATGCGGAATCTACTTAACCACACTTAGAAGGTTATTTGGATATGGAAATGGAAAGTAATGCTTTAGTAACGAACAATGAAAATGCAATGTTAACACCAAACGATTCAATATTATTCAAGATAATACGAGTGATCTTTACTATCACTAGGGTTACAAAAACCTTGAATATTATGTTTCTATCACTTATGATATTGTTGTGTTTGTTCTATGTTCTTAACAGTTATGATCTAATTTATGCGTACAATATCTAAGCCTATGATTTCTCTTTTATTGTCCAAGAGAGATCTTTACAATATTGTCAAGTCTAATCGAACACATGCTTGAGAGTGTCAGTCATTAAGATACAACATGTATCTGTGTTTACAACTTGTTACTGAACACTTTGTCTAAAGATATTATCTACCGTGTATTGTTGACTATTATACACATAATATCTTTGTATTCTTATCCAACCAGCAGTAGAATACTTCAATAGTTATCCACTCAGCAGTAGAATCTTCTTTACTAGCAGCAGCATCATTCAGCAGTAGAATGTTTAACGCTAGCAGTAGAGTCAAATGCACTAGCGGTAGAATGGTACTTAGAGTATTTCTTTGAGCAGTAACGATCTTGTAAACATCTAATTTAACTTAGGCTTTAACTTGCTTTGTATTAGTCAATTATGCCGTAAAAAGTATGACGTCCTTTTCAGTGAAAACGGAAGTAAGATACTTAAAAATGGCATAACCGTAGGAAAAGGTGTTTTGAAAAATAACGTTTATGTTATGAAATTAGACAAAACATCTAAAGACAAACTTTGTCTCACCTCCTTAGACGACCACTCAAATCTATGGCATAGACGCGTAGGCCACGCCAACATGAGACTCATCCAATCTCTATCATCTAAGGAACTCGTTAGGAACCTACCCAAGTTGAAATACGACAAACACTTTTGTGATGCTTGCAAAATTGGGAAACAAGTTCATAATAGCCATAAGGCTAAAAACATGGTGTCTACATCTAGGTGTCTAGAATTATTGCATATGGATCTGTTTGGTCCATCCGTTATACAAAGTTATGGAGGAAACTTCTATACTTTGGTAATAGTAGATGATTACTCTAGGTATACTTGGACTGAGTTTTTGAAAACTAAAAATGAAGCATTTGATAAATTTGAAATTCTATGTAAGAAAATTCAAAATCAAATAGGAAATAGCATTGTGTCAATAAGAACCGACCACGGTCGTGAATTTGATAACGAAACTCAATTTGGAGCTTTTTGTGATGCTAATGGCATAACACATAATTTCTCAGCTCTTCGAACCCCTCAATCAAACGGTGTAGTAGAACGTAAGAATATAACACTTCAAGAAATGAGTCGAACAATGCTAAATGACCAAAATATACCACAAAAGTTTTGGTGTAACGCCGTTGACACCTCCACATACATCTTAAATAGAGTCTTAATTAGACCATTTTTGAATAAAACACCATATGAGCTTTTTAGAGGCAAAAAGCCTACTTTAGGATATTTTAGAGTTTTTGGAAGCAAGTGCTTCATTTTCAACACTAAGGATTATCTCACAAAGTTTGACCCAAAGTCTTTTGAAGGTATATTTCTTGGATACTCACAAAATAGTAAAGCATACATTGTCTTAAACAAAGAAACCTCAAGAGTCGAGGAATCGTTGAACGTAACATTCGACGAAAGTCCACATCCCTTTAAGACATCACCTTTGGTAGATGATGACTTAGTTGAAAGTCAAATGGTTGAAAACCAAGAAAATCTAGATAATGATAAAGAAGATGAACCTTTAAATAAGGAAATAGTCAATATCAAAGAATCTAGAAGTCATCCATTAGATAATGTCATAGGAGAAATTAATGAAAGAACCTTAAGATCAAGAGTTCAAAATCAAAGTAATTTTTTTTGTTTTATTTCAACAATTGAGCCCAAAAATATAAGGGATAATTACTAATATGCCCCAGTTGCCCTGGTGCGTTGCTTATCCGACCCGCTCACAGAAAGTTCCGATACTAGATGATATGTGTCTAAATACACATATATTTACCTTGTTTAAACCCACATAAACAGTCAAAAACACTTTGAAAAGTCTCAAAAAGACAGAAAAATATTTAAACTGTGTTTTATTCATAAATTGTCAAATCTAGTCCCTAGTTATTCAAAACATGGAAATTTTTCATAAAAGGTCCTCAGGG
Organism: Artemisia tridentata subsp. tridentata; assembly: GCA_021014915.2. NCBI lineage: Eukaryota > Viridiplantae > Streptophyta > Magnoliopsida > Asterales > Asteraceae > Artemisia > Artemisia tridentata. Next base: position 411,372,796 of record CP139508.1, read on the forward strand.
ATTTTCAAGTTGTCAAAATTAGCCTTATAAATTTCAGTTTTGCAAAACGGCAATTTTAGTCCCTAAAATTTCAATGATTGACAGAATTTACCCTGGACATTTTAAATTGGAAAATTAACATTTTTGGTCCTTTGGAAAATTAAAATTGTCAAAATTGGTCCTTATAACAAACTTTGGAAAGTTGTCATTTTGAGTCCCTAAAAATCCAAAATTGCACAAATGGTCCTTGTGCTTATTTAATCCAAACCGGACCCTAAATTAAATAAAAACCACTACCCTTTATCACTACCCAACCCAACCCTATTAAACTAAACCCAACCCAAAATAAAAACAACCCAGCCCAACCACCATAACCCTTGACCCGGCCCTTTTGTTTCTTAAATAATCCCAGGGTCAACCTAGTCAAACCCACACCCCTTTCTCCTTCCCTCCATACCACTGAGTCACAAAACCAGGTGGTTTTGCCACCTCTCCCTTTCCACCTCATCACCCCAGTCACTAACCACTCCCCCTCCACCTCCATAAACTCCCAAACTTCCTTAATTGCAACAAAACTGCTTCAATCCACTAGTATGACTTTGGCGCCAAAATTACAAGTGGAGGGCTTGGATTAATTCAGCTTAATTGGACTGCTGGGATAGCTTCAAAGAGATAAGGGAGATATTTGGGAAGCATAAAAAGGACACAAGACAGAGAAAAAAGAATAGTAGGATTTAGTGTAGTGTAATTTTATTTTTAAAAGTCGTATTTTAAATTCTTAGTGTAATTTCTATCTGGGTTTTGTAATTTTTGTATAATTTAAGTTGTTTTAGATGTAACTGAATCGTTTAATTCAAGTTTTATTCAAGTTTCTTGTATAACTGAATTTCCCGCCAATTTTTGTTCTTCCCATTTTAAATAAATTAAGCTTTTTAAGTTGTTGAAATAAGCTTTTATAAGCTTATTGAAGTAATTAAGGAAGTATTAAAAGTTTCTAAAGTTCCTAGTTCAGATTTCCAAAATTTTGCAAAAAAGTCAACGATGGTCAAAAGTACTGTATAAATGCTTAATTTCTGCTTATCTGTTTTTTTTATTGCTTATGTATGTTTCAAAATATTTAAATAGTGTTTTTTTATCAATTCTAGTTCAATATGATCTGTTTTCAGTTTGAAAAAGTCCAAAACAGTTCACTAAGGTGTGTTTGGATTAAGCTTATTATGGGCATTAGTTTGTTGTTACTGTACATGTGCCTATTTCCCAACTTTGTTCTAGTTTAAATAAGTAATCATAAGCTGTTTTTAAGATCCAGTTAGCCTATTTATCAGATTTTATGGTTTTCTATTGCATATGTTTATTTCAGGTTCTTAAAAGGTTAAATAAGCCAAGATAAGCTAGGAGCTTATCTTGGCCTTTTCTTTGGCATTCTTGCAGTCCTTATAGGCCATTAAGAGTAACCATAATGGCCTAGTCGATTGTCTTTGTGGTTTGCACCTTCTGCTAATCTGCACAGATCAAAATTCACACAGCAGCCTGCATGGTTTGATCCAGCTGATCTCAGCTTATTTTTAAGCTCCACAGTAAGTGTCTAGTCCTTCTTTTTGTTTTTTTGTCAATTTCATATAGTGAACTTTAAGCTTAATATCTGGTATCTCAGTTTGTAGCTTATTTAGTAGCTTTAAATTAGGCCTAAATATTGTCCCATTTCTGAGTTGAAACTGGTTTAGCTTTGCTTATTTTTGGCTTAAATTGCTTATTCAGGGGTTCTCTTTGGTTTGTGTTAGCTTAATTCTAGTCACTTAACTTGTTCTCACAAGAATTTACCACTGTGGGGTCATAGCTAGCTTATTTGAAGCTTATAGCTTGACAGTTTGACCAAAGTCAACTGTCAAAGAAATAAGCACTTGAAGTGCTTATTCACTGAGCCCCACTCAAAGTGATTTCACAAAAGTTGTTTGTTTTTAGTGTTAAAATAGTTTAGAAAAAGAAAATTCAAGAAAATCCAAACATAAAAAAAGTGATAGCTTCTATTTAAGCCATTTGGCTTATTTTTCTGCTTTTTCATTAAGCACTTGTCATTTTTATAATTTTCCTAGCTTTCTGCACTTATATAGTATTTATATAAAAAGTTTCAGATTTTTTTGAGTTCATTTAGTATTTTTATTATAATTTTAATTAGTTTAAATAATAATTAATTAGTTATTAATTAATAATAAATAGATAAAAAGTATAAAAAATATAATTTCAGTTTTAAAATAAGTTTTAGGTTATTTTAGATTTTTCTAAATTTAAATTTCAATTTTCTAGATTAATTTTAAATAGTTAAAAATAGTTTTTAATTAATAATAATTAATTAATAAGTTAAATAAATAATTTTCTTTTTCCAATAATTTTCTTTTCTTATTAGGATTGTAAAAATATAAATTTCATATCCATAGGCTTTTTATTTCTTAAAACTCACGTTTTATTTCGTACGTTTACGTTTATTTAAATTTAAACGTACGTCTTTTAGTTTTAAACGTTTCTAGGTAATTTGCTTTCTCGAACTTGTTTTTATAGCTTGTTTAAGCTATTTCCTTTTATATTTCCTTAGTTTAATCAATCAAAACCCTTTCTCGTTCAATATTCACCCGATCACAGATTCGTTTTACTACAGATTTCACACCTCGCTGGGACTTAAACGACCCGGGGATAAAACTAAACTCCCTTGGATAATTGCATTGTGTTCTCAATTGGTTTGACTTTGTTTGACCACATCCGTGGTTGATTTAAGTTGACCGTTTCGGAGCCGATCAAATTTTGGCGCCGCTGCCGGGGAGGTGTGCTGCGTTGAACGAATTTGAAGCATCAGTGATTGTTGAATATACACCCATTGTATATTTACCATCTTTGTTCATATTTCCTTATTTTCATATAAAAACCAAAATTATCGTGAAGTTAATTCGTTTGACGGATCGATTGCCAAAAACATTTTTATTCAAGTTTTCAACGAACACAAAAAAACCCAAAAATATTCATCTTTACCCTCTCACCCTTTTTGATTCTTTATCCCTTTACCCTCTATCCATTTGATTCTAAACTTCTTATACCCTTCTTCTATGGCGTCTCTCGGGTACAAATGTTTTGATTGTAAAAGCCCGTTGATTGACAGCCATCATTGTTCTAAGTGTGCGTGTGAGCGGTGTGGAAAGCATGCACCAAAGGATCGTGGATCTTGTTATTGGTGTGAATTATCCACTAAAGAGTCTCTCAAGGATTCTCAAAGTCCTTCCTACTACCCTCCACAGCCCGAGATACGTGCTATTAATGACAAACCGTCGAGAATCGATCCTAACCTTTCAGGATTTACGGTTAAAAGTTTGTCAAGCAAACGTACAGAACTTAGAACAGTGACTGAAAAGAACGACTTGCCTAATCTTCACGTTTATCAAAAACAAAAACCAGAGACCATAACGGAAGTGGTGGAAATTCCTAGCTCTCAGAGCACACTACTTGTCCCACCTCCGGATTTTATTCCTTGTGTCGGTTGTGGTGAGTCACTTTTCGGTTTGCCATGTCGTTGGTGTACATGTGAACAATGTGGTAATGATATTCGAGACGGAAGTTGTTTGTTTTGTGGTTCGAGGAATTCATTTTCTTATGATCCTGATCCGAACTCATTCAACTACTCTTCAAATTTCTCCAATTACCCATCACATTCATACGAGCAAGTATCATATTGTCCAAATCTCAATGATGCATCGTATCAAAATACACCAAACTTTTCTTGTGAGTACTGTGGAGGCCCACATTTTAGCTCTGATTGTCAAACAGGGAATCCATTTCCTTGTAACAATTACGACGATCCATATCACGACCAACCTCCACAGTGCCAAATAACTCAAATTCCTCAGCAAACCCAGCAAGACACTTATCTAGAGCTTCTAGAGTTAGTGAAAAGAGCTGAGGAGCTTAATAAAAAAACATTTCAGAATGCTCCCAGTTTTTCTTGTGTATATTGTGGGGGTCCTCATGATGATAATCAATGTCAACCTTCTGGTTTTGACAGATACCCACCCCCGCAATTTTCATTAATTCTAAATTCACATGAGAAATCCATGGCGGAATTATTGACTGAAGAGCAGGTTGCTAAAATAGATTCCCATGATGCCTTTGAAAAAGCTGTTAGGGAATCAATTGCAAAAGAAAAAGCAGCCAGATCTACCTCTCAGTTCTGTTTTATTCCTGATGACAGTGATGATGAAGATACACTTGATATCCTTCAATTCTATAAAGATTCATCAAGTTCATCAGTTGATATCCCAGCAGTTGAGATTCCATCTCAAACAACTGCTATCACACCCGAGGTTCACACTCACTCTCTAAGCATGGGGGATGAGCTTCTTGACACTGTTCCTGCAAAGGAATCGGACGAATTCATAAAGTCTAGTGTCGAGAACCTTGTCCCAATCCCAAGAGAGTCACAGGGAATTCTCGAGCATTTGTGTGATATCCCTCCTCCTCTTATCTTCCCAAAAGATCATGTTGAGATGTTCTCCGATTCTAATGATGACGATTCGTTATCTTGTGGAGACATCATTTATGTGGAAGAATTACCTTCTAAGCTAGTCAGCTTAGAAGAAGAGAATAATGAAGAAATTGACACTGAAATCAAAGATGAAGCTCTTCGAGCAACATTATTGAATGTCAGTCTTCTCGTTTCTAAAATCGAGGCTTTCAAGGAAAAATCCATTTCATCTCCTATCCCCATAAAGGATAGTGACATATTTTCCGATGATTCTATTCCGGAAATGGAAGCCTTCTGTTTTGATCAGATGGGAGAGAAAATTAGTGGCAACACCACTTTTCATTCTCATAATTCTCTCCCCGATTATGAATCATTTCCATTTGAGGAGTTCGCTGATGAACTCACTCACATCAAATCCGAATATGATTCATTCACCTTTGAGGAGTTCTCCAGTGAACTCACTCATATCATATCTCCGCTGGAGTATGATAACTTCATATTTGATCTTGACAAAGATTATCTTTGTGTTCCGGAGGGAGATGTTCTCAAAACTGAGAATTTGATTAATCTCAAAATTCCATCCCTCCCGCCCAGAATATGTCTTGATCAAATGAGCTTAAATGACGAGATTCATGATCCTGAAATCATGAATTCTCCTTCTAATGATGATGAGTTAGTCATGATTTTTATCATGACTTTCTTTCTTTTCTTCACCTACACGGTGACTTCTCCTGTTCTTCACTCCTTCGGGAATGAAGACACTATCTTTGATCCCGGCATTTTTATTTATCATTTGTGAGCCGGATCTGTGTATATCTCATCGGTGTGGAACTTTCACGTGCTTCAAATGTTTGTCCAAACATCTTGAATGAAAGTCCGATGGAGATTATCGCTTCCACTTGCTTCCCCAAGAACCAATGAATTCGGGGTCGAGTCAAGCTAAGTGACTCGGTGAACAAAAATATTAGCACACCATATGGGTTTTCACCCATATTTCTGACTTCTCTCTCTTTTTTAACACCTAAGTGTGGGGGAGATGCCCCACATGTTGTATATATGCATATATTCAAAAAAAAAAAAAAATGTGTATATATAAAATAATGGCTAGTAGTATTACCTTTTTACGTTCTAAGTGTCGGCATAACAGCCGGTACTTTGAATATTGAGGGCAATATTCAGTTCTAAGTGTGGGGGGGAATTCTGGCGAATTTTGTCACATTGTACCTTCTAGTGTCCTATTCCCCCATTTTGGCCAAAATTTTAAAATTTTTTTTCTCACTTAGAACGCAATAAATGGTTATCAGTCCACCATGTCTAACCCACATAAGGATTGGCTAATCCAGGAGCAAACGGCTCTTGGTAAAGATAAATCAAATCCGTTTATGGCTTGCAATTTGCCCAAAATTGTATGGTATTCAACTCACCATATCCTTATAAGTGAAGAGTTGGCTAGCCCGCAAGGTTATGGCTTGTGGTAAAGGCAGTGGAAAAACCATAATTGGTAATCAGCTCACCAAAGATATTAATTATTTTATCTAAGAGTTGGCTAGTCCAGAAGCAAACGGCTTCTGGTAAAGACAAATCAAAACCGTTGACAGCTGATGATTTGCTCAAAATCATTTGGTTATCATTGTACCAAAGTTCTTACTTGAACTGAAACAATTGGCTACTCCAGAAGTAATGGCTTTTGGTAAAGAGATAAAATCCCAGCAGCCACACCAGGAATTCTGGCGAATTTTGTCACATTGTACCTTCTAGTGTCCTATTCCCCCATTTTGGCCAAAATTTTAAAATTTTTTTTTCTCACTTAGAACGCAATAAATGGTTATCAGTCCACCATGTCTAACCCACATAAGGATTGGCTAATCCAGGAGCAAACGGCTCTTGGTAAAGATAAATCAAATCCGTTTATGGCTTGCAATTTGCCCAAAATTGTATGGTATTCAACTCACCATATCCTTATAAGTGAAGAGTTGGCTAGCCCGCAAGGTTATGGCTTGTGGTAAAGGCAGTGGAAAAACCATAATTGGTAATCAGCTCACCAAAGATAATAATTATTTTATCTAAGAGTTGGCTAGTCCAGAAGCAAACGGCTTCTGGTAAAGACAAATCAAAACCGTTGACAGCTGATGATTTGCTCAAAATCATTTGGTTATCATTGTACCAAAGTTCTTACTTGAACTGAAACAATTGGCTACTCCAGAAGTAATGGCTTTTGGTAAAGAGATAAAATCCATTAAATTTTCAAAAATATTGCTAGGGACTAGCAATAGTTTAGTGTGGGGGATTTGATATGTGTCTAAATACACATATATTTACCTTGTTTAAACCCACATAAACAGTCAAAAACACTTTGAAAAGTCTCAAAAAGACAGAAAAATATTTAAACTGTGTTTTATTCATAAATTGTCAAATCTAGTCCCTAGTTATTCAAAACATGGAAATTTTTCATAAAAGGTCCTCAGGGATTTTCAAGTTGTCAAAATTAGCCTTATAAATTTCAGTTTTGCAAAACGGCAACTTTAGTCCCTAAAATTTCAATGATTGACAGAATTTACCCTGGACATTTTAAATTGGAAAATTAACATTTTTGGTCCTTTGGAAAATTAAAATTGTCAAAATTGGTCCTTATAACAAACTTTGGAAAGTTGTCATTTTCAGTCCCTAAAAATCCAAAATTGCACAAATGGTCCTTGTGCTTATTTAATCCAAACCGGATCCTTAATTAAATAAAAACCACTACCCTTTATCACTACCCAACCCAACCCTATTAAACTAAACCCAACCCAAAATAAAAACAACCCAGCCCAACCACCATAACCCTTGACCCGGCCCTTTTGTTTCTTAAATAATCCCAGGGTCAACCCAGTCAAACCCACACCCCTTTCTCCTTCCCTCCATACCACTGAGTCACTAAACCAGGTGGTTTTGCCACCTCTCCCTTTCCACCTCATCACCCCAGTCACTAACCACTCCCCCTCCACCTCCATAAACTCCCAAACTTCCTTAATTGCAACAAAACTGCTTCAATCCACTAGTATGACTTTGGCGCCAAAATTACAAGTGGAGGGCTTGGATTAATTCAGCTTAATTGGACTGCTGGGATAGCTTCAAAGAGATAAGGGAGATATTTGGGAAGCATAAAAAGGACACAAGACAGAGAAAAAAGAATAGTAGGATTTAGTGTAGTGTAATTTTATTTTTAAAAGTCGTATTTTAAATTCTTAGTGTAATTTCTATCTGGGTTTTGTAATTTTTGTATAATTTAAGTTGTTTTAGATGTAACTGAATCGTTTAATTCAAGTTTTATTCAAGTTTCTTGTATAACTGAATTTCCCGCCAATTTTTGTTCTTCCCATTTTAAATAAATTAAGCTTTTTAAGTTGTTGAAATAAGCTTTTATAAGCTTATTGAAGTAATTAAGGAAGTATTAAAAGTTTCTAAAGTTCCTAGTTCAGATTTCCAAAATTTTGCAAAAAAGTCAACGATGGTCAAAAGTACTGTATAAATGCTTAATTTCTGCTTATCTGTTTTTTTTATTGCTTATGTATGTTTCAAAATATTTAAATAGTGTTTTTTTATCAATTCTAGTTCAATATGATCTGTTTTCAGTTTGAAAAAGTCCAAAACAGTTCACTAAGGTGTGTTTGGATTAAGCTTATTATGGGCATTAGTTTGTTGTTACTGTACATGTGCCTATTTCCCAACTTTGTTCTAGCTTAAATAAGTAATCATAAGCTGTTTTTAAGATCCAGTTAGCCTATTTATCAGATTTTATGGTTTTCTATTGCATATGTTTATTTCAGGTTCTTAAAAGGTTAAATAAGCCAAGATAAGCTAGGAGCTTATCTTGGCCTTTTCTTTGGCATTCTTGCAGTCCTTATAGGCCATTAAGAGTAACCATAATTGCCTAGTCGATTGTCTTTGTGGTTTGCACCTTCTGCTAATCTGCACAGATCAAAATTCACACAGCAGCCTGCATGGTTTGATCCAGCTGATCTCAGCTTATTTTTAAGCTCCACAGTAAGTGTCTAGTCCTTCTTTTTGTTTTTTTGTCAATTTCATATAGTGAACTTTAAGCTTAATATCTGGTATCTTAGTTTGTAGCTTATTTAGTAGCTTTAAATTAGGCCTAAATATTGTCCCATTTCTGAGTTGAAACTGGTTTAGCTTTGCTTATTTTTGGCTTAAATTGCTTATTCAGGGGTTCTCTTTGGTTTGTGTTAGCTTAATTCTAGTCACTTAACTTGTTCTCACAAGAATTTACCACTGTGGGGTCATAGCTAGCTTATTTGAAGCTTATAGCTTGACAGTTTGACCAAAGTCAACTGTCAAAGAAATAAGCACTTGAAGTGCTTATTCACTGAGCCCCACTCAAAGTGATTTCACAAAAGTTGTTTGTTTTTAGTGTTAAAATAGTTTAGAAAAAGAAAATTCAAGAAAATCCAAACATAAAAAAAGTGATAGCTTCTATTTAAGCCATTTGGCTTATTTTTCTGCTTTTTCATTAAGCACTTGTCATTTTATAATTTTCCTAGCTTTCTGCACTTATATAGTATTTATATAAAAAGTTTCAGATTTTTTTGAGTTCATTTAGTATTTATTATAATTTTAATTAGTTTAAATAATAATTAATTAGTTATTAATTAATAATAAATAGATAAAAAGTATAAAAAATATAATTTCAGTTTTAAAATAAGTTTTAGGTTATTTTAGATTTTTCTAAATTTAAATTTCAATTTTCTAGATTAATTTTATAATTTCTTGTATTTTAGTGTAATTTTAAATAGTTAAAAATAGTTTTTAATTAATAATAATTAATTAATAAGTTAAATAAATAATTTTCTTTTTCCAATAATTTTCTTTTCTTATTAGGATTGTAAAAATATAAATTTCATATCCATAGGCTTTTTATTTCTTAAAACTAACGTTTTATTTCGTACGTTTACGTTTATTTAAATTTAAACGTACGTCTTTTAGTTTTAAACGTTTCTAGGTAATTTGCTTTCTCGAACTTGTTTTTATAGCTTGTTTAAGCTATTTCCTTTTATATTTCCTTAGTTTAATCAATCAAAACCCTTTCTCGTTCAATATTCACCCGATCACAGATTCGTTTTACTACAGATTTCACACCTCGCTGGGACTTAAACGACCCGGGGATAAAACTAAACTCCCTTGGATAATTGCATTGTGTTCTCAATTGGTTTGACTTTGTTTGACCACATCCGTGGTTGATTTAAGTTGACCGTTTCGGAGCCGATCACTAGACCAGGGCAACTCGTCCGACCAACCACTGGATGACACGTGTCCGACCAAGTACCTCTACAACTGTTGGTACGATGTACATGGGGCGTATTGTTTTTTGGGCAACTTTTGATTTTTGGGCAACAAATACATGAGCAAAAGGATATTTTGGTCATTTTACATGTATTAAATTGGGAAGTTTTTTATAAATATTAGTACGATTACAATTCATTACAGAATACACATTAATACACACACATCTTCTTCTCCACAGACAAAGCATAACACAACTAACAAATCATAATTCCTTAACACCCTGTAATTCGATATGTCATTTGAGTTGTACAGTTGTAAAATCGCTGTTCGATCTACAGTGAAGTTGCTTACAGATATCAAAGGCATTTTGTCGAATAATGAAAAGCGGGAAAGGTTGTTTAGAAACACAGTCTTTGGTCCGTGGTTGGATATTCGGTTTTGCGATAATGACTGCCATTTGATGCATTTTGTTTTACAACATCAGGTAAAAGTTTCTAACATATCGTCCGATTCTCCACCATTGCAATTCAAAATTGGGGATGATTTATTAGAGTTCGGGCGTAGAGAATTTTGTTTGATAACAGGGTTTCGATTTGGTAAACTTTGTAAAGGTCAAAATAAAACAAGTGCATTTTGTGACCGTGTATTTCCAGAAAAAAGGACAGATACTATAAATTCTGTATATGCTAGTGATTGTTTGAAACTAGTTAAGGATGAAAATAGGTTCTTAGCTGTCTCTGATGATGATGCTGTTAGACTGTGTCTTTTGATAGTTGCTATGTTGGTGTTTATGGGTATTGAAGATAGGAATTGTATCCCTAATCATATACTGTCTTTGGTGGAGGACTTTGATGATTGGAATGTTTTTTCTTGGGGTGAATACATGTGGCATAAATTTTATCAAAGGACTGTGAATGTTGTTGACAGACACAGAAAAGATCATTTGGCCAAGTTGAAAAAAAACCCAAAGTATAGTGCGACATACAATCTATACGGTTTCGCTTGGGCTTTCAAGGTATGCCATACTTACTACTATGTACTAAAGTTCACCACTATATTCATTAGACTATTTAGTATTGTAGTATTGTTTGTATATGTTTTGTATGCATTCCTTTATTATACCAGTAATATATACCTTCGCCATATACCCATAGTTTAATTTTGTAAAAGTATTAATTTAGGTTTTTTCTATTAGATATATATTTAATATATAGTTTTGAACACGGTTATAACCTGCACTTTGAACAAATTTTTTTTCCACATTTTATACATTTTAAACAACCACATATTACAGATATGGATTTTGGAGAGTTATCCTAAAAGCAGCAATTGGTGGGCGAAAGACACGAAGGTCATTCCACGAGGTCTTGCTTGGTCTAAATGTCAAAAGTTCCGAAAATCAGACCATAAAACACTCTTTGGACCGGTAAGCACCACACTATCTTTGAAGGCAAATTTGTTGGACATTTTTTTATATTTGTTCACATACAAAGTTATATAGTATTTGGTTTTTTAGGAGTCAATTCCCATTACGGCACTGTATGCAACGAAATGTGAATTGAGACAACCGTGGTGTATTGCTAGCATCCCTTTTATAAAAGGTTTGTCTGATCCAGACCTGTCAAGGACAGAGGATGACCAACAACCTGATAGCGCAGAGGATGAACAACAACCTCATAGCGCAGCCGATCACCAACAACTCCATAGATCAGAGGATCACCAAGAAGCTGCTAGCTCAGGCGATCAACATGAAGCACCAAGTTTAGAAATTTTAGATAAAAATGATGTTGAAAACGCAAATGGTGTCCAATTAAGTGAAGGCCGAAATGAAATGAATTTTTCAACAACTCCTATTTTGGGTAAGATATTTGATTTGCAAATTGATCTTTCGTTGATAGCGAAGCACATAGCGTCTGTCCCAAAACTAGACATTCGTGAGCTGTTTCAGAAGGTGAAAACAACATTTTCAGAGTTAGAGACAGTTTTTAACGAAAATTCTGATGGTAGTGTTGTTTCTGCTCAAGAAAAAACTGATGTCCCAGATATTCTAGTCGAGTCTGATGTCAACCTTGATATTAGCATGGTTTGTATTTACCTTTTATGTTTTATTCTCCTAAGTTTATACGAAGGTCAATTCCTCGTTAAGTATTACACTTATATCATTTTGTCAACTACAGACCCCGTCATCACCTTGTGAAGATGATGTTGATAATGATGTTAAGGGCCGAGATGTTGATGATGATCATGATGATCATGTTGACGATCAGCATGATCATCCAATGGAAGTTGACAATCCTGCATTTTTCAAGGTATACTTTTACTTTGTGTTTTTTGGCATACGTTTATAAGTATTTCATTTCCCCGTTAATGTTTACCCTTTAATAGTACATTTAATTCATTAAATGTTGTATTATTTTGTCAACTACAGACCCCGTCATCACCTTGTGAAGATGATGTTGATAATGATGTTACTGGCCGAGATGTTGATGATGATCATGTTGACGATCAGCATGATCATCCAATGGAAGTTGACAATCCTGCATTTTTCAAGGTATACTTTTACTTTGTGTTTTTTGGCATATGTTTATAAGTATCTCATTTCCCTGTTAATGTTTACCCTTTAGTTGTACATTTAATTCATTAAATGTTGTATTATTTTGTCAACTACAGGCCACGTCATTAGCTTGTGAAGCTGATACTGGTGTTACGACCAGTGTTGCAGCCAATCACATGGAAATTGACATGGATGTTGGGAAGAAAGGCTATGTAGAATCTCAAGTGGGTTCGCTGGACATTCTTGTAGAAGCATGTGAAGTAGGGGTTACCCCTGACTTCCCTGTTCTTTATGAACATCAAGCTGCGACTCAAGTTGGAGCATTTGAAGAGAAGGACACTAATCAAACAACATCCCTCGTCCACAATGATCAGCCGGTGTGTAATGATTACATCGACTATATAAACGACGAACCGGATGTGAATATGGTTTCGTTAGAAGAAATACCGTTTGATAATGAAAATTGTAAGGGTGTTGAGAATGAAAATGTTAGTTGCGTGCATAAAGAACAAACAACACCGTTGCAGACAGATGTTGAGGTACATGGTTTATTTTAAATTAAAAAAAGTTTAATAAGTGTTTATTTCTATGTCTTGTGGTGGGTGCTAATCACAACCTATGCCCTGCAGAAAGATCAAACAACACCATTGCAACAAACAGTCAGCAACCAAGGATATGCAAATGTGGTCGGTCCTAATGACAAACCTTGCTTGGACTCTGTTTTTTCCCATCGCAAAATGAAGAAAATCCAAAAGAAAAAAAAGGTGACAAAAATTAAAAACATGGCTAAAACCTTTAAATCAAAGCACGAGAAGTTTTTCGGATCTCTGAATCCAGACAACGTCCAACGCGCACGACTGGCAAGAACATCTAATCGCAGAAACGAGTCGATTGAGCATATTGTCATATTAGAGGTAAGTCACCATATTCCATTCATACTGAAATCAATATCTGGTTGGCCTCTGCTAATATATGTTATGTATCTTCTCAGGACATCTCTGGAAACCCCAAAACTCGGTCAATTACTGAGTTCTATTCGGCCAACATAGATCCTTTTGTAGAGGTAGTCTGTTTTTTATTCTTAAATTAACAATAATATGATTCGTTTAATGTTAATCATTGATTTGTTTATTTTAGGATCTGTCTCGACATCCCAAATGCAAAAAGGACAAGGTGTCATTGCCTGATTCGCTTCGTATTTATTTAAAGCAAAAAAAAAAAAAAAACCAACAGACTTTAAATTTCCGTGAGGCGGTCGTACCATTGTTTCTGGTATGAATTTTTGGCTAGCGTTGGCATGTCTTGAAGATTGTAAAGGCGGTTGGTTGTATGACTATGTAAGGAACCATCATCAGTATGTGGTCAAATACCTTTGTATATAGTTTTGATTGAGTAACCACTATAAGTTTTATAATTTTTGTTTTTTGTACACAACACTTGGATATATGGTTTGATCTGATGTGGTCTCTTAGGGGAAGCAATGCAGATTGGACCTTGGCAGGGTCTCTGTTTGCCCGACACATCTTGGCTGGTCAAATGTATAGTCATTATTCAGATGGAACATACTACCCTGTGGCTTGGCGAGATGTCGAAAAGGTTAGTTTACCACAATCTTTTTAATATACATTTGTAACTGTATGCATAGTAATCTGTACATTTGTTTGTCTTTATTAGGTTTATTTTCCCGTTAATGAACCTGAGAAACACTGGGTTCTGGCTGAGCTTCACCTGCGTACTGGAGTTGTTTCATTTTATGACACTCTTCGGTTTGTACATGGCAATGGCACACGGTGGTGGAGAAATTTGAAAAGAATTTTCCCAAAACAGCTTACCATGTATCTGGATCAGCAAGGTATATTGGCGAGCAAGGGCATATCAGCCAAGGAATATAAAATAACATACCAGTGTCCTGTAGTCCCGAAACAAGCTGAATTATATGGTGATTGCGGTGTATGGGTATGTATTATTTTATACAGATTATGCCGCAACCAACCACTGGAAGTAGACGACCCTATTGCAACAGCGTTAGCATACCGTGAGCGGATGCTTCAATACTTCTGGAAGCACAAGGAGTCAATAAAAAATGTTTAACGGCATTTTTTTCCCATTTGTGAAGTAATGGAGCCAGTGTTGTGGTTTGACAAGTTTTCGGTATGGGCAGGAAGTCTCGTGTGTTGAGCCTGTAGAACCTGGTTACTGTCATCAATGGAAGACGTTCGATATCAACTAACCATAAAATATTTGACTATTATCTAGTAATCGTTGTTGTTTGTAAACGCTCAATAACATGTAACCCAAAAACAATTTACTATTATCTAGTAATCGTTGTTGTTTGTAACCGTTCAATAACATGTAACCCAATAATTTGAATAAGGTTTGTTTCTCTTCCTCCTTCACTCTTTTACCTCTTCAACAAACATGCCTTTACCCTATCCTGAGTATTGATGTGTAGGAGCAGCAGCAGGTTCATTTTCACCAGCAGTAGGATTCACCAAACACATTTCGACACTTAAACGCACTACACGTCTAACCTAATCTGGACTTATATGCTACATACAAGAACCTACTGCATCAGTGCATTTCACAAACTGCATCAATATCTGACATGCAGTATATTTATCCCTATAAACAACACCAAACAGGGGAATTAAAACAACCATTCAACAGTTAATAAAACAATTAGATAATAACTACGAATTTCATTAACATCATTCTTTAGATAAAGAGTAGACATTACATAAACTTCATCAAAACAAGTGTTTGTAACAAATAGCAAGATAAAGAGTAAACATAACATAAAATTCCCCAAGACAATTTTTTTTCAGCAGACCTATTCCAGCTCGCTTAGCTTTTTCAACATTCTAGTATTCTCCATTGAACGCCGCCCACTTGCCTGACGCCTTTCAGTCAGAAAATCTATTTCTTTCAAGTCTTTGTCCTCTTCCAACATGAGATATTCAAATTGTTCCTTAAAGTTCCCCTTAATGCTCCCAAAATGCTCCAACATGAGATTAAAAAAAAATTACAAAAAGAGTATTGCTGTGTAGGAGCAGCAGCATCTTCATTTTCACCAGCAGTAGAATGAACCTTTGTTTTTTTTCACCAGCAGCAGATTCAACTTTAACGTCAAAACTTTCAACCAGACATCTTGCTGCCAGACAAAACTTTCTACTGCTGAGCGTTCTGCTGCTCGCTTTTGTAATTTTTGGTATTCTACTGCTTGTTTACAAAAGAACAGGGACTGATCTGTACTTTCTTATCCGAAAGCTTTACAAACCCCCAATTCGTTCGATTTTGGGATATGAGAAGAAAACAAATGGTTTAAAGTTTTATAAGGGTCTTCTCTGTCCACAATGGAAATTTCTTCTTCACACCATTCTCCATTGTCTAAGTCCTAAAACTACAGGGTGGAATGAGTTCAGCACAACTCAAGCATCTGCTATGATTTGTCTGGCCACAGGAAAACCCTTTAATTTTTCGGCTACGGTAATGGATGGCTTGAAAAAGAATGTTTCAGGAAAACATTACATTTACCCAAGGTTTTTGCAATTGATTTTGAATAAGCAACTTAAAAAGCCTAAGGTACATAAAAATGTAAAGGAATGTCCTAAGGTTAAAAGGAAATTATTTTCTTATTTGAAAAAGGATGGAACTGGCTTCTCTGGGACTATTACTCCATTGTTGCCACATATGTTGCAATTGGCTGCGACTCAGGGTAAAAGTGCGGAAAACACAACAGCTACCCACGACACAGCCACTTTGGATACCTCATCATCTCACCCTCAAGATACCCAAACACCTAGTATTTCACCAAATAAGAACACTGATTTTCCTCAGACCAGTGTTAGGATGGATGCAGATGAGGCTGCCACAGGTGTGGGAGGTGGAAGGATGGAAGGGGCTAACATTACTGCTCCTGGCTTTGTAGCTGGGCAGGAAAGTGTTAGCATAAGTAAGACCCCAACCAAGGAAACATCTAATGTGGAAGGTTCGGTAGAACCTGAAAGTGATGAGGGTAGGCATGAAACTGATGAATTGAGGGACACCCACAATGTAGAAGATGACAATTCCAGCGATCCACCTCTCAGGACAGATAACACAGGCCGAAGTGGTGACCATAGCATGAAACGTATTCAGGAATTCATAACAAAATGTACCACACTCGAGTCCCAAGTTCTTGATCTGTCACAAACATGCAAAAAATTGAAGAAGATAATTAGGCATTTGGAGGGAAGGAAGAGGTCAAGAACAAGGGTATTCAAAAGGCTAAAGAAGGCTGGAACAACACATAAGGTGAGCTCTCCTGAAGACACAAGTTTGGTGGAGGATGCTACCAAACAGGGGATGGATGTGAACAAGGATTCAGGGGAGGCAACCAAGGAAACATGGGAGGTTAATGAGCTGAACGTTGATGGTGCTGTTCGGAATGAGAATGTGGAGATGGTTTTCGATAGTCTAGTCAAGGAAGGTCATGAGGGTGTATGTGATAATCTAAAAACTTTTGAGCCTGAACAGTTGATGAAACATGTGTACAAGGATTCAGGAGAGGCAACCAAGGAAACAGGAGAGGTTAATGAGGTGAACGTTGAAGGTGCTGTTAGGAATGAGAATGTGGAGATGGAATTTGATAGTGTTGTAAAGGAAGGTCATGAGGGTGTATGTGATAATCTAAAAACTTTCGAGCCTGAACAGATGATGAAACATGTGTACAAGGATTCAGGGGAGGCAACCAAGGAAACAGGAGAGGTTAATGAGCTGAACGTTGAAGGTGCTGTTAGGGATGAGAATGTGGAGATGGAATTTGATAGTGTTGTCAAGGAAGTTAATGAGGGTGTATGTGATAATCTAAAAACTTTCGAGCCTGAACAGATGATGAAACATGTGTACAAGGATTCAGGGGAGGCAACCAAGGAAACAGTAGAGGTCAATGAGCTGAACATTGAAGGTGCTGTTAGGGACGAGAATGTGGAGTTGGAATTTGACAGTGTTGTCAAGGAAGTTAATGAGGGTGTATGTGATAATCTAAAAACTTTTGAGCCCGAACAGATGATCAAACATGGTGAGGTTATGGTGGAAGTTGGTAAGATCTTAGGGGAAATGGCCCAGGTTGATTCTGCTGCTGGTTCGAGTCATCCTAATGCTGGTTTAAATCAATCTGCTGCTGGAGTTGAAGAAGCAGTACAAGAATCACTTGATGAAGATGAGCCAAAGCATGGGATATGAGAAGAAAACAAATGGTTTAAAGTTTTATAAGGGTCTTTGATGAACTGAAATAAGTACATTTTATTACTATCATTTATCCTATTAATTTGACTTGTTTTACTATATTATGTATGAGGATTGATACTTAATCGTTTACTTTTGTAATTCTCAGTTGAAAACAAGCATTTGGTGAAACTTGGCGATTTTGGACTAATTATGGAGCAAAACATGCATAAAGTGAAGAGTCTACTGAATTGGACAAGATCAAGTCAAATCTGCTCCAGATGCGCCGCATCTCACTCATTACATGCGCCGCATCACTATCAAGATCTCACCAGATACGATCCAAGATTCAAGAGGACATGCGCCGCATCCAAAGATGAAGATACGCCGCATCTTCTGGCGGTGTACGAATATTCCTGAATATTATAATCTTGGACCCCACGCGAAGTTAAGTCAATGCGCCGCATCTACTCCCTAGATGCGCCGCATCTCACCCTCAGACAGAAACTATAAATACCCCAAGACCAGACGAATTTCGGACGTATCATATTATACCGAAGACCGAACAGGAGAAACCAAGGACGAATTCAGTAGAATAGCAAGCACAAGACACACTCAAATCAAGGATACAAGAGCTGTAAGAAGGTGCTGCATGTGTTTAATTCATTAAGTAGTTTTGTTTTATTGTGTTAGTAAACTTTAATTCATCAAGATTGGTGGCTTGTGTAATGTGACAACGGAAAGGTTGCACTCCCTTAAAACTGATTTCTCATCAATTAAAGTTTATATGTTAGTGTCTTTGGTGACTTTTATTAGTGCATTGATAACCTCTGTGGCTAGCTGAGCGTTGATCGGGTCGCCATGCCTCTGCCCTCGCCTGTTTATTAGATGCCTATGTATTCTATGGTCTGTAGAAAAGTAGGAGAAAGATAAAAAGGATAGTCATAAGTAATCATTAAGGGTTTACTCGCCGATAAGATTAGAACCAACGAGAAAGGACTTAATCTCGGTGCGTTGCATCGAACTATACACTTCATATAACACTAGCAATAAAACAAGTGACAAACTACTTATAATAAGGACAGCCCTCTTATTGTCTCGAGTATTTATTTGTGTACGTGTGTGCTATTCGCTGATTCGTGCCTATTGGTTTAGTTTATTTTTTAATTGCAACCAAATCGTGCCAGTCTCTCAGGCTGAACCCCCTTGCGTTAGATTAGATTGTATAGCTAACTTAATATATTAAAATACTGATTAGAATAACTAGATAATACGTTCCACTCTTAGTGATCGACACTCTACTTACCATTATATTCATACTGACCGGGTACACTGCTCGTTAAGTGTGTGTGTTATTGATAAGTCGGCTAAATATAAATTTAAAACTTGAGTAGGCATTAAAACTGCTAAACCGCAACGACACATCACGCGCATCAAGTTTTTGGCGCCGCTGCCGGGGAGTGAATTGTTATTATCTGTTAATTTGATTAGTATTTTAATTAGGTTTTTAATTTTTTTTTATCTAACCGCTAATTTTGTTGTGTATTAGTTTAATTTGCATTCATTGTACTATTTTGCATATTTTCTGTTTTTGTGTGCTATTTGTTTGCTTTTGTTTGTGTTTATTTTCGTGTGTTTTATTTGATTTTATTTTTCGTATTTTTTGTTTTCTGCTATCGTTGTACTGAGCTAAATCGAACGATACGGCGCATCTAATTTATCAGATACGGCGTATTGCGTTCAATTTTTTATAAAATACAACGCGTTTAATTAATTCGATACGACGCATCTTTTCCCCAAGATACGGCGTATCTGTTTTTAATAAGAAATTTTTTTTTCTATGCGATAAAGCGATACGACGCATCTTTTCCCCAAGATACGGCGTATCTATTTTTGATAAATTTTTTTTTCTAAACTTTAACGCCATACGACGCATCTGCTTCAGCAGATACGGCGTATCTATTATTTTAATTAAAAACAGTTTTCGATTAATTAAACAGATACGGCGCATCGATCTCTATCGATACGGCGTATCTTCTGAATCAAAAATCTTATATTTTGAATCGTAACGAAAATACGGCGCATTAACTTTTATTAATACGACGTATTTAATTTTTAATAAATATCGATTTTTGATAATTAAAACAGATACGGCGCATTCTTATTTATAAGCGGCGTATCTATTTTCTGAATAAAAGTCTGATTTGATATCAACGATTATAAGATACGGCGTATCCCATTTATAGGATACGTCGCATCAACAGCAGATATCAGAAGCTTTTATTTTACTTTGATCGTTTCACCCTTCTTTTGCACGAGTAAGTTTTATTTCAGGAAGATGGACGATCCGGATATTACAATGGAAGAATATATCATGTTTGAAGCGGAAAGAGCCTTGAGCAATAATCAGATGTATGATTGGAAAAGAGCAAGATATGGTGCACAAGTCATTGAGACGAAAGAAATCACTATGGAAGAATACTTGATTTTAGGACGAGAAAAGTCAAGGAAAGAAAGAAACAAATTGCCATTACAACACACTTGGTGTATGTCAAATGATGATGAAGAAGATTCATATACCGTGAAACCAATTCCGGCAATTGTTATTGATAGTACTTTTTCTCCGGAGATTGCACAAGATGATGTGTATACGGAACCTTACGTTGAAGAATATTCTGCAATCGTATTACCACCATTAGACAATCTATCGGATGAAGATGAAAAGTATTCTAATTTTGATTTCGAACCATTTGACGCCATAGTTTATGATGACATACCTCAACCAGATTTTGACCCAACGAGGGATTTTGAAGAAATCTGGGATTACTTATTTAAGGATGAAATTCGGGACGATGCTGAAATTGCAAAACCACTAGTTGAAGATGGAGATTCAAAAGATGAATTGGAGTCACTTACAACACAAAGTGGTACAAATTTATTTAATATTATTAATCCCGTTACTAATAATCTTGCTAGTTTTCCTAAACAGGTTGCAAAACAAAAAGATGATAAGGTGAAATTTATTACACTACCTATTGAAGCACCTGTGATCAACCCGTATTTGGTGGAGCTTGAAGAAGAATTTGGTGATGAGCTCTTAAACATTGCTATGATTGATGAAGATGATGAATTGGACCCTATGAAGTATATAGAGGAACTCGAACTTTTACTTGCTAAAGACCCTTTCTCATCTTCTGCGGAAGTCAAGGGACGCCTTACTACCAAAGAAACTTACCAAGAAGAAAGGAGACTCATTTTTCCTCAACACACTACTCTTTCAGATGAAGTGGTCAAGTCATCCAATTTATCAACCAAACCGGGTAAGAATAGGAAAGATGTACATATATTGCCAAGGTATGATCTTTATTTATTTCTTCCATCTTTACTAGCAAATTTACACTCTTTTCGTGTTTATTGCTATTATCACCTGCACTTGATCCCAAGTGGGGGGAACAACACCCTATTACACAATAAATAAGGGTGGAGTCAGGCTCGTGACTCGAACAAAAACAAATGGTTTAAAGTTTTATAAGGGTCTTTGATGAACTGAAATAAGTACATTTTATTACTATCATTTATCCTATTAATTTGACTTGTTTTACTATATTATGTATGAGGATTGATACTTAATCGTTTACTTTTGTAATTCTCAGTTGAAAATAAGCATTTGGTGAAACTTGGCGATTTTGGACTAATTATGGATCAAAACATGCATAAAGTGAAGAGTCTACTGAATTGGACAAGATCAAGTTAAATCTGCTCCAGATGCGCCGCATCTCACTCATTACATGCGCCGCATCACTATCAAGATCTCACCAGATACGATCCAAGATTCAAGAGGACATGCGCCGCATCCAAAGATGAAGATACGCCGCATCTTCTGGCGGTGTACGAATATTCCTGAATATTATAATCTTGGACCCCACGCGAAGTTAAGTCAATGCGCCGCATCTACTCCCTAGATGCGCCGCATCTCACCCTCAGACAGAAACTATAAATACCCCAAGACCAGACGAATTTCGGACGTATCATATTATACCGAAGACCGAACAGGAGAAACCAAGGACGAATTCAGTCGAATAGCAAGCACAAGACACACTCAAATCAAGGATACAAGAGCTGTAAGAAGGTGCTGCATGTGTTTAATTCATTAAGTAGTTTTGTTTTATTGTGTTAGTAAACTTTAATTCATCAAGATTGGTGGCTTGTGTAATGTGACAACGGAAAGGTTGCACTCCCTTAAAACTGCTTTCTCATCAATTAAAGTTTATATGTTAGTGTCTTTGGTGACTTTTATTAGTGCATTGATAACCTCTGTGGCTAGCTGAGCGTTGATCGGGTCGCCATGCCTCTGCCCTCGCCTGTTTATTAGATGCCTATGTATTCTATGGTCTGTAGAAAAGTAGGAGAAAGATAAAAAGGATAGTCATAAGTAATAATTAAGGGTTTACTCGCCGATAAGATTAGAACCAACGAGAAAGGACTTAATCTCGGTGCGTTGCATCGAACTATACACTTCATATAACACTAGCAATAAAACAAGTGACAAACTACTTATAATAAGGACAACCCTCTTATTGTCTCGAGTATTTATCTGTGTACGTGTGTGCTATTCGCTGATTCGTGCCTATTGGTTTAGTTTATTGTTTAATTGCAACCAAATCGTGCCAGTCTCTCAGGCTGAACCCCCTTGCGTTTGATTAGATTGTATAGCTAACTTAATATATTAAAATACTGATTAGAATAACTAGATAATACGTTCCACTCTTAGTGATCGACACTCTACTTACCATTATATTCATACTGACCGGGCACACTGCTCGTTAAGTGTGTGTGTTATTGATAAGTCGGCTAAATATAAATTTAAAACTTGAGTAGGCATTAAAACTGCTAAACCGCAACGACACATCACGCGCATCAGTCTTCTCTGTCCACAATGGAAATTTCTTCTTCACACCATTCTCCATTGTCTAAGTCCTAAAACTACATTGTGGAATGAGTTCAGCACAACTCAAGCATCTACTATGATTTTTCTGGCCACAGGAAAACCCTTTAATTTTTCGGCTATGGTAATGGATGGCTTGAAAAAGAATGTTTCAGGAAAACATTACATTTACCCAAGGTTTTTGCAATTGATTTTGAATAAGCAACTTAAAAAGCCTAAGGTACATAAAAATGTAAAGGAATGTCCTAAGGTTAAAAGGAAATTATTTTCTAATTTGAAAAAGGATGGAACTGGCTTCTCTAGTACTATTACTCCATTGTTGCCACATATGTTGCAATTGGCTGCGACTCAGGGTAAAAGTGCGGAAAACACTACAGCTACCCATGACACAGCCACTTTGGATACCTCATCATCTCACCCTCAAGATACCCAAATACCTAGTATTTCACCAAATAAGAACACTGATTTTCCTCAGACCAGTGTTAGGATGGATGCAGATGAGGCTGCCACAGGTGTGGGAGGTGGAAGGATGGAAGGGGCTAACATTACTGCTCCTGGCTTTGTAGCTGGGCAGGAAAGTGTTAGCATAAGTAAGACCCCAACCAAGGCAACATCTAATGTGGAAGGTTCGGTAGAACCTGAAAGTGATGAGGGTAGGCATGAAACTGATGAATTGAGGGACACCCACAATGTAGAAGATGACAATTCCAGCGATCCACCTCTCGGGACAGATAACACAGGCCGAAGTGGTGACCATAGCATGAAACGTATTCAGGAATTCATAACAAAATGTACCACACTCGAGTCCCAAGTTCTTGATCTGTCACAAACATGCAAAAAAATGAAGAAGATAATTAGGCATTTGGAGGGAAGGAAGAGGTCAAGAACAAGGGTATTCAAAAGGCTAAAGAAGGCTGGAACAACACATAAGGTGAGCTCTCCTGAAGACACAAGTTTGGTGGAGGATGCTACCAAACAGGGGATGAATGTGGACAAGGATTCAGGGGAGGCAACCAAGGAAACATGGGAGGTTAATGAGCTGAACGTTGAAGGTGCTGTTAGGAATGAGAATGTGGAGATGGTTTTCGATAGTCTAGTCAAGGTAGGTCATGAGGGTGTATGTGATAATCTAAAAACTTTTGAGCCTGAACAGTTGATGAAACATGTGTACAAGGATTCAGGAGAGGCAACCAAGGAAACAGGAGAGGTTAATGAGGTGAACGTTGAAGGTGCTGTTAGGAATGAGAATGTGGAGATGGAATTTGATAGTGTTGTCAAGGAAGGTCATGAGGGTGTATGTGATAATCTAAAAACTTTCGAGCCTGAACAGATGATGAAACATGTGTACAAGGATTCTGGGGAGGCAACCAAGGAAACAGGAGAGGTTAATGAGCTGAACGTTGAAGGTGCTGTTAGGGATGAGAATGTGGAGATGGAATTTGATAGTGTTGTCAAGGAAGTTAATGAGGGTGTATGTGATAATCTAAAAACTTTCGAGCCTGAACAGATGATGAAACATGTGTACAAGGATTCAGGGGAGGAAACCAAGGAAACAGTAGAGGTCAATGAGCTCAACGTTGAAGGTGCTGTTAGGGACGAGAATGTGGAGTTGGAATTTGACAGTGTTGTCAAGGAAGTTAATGAGGGTGTATGTGATAATCTAAAAACTTTTGAGCCCGAACAGATGATCAAACATGGTGAGGTTATGGTGGAAGTTGGTAAGATCTTCGGGGAAATGGCCCAGGTTGATTCTGCTGCTGGTTCGAGTCATCCTAATGCTGGTTTAAATCAATCTGCTGCTGGAGTTGAAGAAGCAGTACAAGAATCACTTAATGAAGATGAGCCAAAGCAGGGGATATGAGAAGAAAACAAATGGCTTAAAGTTTTATAAGGGTCTTCTCTGTCCACAATGGAAATTTCTTCTTCACACCATTCTCCATTGTCTAAGTCCTAAAACTACATGGTGGAATGAGTTCAGCACAACTCAAGCATCTACTATGATTTGTCTGGCCACAGGAAAACCTTTTAATTTTTCGGCTATGGTAATGGATGGCTTGAAAAAGAATGTTTCGTGAAAATATTACATTTACCCAAGGTTTTTGCAATTGATTTTGAATAAGCAACTTAAAAAGCCTAAGGTACATAAAAATGTAAAGGAATGTCCTAAGGTTAAAAGGAAATTATTTTCTTATTTGAAAAAGGATGGAACTGGCTTCTCTAGGACTATTACTCCATTGTTGCCACATATGTTGCAATTGGCTGCGACTCAGGGTAAAAGTGCGGAAAACACAACAGCTACCCACGACACAGCCACTTTGGATACCTCATCATCTCACCCTCAAGATACCCAAACACCTAGTATTTCACCAAATAAGAATACTGATTTTCCTCAGACCAGTGTTAGGATAGATGCAGATGAGGCTGCCACAGGTGTGGGAGGTGGAAGGATGGAAGGGGCTAACATTACTGCTCTTGGCTTTGTAGCTGGGCAGGAAAGTGTTAGCATAAGTAAGACCCCAACCAAGGCAACATCTAATGTGGAAGGTTCGGTAGAACCTGAAAGTGATGAGGGTAGGCATGAAACTGATGAATTGAGGGACACCCACAATGTAGAAGATGACAATTCCAGCGATCCACCTCTCGGGACAGATAACACAGGCCGAAGTGGTGACCATAGCATGAAACGTATTCAGGAATTCATAACAAAATGTACCACACTCGAGTCCCAAGTTCTTGATCTGTCACAAACATGCAAAAAATTGAAGAAGAAAATTAGGCATTTGGAGGGAAGGAAGAGAGTCAAGAACAAGGGTATTCAAAAGGCTAAAGAAGGCTGGAACAACACATAAGGTGAGCTCTCCCGAAGACACAAGTTTGGTGGAGGATGCTACCAAACAGGGGATGAATGTGGACAAGGATTCAGGGGAGGCAACCAAGGAAACATGGGAGGTTAATGAGCTGAACGTTGAAGGTGCTGTTAGGAATAAGAATGTGGAGATGGTTTTCGATAGTCTAGTCAAGGAAGGTCATGAGGGTGTATGTGATAATCTAAAAACTTTTGAGCCTGAACAGTTGATGAAACATGTGTACAAGGATTCAGGAGAGGCAACCAAGGAAACAGGAGAGGTTAATGAGGTGAACGTTGAAGGTGCGGTTAGGAATGAGAATGTGGAGATGGAATTTGATAGTGTTGTCAAGGAAGGTCATGAGGGTGTATGTGATAATCTAAAAACTTTCAAGCCTGAACAGATGATGAAACATGTGTACAAGGATTCAGGGGAGGCAACCAAGGAAACAGGAGAGGTTAATGAGCTGAACGTTGAAGGTGCTGTTAGGGATGAGAATGTGGAGATGGAATTTGATAGTGTTGTCAAGGAAGTTAATGAGGGTATATGTGATAATCTAAAAACTTTCGAGCCTGAACAAATGATGAAACATGTGTACAAGGATTCAGGGGAGGCAACCAAGGAAACTGTAGAGGTCAATGAGCTAAACGTTGAAGGTGTTGTTAGGGACGAGAATGTGGAGTTGGAATTTGACAGTGTTGTCTAGGAAGTTAATGAGGGTGTATGTGATAATCTAAAAACTTTTGAGCCCGAACAGATGATCAAACATGGTGAGGTTATGGTGGAAGTTGGTAAGATCTTAGGGGAAATGGCCCAGGTTGATTCTGCTGCTGGTTCGAGTCATCCTAATGCTGGTTTAAATCAATCTGCTGCTGGAGTTGAAGAAGCAGTACAAGAATCACTTAATGAAGATGAGCCAAAGCAGGGGATATGAGAAGAAAACAAATGGCTTAAAGTTTTATAAGGGTCTTCTCTGTCCACAATGGAAATTTCTTCTTCACACCATTCTCCATTGTCTAAGTCCTAAAACTACATGGTGGAATGAGTTCAGCACAACTCAAGCATCTACTATGATTTGTCTGGCCACAGGAAAACCTTTTAATTTTTCGGCTATGGTAATGGATGGCTTGAAAAAGAATGTTTCGTGAAAATATTACATTTACCCAAGGTTTTTGCAATTGATTTTGAATAAGCAACTTAAAAAGCCTAAGGTACATAAAAATGTAAAGGAATGTCCTAAGGTTAAAAGGAAATTATTTTCTTATTTGAAAAAGGATGGAACTGGCTTCTCTGGGACTATTACTCCATTGTTGCCACATATGTTGCAATTGGCTGCGACTCAGGGTAAAAGTGCGGAAAACACAACAGCTACCCACGACACAGCCACTTTGGATACCTCATCATCTCACCCTCAAGATACCCAAACACCTAGTATTTCACCAAATAAGAACACTGATTTTCCTCAGACCAGTGTTAGGATAGATGCAGATGAGGCTGCCACAGGTGTGGGAGGTGGAAGGATGGAAGGGGCTAACATTACTGCTCCTGGCTTTGTAGCTGGGCAGGAAAGTGTTAGCATAAGTAAGACCCCAACCAAGGCAACATCTAATGTGGAAGGTTCGGTAGAACCTGAAAGTGATGAGGGTAGGCATGAAACTGATGAATTGAGGGACACCCACAATGTAGAAGATGACAATTCCAGCGATCCACCTCTCGGGACAGATAACACAGGCCGAAGTGGTGACCATAGCATGAAACGTATTCAGGAATTCATAACAAAATGTACCACACTCGAGTCCCAAGTTCTTGATCTGTCACAAACATGCAAAAAATTGAAGAAGATAATTAGGCATTTGGAGGGAAGGAAGAGGTCAAGAACAAGGGTATTCAAAAGGCTAAAGAAGGCTGGAACAACACATAAGGTGAGCTCTCCTGAAGACACAAGTTTGGTGGAGGATGCTACCAAACAGGGGATGAATGTGGACAAGGATTCAGGGGAGGCAACCAAGGAAACATGGGAGGTTAATGAGCTGAACGTTGAAGGTGCTGTTAGGAATGAGAATGTGGAGATGGTTTTCGATAGTGTAGTCAAGGAAGGTCATGAGGGTGTATGTGATAATCTAAAAACTTTTGAGCCTGAACAGTTGATGAAACATGTGTACAAGGATTCAGGAGAGGCAACCAAGGAAACAGGAGAGGTGATGAACTCAAATAAATACATTTTATTACTATCATTTATCCTATTTATTTGACTTGTTTTACTATATTATGTATGAGGATTGATACTTAATCGTTTACTTTTGTAATTCTCAGGTAAAAAACAAGCATTTGGTGAAACTTAGCGATTTTGGACTAATAATGGAGCAAAACATGCATAAAGTAATGAGTCTACTGAAATGAAGAAGATCAAGACTAATCTGCTCCAGATGCGCCGCATCTCACTCATGACATGCGCCGCATCTCTATCAAGATATCACCAGATACGATCCAAGATACAAGAGGACATGCGCCGCATCTAATCATGGAGTTACGCCGCATCTTCTGGCGGTGTACGAATATTCCTGAATATTATAATCTTGGACCCCACGCGAAGTTAAGTACATGCGCCGCATCTACTCCCTAGATGCGCCGCATCTTCCCTCAGACAGAAACTATAAATACCCCAAGACTAGACGAATTTCGTGTGCATTATCAGAGTTTCGAAGATCGAACAGGAAAAACCCTAGGACGAATTCAGTCAAGGAGGCAGCACAAGACACACCCAAATCAAAGATACAAGAGCTGTAAGAAGGTGCTGCATGTGTTTAATTCATTAAGTAGTTTTGTTTTATTGTGTTAGCAAACTTTAATTCATCAGGATTGGTGGCTTGTGTAATGTGACAACGAAAGATTGCACTCCCTTTAATACTTGCTTTCCCATCAATTAAAGTTTATATGTTGATGTCTTTGGTTACTACTTATTAGTGCATTGATAACCTCTGTGTTTATTAGTGGCTTGCGGGCATTTGACTGCGGGACATAATGTGGCTCCCACGGTTATTACTAAATTGATCACTTAGGAATAACTTTTAGACATAAGTAATCATTAAGGGTTTACTCGCCGATAAGATTAGGACCAACGAGAAAGGGTTAACTACATACACTTCATATAAAGCTATCAATAAAACAAGTGACAAACTACTTAATCATAAGGACAGCCCTCTTATTGTCTCGAGTATTTATCTGTGTACGTGTGTGCTACTTGCTGATTCGTGCCTATTGGTTTATTTTATTATTTAATTGCAAACAAATCGTGCCAGTCTCTCAGGCTGAAACCCCCTTGCGTTAGGATATTAAAATACTGATTAGAATAACGAGATAATACGTTCCACTCCTAGTGATCGACACTCTACTTACCATTATATTCATACTGACCGGGTACACTGCTCGTTAAGTGTGTGTGTTATTGATAAGTCGGCTAAATATAAATTTAAAACTTGAGTAGGCATTAAAACTGCTAAACCGCAACGACACATCACGCGCATCAAGTTTTTGGCGCCGTTGCCGGGGAGTGAATTGTTATTATCTGTTAATTTGATTAGTATTTTAATTAGGTTTTTCTTTTTATTAGATTAATTGCATCATTGTATTATTTTGCATATTTGTTGTACTGTGTGTTATTTGTTTGCTTTATTTGTTTTTATTTTTGTGTGTTTAATTTTCTGTTTTTATTTTTCGTATTTTTCTGTTCTGCTATCGTTGTACTGTGCTAAATCAAACGATACGGCGCATCTGATCTCTCAGATACGGCGTATTGCGTTTAATTTTTAAAAAATACAACGCGTTTAATTAATTCGATACGACGCATCTTTTCCCCAAGATACAGCGTATCTGTTTTTAATACGAATTTTTTTTTAAGAAGCGATAAAGTAATACGACGCATCTGCTTTAGCAGATACGGCGTATCTGTTTTTGATATAAAAAAAATTTTCTAAACGTTGACGCCATACGACGCATCTGCTTTCGTAGATACGGCGTATCTATTATTTTAATTAAAAACAGTTTGCGAATTATTAAACAGATACGGCGTATCGATCTCTGTCGATACGGCGCATTTTACTGAATCAAAAATCGATATTTATTTTTAAACGTAACGAAAATACGGCGCATTAACTTTCGTTAATACGACGCATTTAATTTTAATTAGATAAGTTGGTTTTTGATTATTTAATTCGATACGGCGCATTCGTAAATTCTAAGCGGCGTATCTATTTTCTGAATAAAGTCTGATTTAATTTTAACGTATTAAGATACGGCGTATCCAACTCTTTGGATACGGCGCATCGTCTGCAGACATCAGATATTTTTATTTTCATATCCGTTTCTAAATTCGTTAATTTTTCTTCTTGCGAGCAAATCCTACTGATGCTTTCGTGATTATTTCAGAAGAAAAATGGAAGGATACGGAGAACTGATTGACTTCGACTTCGAAGCCAATTTTATGAATGAAGTATTAGTGCATGAAAAATCACCCGAACATTACAATGGGGACTACATTGAACTTAATGACCTTAATGGACCATTAGAATCCAGTGACCTGTTCATGGATGATGTGGAATCTGAGCTGGAAGATGGAGAAATCCTAGATAGTCCAAAAGTCAACGTTATTACTACTAGGAATTACGATGAATTTGAGGGATATGATGGTTCTTGGGATTATGGTAGAAGGATCCACGCCGATTGTGCTTATAATTTGCAATTCACATGCATGATTGGATACAAGTGTATTGACGCCAATTTCTTTCCTATTTTACCAATCAATGTTATGTCAAGAAGGTTTTACAATTCCATTATGAGAAATAAAGTGGAGTACAAGGGAAAGAATGTTGTTGGAGCCTTCATTAATGTTCCGATCTTCGTTGGACGCTTTACTATTGTAACTGAGTTCGCCGTTGTTGAAGACATGAATGCCTATTGTGACAGCAATATGGGTGACGTGATTGTTGGAAAACCATTTTGTAGGGAGATCACTATTAATGCAAAACGATTTGAAGGAAAGATCACCTTTCAATGTGGAAGCGAAATTATCACCTATATGATGCCGCGAACTCACCCTGGATTTAAACATGCTACTAATAGGGTCTGCTACAAATTCTCTCCATTCCTTTTTATTAGTAATGATGACATGAAGAGAGGGATTGAATACCCGTATCAGATGATGGAAGGATTCTATAAAGGAGTTTTGAACTTGGGACCTGAATATATACGTGATGAATTAGTTGCTAAATGGATCCTACGTGGCAATGTAGGAATCAATGATCGATATTAAAGAGCTGAACGTGAGTCTAACTTGAAGACTCTGGAATAAAGACAAGTGCTTACCGGGAGACAACCCGGCGAATTTTTATTATTCTGTTTTCTGTGTCGAGTCAGTCAGGCCCGTATGAGGATACGGCGCATCTCAATTCTGAGATGCGACGCATCTCCTGCAATGGTCATATCTTATTTTATTTTTCTGCATTTTTATTTTCGACTTTAAAACTATTTATCAGTTTATTTTTAATGCAGCGCATCCCTGGTTAAGGATGCGGCGCATCTTTATTCTGATCCGTATTTATTCCAGGCTCGATACGGCGTATCTTCTTCCATAAGATGCGGCGCATCGACTGACCTGATGATTTTCAGTTTTAATTTTTAAGTTTTATTCTTATCTAACTACTAATGTATTATGCAAGTTTGAACCTTTCTTATCTTAGGTGTGTTTTAAAGTGTTGGTGGTATTATAGTTTCCTGGATTTCCTGTGGATACATCAAGTATGAAGCTTTAACGTTCTAATCCACAAGAAAGATGATTTTTGCTCTTATACTAATGGAGGATCATACCGAGCAAATCTCAGGGGAGTTTTTCTGTTTTAATTCTTTTATTTTCCAGTTTTTAACCTTTTATACAAACAACGAGGACGTTGTTTAACTTAAGTGGGGGGATTGGAGAATTAGAACACTTAACAATTACTTGTCCTAAACTTTTTCAAAAATTATGCTTAAAATGTGCTTAATATATCAAACTTAAAATTTTTTTTAGCATGTTTTTGTTTAAGATCTAAGTTGCATAGCTGCACACATGACGTTATTTTCAAAAATTGTGATTTTTCAAAATTCACAAATCTATGAGTGTGCCGGTGACTTGTAAACTTTAGAACTTGGCTTGTATACTATTCGAGACCACCATAATGAGTATTATTTATATAATTGGAATGACTTGTCTAAATTGGTAAATTTCTAGGATTACACCCAAAATAGCCTATTATATGTTATGTGTTATTAGCTAACTACACTGGTTAGTTAACCCCGTATAAACCCTTTTGTTACTCTCATTTTTAGAGTAAGATAACCCTAGAAAAACACTCAGAGCCATTCCTTTCGTTTCTTACACCTATGTTTAAAATGTTTCGTTACACCCTTACACCTTAGCCTACCCTGTAGATTAGAATCCGTGGTTGGTTAATTGCTATAGGCAAAGTGTGTTTCCTTACATTACCTGTGTTCGCGTGCGTAATTCATTATCTTTGGTTAGGTCGGGAAATTGCACAATGCAATTGGAGTGAAAGTAAATATTGTATATCTTTGAGTTTATTTTTCGTGTGTTTACTACTTTCACTATTACCATTATTTCTGAATTTATGAAAAGTATGGAAAAATTATCCGGAAAGAAAGTTGTAGTGATGTGGTGAAATTTTACACATCTATCTTTATGTTTCTCTTAAAAAAAAAAAAAAAATCGAAAAAATAAGAAAAGAAAAAGAAAGAAAGAAAAGTTGGAAGTTAGTTTTAACCAACTTATGTAAAGTTATGTAAGTGGTCGATATCAATTGCAAGTGTTGGGTCTGAAATGCTGCTGATTGGAGAATTATAACTCTGCCGAATAGTTATATAACTCTGCTGATTAGCACAAGAACTCTGCTGTTTTGGTAACTCTGCTGTTTAGGTATAATAGGCATATTGTAACTCTGCTGCTAGCTCACGAGGACTCTGCTGCTAGAAGGATTACTTTATTGCTTGTTATTTATGTAAAGTATGTTAAGATAAGTATAGAAAAGATACGTATGAATATTTTACTTGTATAGGAAGTCTTGTAAACCGACTAGGACTCCTTATGCTATAAAAGGAGGTTCTAGGGTTAGAGTTAGATGTCGATTGATTAATTATCTTGCATACGTATTATTGTTTTCACTTCAAGGTTTCTTGTAACCCTATTGCTATTCAGAGCAATCGTATTAATATATTGAAGTGTTGTTTGATAATTGGTTTTGTGTTTTCTTCTTAAGATCAAATATTAGTTTCCGCATAATATTTGATATACAACTCAAGATCAGTTTCTATACCGATTACTTTAGATTTATCTAAGGTAGTTAATAAGATCGTGAAGCTCAACTGGGATCAACAAGTGGTATCAGAGCTTGTGATCTAGAAACTGGTACCAAGAAGAATTACTGAAAACAAGATCTGTTTGATCATCAAAGCAAGCAATGGATTCCGATTCGACTCACATGGTTACTGCTTCAAGAGTTCCCATGCTCAAGACTGGAGAGTATGAGATCTGGAAGATGAGGATGCAACAATACATGCGAATGGTTGATTACTCTCTCTGGGAAGTTGTTCTTGATGGTGATAAGGTGCAAACCAAGACTGCTACTGGATCAGTCTTGACTCTCAAGACTAGTGAGGAGAAAGCTCAGAGAAGATTGGAGGTTAAGGCTCACAGTATTCTCATGATGGGAATACCTAATGATTATCAATTGAGTTTTAATCATATTGAGTCTGCTAAGGAGTTGTGGGAAGCTATTGAACTTCGATTTGGTGGGAATGAAGCTACCAAGAAATCTAGAAAGAATCTCCTTAAGCACCAGTTTGAGACTTTTTCTGCTATGAGTTCTGAGAACATTGAGGGAACTTATGATCGACTTCATAAGTTAACCAGTCAGATGGCTCTGTTGAAGATTGAACCATCTCAAGAAGATGTCAATCTAAAGTTTTTGAGAAGTCTATCTTCTGAGTGGAACACTCATACAGTGGTTTGGAGGCACAAGGAAGATTTTGATACTATGACATTGGATGATCTATACAACAACTTAAAGGTGTATGAATCAGAAGTTAAAGGATTTTCAAGCTCATCCTCTACCACTAATAATCTTGCCTTTGTCTCCTCAAGCAACAAGACTTCTGGTAGTCATCAAGAGCACTCTGCTGGTGGTACTTTTGCTCCTGCTGTTGGTTCACATGTCTCTGCTGCTGACTCTGCTAACCCCAACACCATCAGTGATGCTGCTATTTGTGCTTATTTGGCTGAACTTACTACTAGTACTTCAGTCATGCCTCAAGATCTGGATGAACTTGATCCTGATGATGTTGAAGAAATGGATATGCATTGGCAGTATGCAATGCTAACTATGAGGGCAAGGAGGTTTCTTAAGAGAACTGGTAAAGAAATGAAGTTCAGAAGAAACAGGAATGTGGGATTTGACAAGTCAAAGGCTGAATGTTTCAACTGTCGTAAGAAGGGACACTTTGCAAGGGAATGCAAAGCACCCAAAAGAAACATTGCAGATACCAAGAAGATTACTGTTGAAGAGTCAAGTCCTGATGCTGCTGCTGCTATGGTGTCATGTGATGGATTTGGAGAGTTTGATTGGAGTGAGCATGCTGAAGATGGTCCTAACTATGCTTTGGCAGCTGAAGAGGAATCTCAAGTTCAACACTTTGCTCTTATGGCCTATTCTTCTTCTTCTTCTGGATCAGACTCTGAGGTATCCAATGAATCATCATGTTCTTTTAAATCATGTTCTGATAAAATTGATGAACTTAAGTCTAGCAATGGAAATCTTAAAAAGGAAAATGAAATACTTAAGTTAGACAATCTTAGTTATGAATATGGTTTAAAGAATTTAGAAGAGAAGTTGGAATTTTATAAAAAGGCTGAAATTGAATATCTTGATCAAATCACTATTCTTAAAAATGAGCTTATTAAGAAAGAAGATGAGATTAAGGTACTTATAGGAAAAGTAGAGGAGGCTGAACAGGCTAGAGATTTAGCTAAGAATGAGACTGAAAAACATGTTGTTAGGATAGAAAAACAACAATTTGCTACTGACATTCTTAGTAAACCAATAGGTAGACACTTTGCTGATTCAGGTAGTGGATTAGGGTACAATGCTGTCGCTCACCCTAAGAAACTTAGTGCTCATGCCCCTCCTACTAGGACATTGACTTTCATATCTGAGTCTGGGGCTAAACCTGTAGGTGAAACTAGTAATCCTGTAGAAGAAACTAGTGAAACTAACAAAGAGTCACCTAAGGTTGAGTTAAAGAAGTATGAGCAACCACCCCTGATTGAAGATTGGGAGTCTGACAGTGATGATGGGGTTGTAGAATCTGATTCAACCTCTAAGAACAATAAGGAAGAAATTCCTGCTGTTGTTGAATCACAAGTACCTAGAACTAAAAAGGTTGAGTTTGTTAAGCCTAAGCTAGGTAAAGGTATCTCTAGGAAGATGGCTGAGTTTGATAATACACCTAGAGTATATCCTAAGAGAACTAATAACTTGCCTAGGGGTAACCAGAGAAATTGGAACAACCTAGTTTCACATAAATTAGGGACTGATTTTCAATTATTCAAAAAGGCATGTTATAGTTGTGGTAGTTTTGAACATTTGCAAGATGAGTGTTATTACTATCAAAAACCAGTGTGGAACCAATATACAAGGGTGAACCATAGAAACTTTGGTAGAAAGACTCACCCACATCCCAAAAGAAACATGGTTCCTAGGGAAGTTCTGATGAGAGATGGTACTTCTAGAGTTATCTCTCCTATTGCCCCGAATGTGCCCATAAAGAAGAATATAGATAACTCTGCTGTTCAGTCAAACCCTGCTGTTCCAGCAAACTCTGCTGTTCAGGCAGACTCTGCTGTTTTGCCTAAAGTTGTGACTGATACTGTTGTGGGCAACCATTTTTATGCTGTTAAAGCCTCAGCTTGCTGGGTCTGGAAACCAAAAGTTAAAGTTTTAGATCATGTTCTCAGACACAGCAGTGCACCAATGCAGTTGAAGAAATTTGACTACTTTGATGCACAAGGTAGATCCAAGTCAGTAATGGCTTGGGTCCCCAAGAGAAACTAATTCTCTTACTTTTTGTGCAGGGCAATCTACAAAAGGAGCTAAAGGACAAATGCATTTTTGATAGTGGATGCTCTTCACATATGACTGGAGACCAAAGCAACTTGGAGAATTTTGAAGCTTTGGATGGTGGTTATGTGGCCTTTGGGAATGATCCTAAAGGAGGTAAAATAGTTGGTCAAGGCATCATCAGAACTGGAAAGTTGGATTTTGAGAAAGTGTATTTGGTGAATGGTCTCAAGTTTAATCTTTTTAGTGTCTCACAAATGTGTGACAGGAAGAATTTTGTTCTTTTTACCGACACTGAGTGTCTTGTTTTGTCTCCTGACTATAAGATTCCTGATGATAAATTGGTTCTTCTTAAAGTTCCTAGACATGACAATATATACAGTGTGGATATAAAGAATATTATTCCCAAAAGAGATTTGACTTGTCTGTTTGCCAAAGCCACTGTTGATGAATCCAAACTATGGCACAGAAGGCTTGGACATCTGAACTACAAGGCAATGAACAAGTTGGTGAAAGGGAACTTGGTCAGAGGATTGCCTTCAAAGGTCTTTGAGAATCCTGAAGTGTGTGTTGCTTGC
This sequence comes from Artemisia tridentata subsp. tridentata, assembly GCA_021014915.2. Lineage (NCBI taxonomy): Eukaryota > Viridiplantae > Streptophyta > Magnoliopsida > Asterales > Asteraceae > Artemisia > Artemisia tridentata. Next base: position 411,408,847 of record CP139508.1, read on the forward strand.
CAGATGGGAAAGCAACATAGAGCATCTTGTAAGTCCAAATTGGTGAATTCTATAACTGAACCTTTGTTTATGTTACACATGGACTTATTTGGACCTACATATGTGAATAGTTTAAATAAAAAGATGTATGGTTTAGTGGTCACTGATGACTATAGTAGGTTCACTTGGGTATTCTTTTTAGCTTCTAAGGATGAGACTGCAGGCATTCTTAAGGCTTTCATTACCAGGATAGAAAACCTATTTAATTATAAGGTCAAAGTCATCAGATGTGATAATGGAACTGAATTTAAGAACAAGGTGATGAATCAGTTCTGTGAGGAAAAGGGTATAACTAGACAATTTAGTGTAGCTAGAACTCCTCAGCAAAATGGTGTGGCTGAGAGAAGGAATAGGACATTAATTGAAGCTGCTAGAACTATGTTGTCAGAGTCTAAGTTACCCACTATCTTTTGGGCTGAAGCAGTCAACACTGCTTGCTATGTGCAGAATAGGACTAAGATAGTTAAGCCTCATAACAAGACCCCCTATGAGTTATTGCATGGTAGAAAACCTATGATAGGTTTCTTAAGACCATTTGGGTGTCCTGTTACTATATTGAACACCATTGATCACTTAGGAAAGTTTAGTGAGAAAGCAGACATAGGTTTCTTTGTTGGTTACTCTACTGAAAGTAAGGCTTTTAGAGTTTTTAATCAAAGAACTGGGCATGTAGTGGAAAATTTACATGTGACTATTAGAGAAACCACACCTAATGTTGATGGAAAAGGACCTGACTGGATGTTTGATATTGATTCTTTAACCAAAAGTATGAATTATCAACCAGTTGTTGCAGGTGCTACTAATATGTCTGCAGGTACACAAACTAACCCTAATGCAGGTACACAAGCAAAGAAGGATGGATCTGCAGAGGAGTTTGTGTTGATTGAAAAGTGGAAGTTTGATCAGTATTTCTCACCAACAGTTAAAGAAGGAAAGAGTTCAGATGGTGATGCTGTACATAAGGAAATACCAACAGTTAATGCAGAAGGTGATGATGAACTTGCTCATGATGATAAGGACAGAAGTGTAGAGTCACAAGTTGATGGAATTCAAGGGAATAAACCGAGCAGCAGTTCTCTTAACTCTGCTGCCAAGTCTAAACACTCTGTTGTTAAGCCAAAGCACTCTGCTGTTAAGGCAAAACACTCTGCTGTTCAACTTGGTAACTCTGCTGCTGAACTCAAAGACTCTACTGATAAAGATGGTGATTCTTATGATGCTTCTTCTGATGATATGCCCGAATTGGAAGAAGTGTATGTGGATACTGATGATGAAGTTGTTGATGTTTTTCGTGCTGAAGCTGATTTATCAAACTTGGAGACTGACATACCTGTTAGTCCCACACCAACAACAAGAATCCACAGGAATCATCCAAAGGAGCAAATAATTGGTGATGTTCACTCTGCTGTACAGACAAGAAGTAAATCAAAGGGGTTGAGTGATTTGCTTGATCAGGGATTATTTGCTCAAACACTTAAGAAGAGAAATAGCCACAAGGATCTACAAAATTGCATGTTTGCCTGTTTCTTATCTCAGGAAGAACCCAAGACCATTCACAAGGCTATGAAGGATGAAAGTTGGGTTGAAGCTATGCAAGAGGAGTTGCTGCAGTTCAAGCTTCAGGAGGTCTGGACATTAGTTGATTTGCCTAATGGAAAAAGGGCAATTGGTACAAAATGGGTGTTCAGATGCAAAAGAGATGAGAGAGGGATTGTTGTCAGAAACAAGGCTAGATTGGTGGCTCAGGGATACACTCAGGAAGAAGGAATTGACTATGATGAGGTATTTGCTCCAGTTGCAAGATTGGAGGCTATCAGACTTTTCTTGGCATATGCCTCATACAAGAATTTTCCTGTGTATCAAATGGATGTGAAAAGTGCTTTCTTGTATGGAAAGATACCTGAAGAGGTTTATGTAATGCAACCACCTGGGTTTGAAGATCCTAAGTATCCTGACAGGGTCTACAAGGTGAAGAAAGCACTGTATGGATTACATCAAGCTCCTAGAGCTTGGTATGACACCTTATCTCAGTATTTGTTGAATAATGGTTTTAGCAGAGGAACCATTGATAAAACATTGTTCATTAAGAAAGACAAAAAGGATATCCTACTTGTTCAAGTTTATGTAGATGATATCATTTTTGGGTCTACAAATAAAGTGATGTATGAAAGAATTCACTATTACTTTTTAAAGAACATGTTTGAACCTGATGAGAGAGATATTGAATGGAGAGATTTGTTGAACTCCAGAGTTGATAGGTGGTATTTGTATCAATCTTGTGGAGTACATGAATTAGTTTGTAAGGGTGTCAAGGTCTACATGCTTGTGGAGAAGGATTACCCTTTGAATAACAATACAGCAGTGATTACTCAGATGTTAAAGCCTGGTATGTTGACATTGCAGAATAGTTACTTTTCAGATACTCAAGCTTATAAATTGATAACAAAATATGAGAAGATTCTTGAGTCAAAGACATCAAAACAGTAAGGTGTTTGGAAGCATCCTCCTGGTGGTTATTTGGATTGAAGGAAACTTGATGATTTTTGATGAAAAATATCAAGTTTAGGGGAGGATTGTTGGGTCTGAAATGCTGCTGATTGGAGAATTATAACTCTGCCGAATAGTTATATAACTCTGCTGATTAGCACAAGAACTCTGCTGTTTTGGTAACTCTGCTGTTTAGGTATAATAGGCATATTGTAACTCTGCTGCTAGCTCACGAGGACTCTGCTGCTAGAAGGATTACTTTATTGCTTGTTATTTATGTAAAGTATGTTAAGATAAGTATAGAAAAGATACGTATGAATATTTTACTTGTATAGGAAGTCTTGTAAACCGACTAGGACTCCTTATGCTATAAAAGGAGGTTCTAGGGTTAGAGTTAGATGTCGATTGATTAATTATCTTGCATACGTATTATTGTTTTCACTTCAAGGTTTCTTGTAACCCTATTGCTATTCAGAGCAATCGTATTAATATATTGAAGTGTTGTTTGATAATTGGTTTTGTGTTTTCTTCTTAAGATCAAATATTAGTTTCCGCATAATATTTGATATACAACTCAAGATCAGTTTCTATACCGATTACTTTAGATTTATCTAAGGTAGTTAATAAGATCGTGAAGCTCAACTGGGATCAACAAGCATATTTCACATGTTTTGTCTTTGAGCAATTGCAAGTATCGTGTTCGTGGATTCGATCATGTATTTGTGATTTTGTCGCCTTTTCTGGAATTTGAGATCGATAGTGAAAAGAGAATAATTAACCCTTAAGCCTAAAAACCCTTTTTGCCGCTTTAGACTTGTTATTCCTTAGCTTTAGTGGTGGAGATGTGTATACTTGCCAAGCTTATGATAGAATATTCGTCGCGACTGGACAGTTAAACGATTAGATTTGCTTTTATCGACTTATTTTATTTTACTTCTAATTCGTTAAGTGTTTAGTTGTGTGATTAAGAAATAAACGAATACATGCTTAAATAAAAAAATAAATCCTAAAATCTTTTAGGATACATTTTCATAAAAGAAATTCTAAGGTTTACTTGGGGACAAGTAAAGTTCAAGTGGGGGGATATTTGATGAACTCAAATAAGTACATTTTATTACTATCATTTATCCTATTTATTTGACTTGTTTTACTATATTATGTATGAGGATTGATACTTAATCGTTTACTTTTGTAATTCTCAGGTAAAAACAAGCATTTGGTGAAACTTAGCGATTTTGGACTAATAATGGAGCAAAACATGCATAAAGTAAAGAGTCTACTGAAATGAAGAAGATCAAGACTAATCTGCTCCAGATGCGCCGCATCTCACTCATGACATGCGCCGCATCTCTATCAAGATATCACCAGATACGATCCAAGATACAAGAGGACATGCGCCGCATCTAATCATGGAGTTACGCCGCATCTTCTGGCGGTGTACGAATATTCCTGAATATTATAATCTTGGACCCCACGCGAAGTTAAGTACATGCGCCGCATCTACTCCCTAGATGCGCCGCATCTTCCCTCAGACAGAAACTATAAATACCCCAAGACCAGACGAATTTCGTGTGCATTATCAGAGTTTCGAAGACCGAACAGGAAAAACCCTAGGACGAATTCAGTCAAGGAGGCAGCACAAGACACACCCAAATCAAAGATACAAGAGCTGTAAGAAGGTGCTGCATGTGTTTAATTCATTAAGTAGTTTTGTTTTATTGTGTTAGCAAACTTTAATTCATCAGGATTGGTGGCTTGTGTAATGTGACAACGAAAGATTGCACTCCCTTTAATACTTGCTTTCCCATCAATTAAAGTTTATATGTTGATGTCTTTGGTTACTACTTATTAGTGCATTGATAACCTCTGTGTTTATTAGTGGCTTGCGGGCATTTGACTGCGGGACATAATGTGGCTCCCACGGTTATTACTAAATTGATCACTTAGGAATAACTTTTAGACATAAGTAATCATTAAGGGTTTACTCGCCGATAAGATTAGGACCAACGAGAAAGGGTTAACTACATACACTTCATATAAAGCTATCAATAAAACAAGTGACAAACTACTTAATCATAAGGACAGCCCTCTTATTGTCTCGAGTATTTATCTGTGTACGTGTGTGCTACTTGCTGATTCGTGCCTATTGGTTTATTTTATTATTTAATTGCAAACAAATCGTGCCAGTCTCTCAGGCTGAAACCCCCTTGCGTTAGGATATTAAAATACTGATTAGAACAACGAGATAATACGTTCCACTCCTAGTGATCGACACTCTACTTACCATTATATTCATACTGACCGGGTACACTGCTCGTTAAGTGTGTGTGTTATTGATAAGTCGGCTAAATATAAATTTAAAACTTGAGTAGGCATTAAAACTGCTAAACCGCAACGACACATCACGCGCATCAAGAGGTTAATGAGGTGAACGTTGAAGGTGCTGTTAGGAATGAGAATGTGGAGATGGAATTTGATAGTGTTGTCAAGGAAGGTCATGAGGGTGTATGTGATAATCTAAAAACTTTCGAGCCTGAACAGATGATGAAACATGTGTACAAGGATTCAGGGGAGGCAACCAAGGAAACAGGAGAGGTTAATGAGCTGAACGTTGAAGGTGCTGTTAGGGATGAGAATGTGGAGATGGAATTTGATAGTGTTGTCAAGGAAGTTAATGAGGGTGTATGTGATAATCTAAAAACTTTCGAGCCTGAACAGATGATGAAACATGTGTACAAGGATTCAGGGGAGGCAACCAAGGAAACAGTAGAGGTCAATGAGCTGAACGTTGAAGGTGCTGTTAGGGACGAGAATGTGGAGTTGGAATTTGACAGTGTTGTCAAGGAAGTTAATGAGGGTGTATGTGATAATCTAAAAACTTTTGAGCCCGAACAGATGATCAAACATGGTGAGGTTATGGTGGAAGTTGGTAAGATCTTAGGGGAAATGGCCCAGGTCGATTCTGCTGCTGGTTCGAGTAATCCTAATGCTGGTTTAAATAAATCTGCTGCTGGAGTTGAAGAAGCAGTACAAGAATCACTTGATAAAGATGAGCCAAAGCAGTTTAACAACAAAGAAGCTGAAGTAGCAGAATGGTTGGAAACTCGAAGGAAGGCAAAATTATGAGTGGTTTCTGAAGTTATTATTGGACAAGAATCACTTAACGAAAAGATAGAACATGTAATGGCCAAAGATGCAGTTGTATACCGAAAAGCTGTCAAGCTGATTGCAGATGAGAGTATAACTAAGGAAGCAAAAACAGCTATACTTGTGGATTTCATTATCGCTAGGAATCAAGAAGTGGCTTTGGATGACATGACGGAAAGTATTAGATCAAGTCAGAAGAGGAAGAGACAACCAACAAAGGCACATGTCATAGCTGGAATGAAGATGTATTTACGGAATCAAGCTGGTTGGAAGGCATGTCATCTTAAGGGAAGACTAGATGCAGAGATTGTGTACTTGTACTACAAGTACTATCGGAGAGATCACATGAAACTTCCTGAAAACTTTAACGAAAGACATTCAAAGAAACTTAAGACCACTGATTTTTCATTTTAGTACGGTTTATTTTTCCAAGGAAAGATACAACGGATGTATTTTCCCCGAAGGTTGAATTCGAGCTGTCGTTTACGTTGTCGAATATGTGTGGTGAAAAGTGATAAAAGAGTGATGATTGGTGATTTTACACTATGATTAATGAAATAATAAATGAAAACAACTAATTAAGCTAAAGGTACAATTAAGCCAAGCATACGATCCTAAAAACAAAAATTGAATTTAAAAACGTACGCGACGAATTTTAAAAAGGTAACTAAAAAGTGAAAATCTTAATTTTAAGTCCTAAAAATATAAAATAATTTTTTCTAAAGTCTACATATAAAAAGAAAATTTTAGAAAAAAGAAAAATATTTTTTTGACTTTTTATGAATTTTTTATGAATTAAAAACTAATTTAATTGATTTAAATGATTTAAAAATAGTAAAACAACTTGGAAAAATCTGGAAAATTCTGAGTAAATCCAATTTTATATGATCTACCTAGGAAAAATAAATTTAGGACATAATTAAACCCTAATAAGCTGAATCAGCCAATAAGCAGTTTGAAAATAAGCATAAAAATAAGCAAAACAGATTACTAAAAATTACCAAAAGCTAGAAAACAGATTGCCACACTAATATAAGCTTAAAACAACCACTGGATACCAAATAAGCTCTAAGGACAAGCTAAAAAGCAGAAAAGCAGTTGCAAGTCTATGGTAGTAGCGGTGACCAAACAAGCACTTTGCTGCTTAATTATAAGCCAGATAAAAGCTAGTTTTGCAAATTCAAAAGCAGAATCAGAAAATTCATACCACAAACTACTGGCATACCAAAAAGGCCCAAATTATTTCCACTATTGCTAGCCTAATTGGACTCAAGAAAAGATGATGCTAGGGACTTAAATTGTGCAGACCTAAAAGCAGTTCTATGGGGGGTTTTTGCAGACTATAAATAAGCCACTAAATAAGCCAGAAACCTGGATCCCAGATATTTCCCTTAAAACTTGGTATATGAACTACCTATAAACCACAATTGAAGTCCTTAACTTATTTCAATAAGCTACACTCACAGCTAGATCAGCAACTTACAAATCAGAAACCTGCACAAGGATTCTATGACAGCAGACTAGGTAATTCGGCGCAAAACTATTCTGATTCTCAACCAATCCAAACCAGCTCTTGCACAATGACTTTAGCAAATACAAGCAACCTAGAAATGCCAAAATGGGACTCTAAATAAGCTCAGATTATTCTGAGCTTATTGAGGACAGTTTACCCCACAAAAATCACTTAAAAAGCCAAATTCCTATTAGTGAGCTAATACCCTTTAAGTACCTACTGAATCATGATCATTACACCTTACTTTAGCTTAATCAAACCTCAGAAATATGCAAATAAACAGTACCAAGCTTATACTACTTAAAATCAACCCTGAACCAAACACCCCTTAACTATACTAACTTGCAAAATTAACACTATAATCTACTGAATTATGCTACAATACCACTTAAACTATAACTAAATAAGCTAATTATCAACTATGATTCAGAAATCAATAAGCAATAAGAACAATAATAAGCAAAACAGAATAATGCAGAAATTTAGCTACTAATGAACTTACAAATTCATGAAATGATGAAATAGAACTGAGCTTACTCAAACCAATACCCAGGCTCATCAATAAGCCAAACAATACCCAAATAAGCCTTCCAAATCAGCTTATTCTTCAGACTGCTTATTTTGACCAAGGCTTGATTTTCCTGTTGACTTCATGGAATTTTGTGAGACTGAGTTTGATTCAATGCCTAATAAACTTAACCAAAGCTATATGAAGCTAGATTAAGCTTAAACTAGTAGAAAAACAACTTATTGAAGCTGGGATTAAGCTACTTTTGGATTTTTGAAGTATTTTTCAAATATTTTTGGATTTTGTGGATAAAATGAACAGATGTGAAAAATGTAAATCGAACTAAGCTGAGATTAATGAAAATAAGCTGAATGAGCAATAATAAGCTAATGAGAACTTAAAGAGACACAAATTTAAGAACAATCAAAATAACTTTTCATTAATAAAACTTTGAGATTACAAACTGAAATTGAAGTTACAGCTGAAATGTAAATGATTACACTAAGAAAAGCAGTAAATTTGACAAGAAAATAAAGTGGTAACAATTTTCTAAAGCATAAAAATTGGACAACCTTAGCATATGAGGAGAACTCTCTATTTATAGGCTCGAAATGAAGCTTCCAGGCTTGTACACGTTGGCAATCCACACCTCTTGAGCTCTTATCAACCCTCAGATCAATCTTGGATGCTACTCAATCAACCTCATCCGTTTGATCAATTTCAATGAGGTGTCATGTCCAATAGTATGCTGCCACGTAGCCCATTCGTGTGTTTCTGTGCTTCTCTGACAATCTAACACCCAATGATTGGACCATTATACCCTTAATTGTAGTAATTGTTGTGCGGGGTGAATTAGGGTTCATGAAACAGTAGTTTTCTGGGTAAAAATGAATTGGGGCGCGGGTTTTAATTATTTATTTTTGTTTGACTGAGTTTTAATAACTCTGACCGGGTCTGGGTTGGGCGGATCGGGTTAAGGAATTAGGGGATTGGGCTTGTGGGTTTAAAGTGGGCTGTGAATATTGCTTTGGGCTGGATTTAATTATTTGAGTGGATAAATCTGGATTGGTTAATAGGATTTTTAGAATTAAGTTTTAGGACCAAAAGTGCAAATTCTAAAATTCCATGGACTGATTCTGCCAATTTAAGTTGATCCAAGGGCTTGTTTTGTCATTTGGTGAAACTTTGAGGGTTGACTTTGGCTTTTTGAGCATAGATATCTTTCCCGGCTTCGGCTTTAAATCTTTTCCAAATCTCGTGCTCGTTTTTTCGGGTTTTTCTTGATTTTTGTCCTTTTCTTCTATATCCGTGCCTGCATATGTAAAAACACAAAAACACAATATATTTGGCATAATTGGTTAGTTTTTGGTCTATTTGGGTCCGGTTTTGGTCAAATAAAAGTATGTGTTTTAGCACATACCAAAATTCCCCCAGACTAAGATATTGCTGTGTCCTCACGCAATGTTATGAAAACACGTTTTTGAACCTAAAATTTTTCAACCTCTTTTTACTAACTTTGAAAAGTAGCAAAATTTTCAAAAGAGATTAAGAAATCTTAAGTTCTAAAAACTCCCCATTTTTCCTTTTATTCTATTTTTGTATTTTTCTTATTTTCAAGTGACGGCTTCGTTGACAATCATTATTTTTCAATAACTTTTAGGGTCATCGAGTAGGAAACACGACTCATAAAGAAGTGACCACTGATTTGTCGTTTAGTACGGTTATTTTTCCAAGGAAAGATACACGGATGTATTTCCCCGAAGGTTGAATTCGAGCTGTCGTTTACGTTGTCGAATATGGTGGTGAAAAGTGATAAAAGAGTGATGATTGGTGATTTACACTATGATTAATGAATAATAAATGAAAACAACTAATTAAGCTAAAGGTACAATTAAGCTATAGCATACGATCCTAAAAACAAATTTGAATTTAAACGTACGCGACGAATTAAAAACGTAACTAAAGTGAAAATCTTAAATTTTTAAGTCCTAAAAATATAAAATAAATTTTTTCTAAAGTCTACATATAAAAAGAAATTTTAGATAAAAGAAAAATATTTTTTGACTTTTTATGAATTTTTATGAATTAAAAACTAATTTAATTGATTTAAATGATTAAAATAGTAAAACAACTTGGAAAAATCTGGAAAATTCTGAGTAAATCTAATTTTATATGATCTACCTAGGAAAAATAAATTTAGGACATAATTAAACCCTAATAAGCTGAATCAGCCAATAAGCAGTTTGAAAATAAGCATAAAAATAAGCAAAACCGATTACTAAAAATTACCGAAAGCTAGAAAACAGATTACCACACTAATATAAGCTTAAAACAACCACTGGATACCAAATAAGCTCTAAGGACAGGCTAAAAAGCAGAAAAGCAGTTGCAAGTCTATGGTAGTAACGGTGACCAAACAAGCACTTTGCAGCTTAATTATAAGCCAGATAAAAGCTAGTTTTGCAAATCCAAAAGCAGAATCAGAAAATTCATACCACAAACTATTGGCATACCAAACAGGCCCAAATTATTTCCACTATTGCTAGCCTAATTGGACTCAAGAAAAGATGATGCTAGGGACTTAAATTGTGCAGACCTAAAAGCAGTTCTATGGGGGGTTTTTGCGGACTATAAATAAGCCACTAAATAAGCCAGAAACCTGGATCCCAGATATTTCCCTTAAAACTTGGTATATGAACTACCTATAAACTACAATTGAAGTCCTTAACTTATTTCAATAAGCTACACTCACAGCTAGATCAGCAGCTTACAAATCAGAAACCTGCACAAGGATTATGTGACAGCAGACTAGGTAATTCGGCGCAAAACTATTCTGATTCTCAACCAATCCAAACCAGCTTTTTCACAATGACTTTAGCAACTACAAGCAACCTAGAAATGCCAAAATGGGACTCTAAATAAGCTCAGATTATTCTGAGCTTATTGAGGACAGTTTACCTCACAAAAATCACTTAAAAAGCCAAATTCCTATTAGTGAGCTAATACCCTTTAAGTACCTACTGAATCATGATCATTACACCTTAATTTAGCTTAATCAAACCTCAAAAATATGCAAATAAACAGTACCAAGCTTATACTACTTAAAATCAACCCTGAACCAAACACCCCTTAACTATACTAACTTGCAAAATTAACACTATAATCTACTGAATTATGCTACAATACCACTTAAACTATAACTAAATAAGCTAATTATCAACTATGATTCAGAAATCAATAAGCAATAAGAACAATAATAAGCAGAACAGAATAATGCAGAAATTTAGCTACTAATGAACTTACAAATTCATGAAATGATGAAATAGAACTGAGCTTACTCAAACCAATACCCAGGCTCATCAATAAGCCAAACAATACCCAAATAAGCCTTCCAAATCAGCTTATTCTTCAGACTGCTTATTTTGACCAAGGTTTGACTTTCTTGTTGACTTCTGGAATTTTGTGAGACTGAGTTTGATTCAATGCCTAATAAACTTAACCAAAGCTATATGAAGCTAGATTAAGCTTAAACTAGTAGAAAAACAACTTATTGAAGCTGGGATTAAGCTACTTTTGGATTTTTGAAGTATTTTTCAAATATTTTTGGATTTTGTGGATAAAATGAACAGATGTGAAAAATGTAAATCGAACTAAGCTGAGATTAATGAAAATAAGCTGAATGAGCAATAATAAGCTAATGAGAACTTAAAGAGACACAAATTTAAGAACAATCAAACTAACTTTTCATTAATAAAACTTTGAGATTACAAACTGAAATTGAAGTTACAGCTGAAATGTAAATGATTACACTAAGAAAAGCAGTAAATTTGACAAAAAAAGAAAGTGGTAACAATTTTCTAAAGCATAAAAATTGGACAACCCTAGCATATGAGGAGAACTCTCTATTTATAGGCTCGAAATGAAGCTTCCTGGCTTGTACACATTGGCAATCCGCACCTCTTGAGCTCTTATCAACCCTCAGATCAATCTTGGATGCTACTCAATCAACCTCAGCCGTTTGATCAATTTCAATGAGGTGTCATGTCCAATATTATGCTGCCACGTAGCCCATTCGTGTGTTTCTGTGCTTCTCTGACAATCTAACACCCAATGATTGGACCATTATACCCTTAATTGTAGTAATTGTTGTGCGGGGTGAATTAGGGTTCGTGAAACAGTAGTTTTTCTGGGTAAAAATGAATTGGGGCGTGGGTTTTAATTATTTATTTTTGTTTGACTGAGTTTTAATAACTCTGACCGGGTCTGGGTTGGGCGGATCGGGTTAAGGAATTAGGGGATTGGGCTTGTGGGTTTAAAGTGGGTTGTGAATATTGCTTTGGGCTGGATTTAATTATTTGAGTGGATAAATCTGGATTGGTTAATAGGATTTTTAGAATTAAGTTTTAGGACCAAAAGTGCAAATTCTAAAATTCCATGGACTGATTCTGCCAATTTAAGTTGATCCAAGGGCTTGTTTTGTCATTTGGTAAAACTTTGAGGGTTGACTTGGGCTTTTTGAGCATAGATATATTTCCCGGCTTCGGCTTTAAATCTTTTCCAAATCTCGTGCTCGTTTTTCCGGGTTTTTCTTGATTTTTGTCCTTTTCTTCGATATCCGTGCCTGCATATGTAAAAACACAAAAACACAATATATTTGGCATAATTGGTTAGTTTTTGGTCTATTTGGGTCCGGTTTTGGTCAAATAAAAGTATGTGTTTAAGCACATACCAACCACTCAGAAGAAATCAACTGAGAAAGTGGAAGTTCGTAGAGAAAGAGTGGAATTATCACAAGAGGGGATACGTAAGATGTTAGTCATAGTTCTAGAAATTCTACATGTTGACCATTTGCAACCAAGACATTGAATAATTGATTGCGAGATCTACAGGGACCAATTTGGAAAGGCTTGGAAGATTACAAGAGTTGGTGGAGGGACAACAGTGTTCAAGAATTTTGGAAATTTGATAAGACTCTGTGATAGAGAAGATTTGGACAATCTGTGGAGGTTAGTACAAGATAAGCTCAATACAAAGAAGAAGACAGATGTAAAGGAGCAAGAGCTATGGGTTGAATTCAAGAGATTGTATGAGCCAAATCCTTCAGATGTTTATTGGAAATTTCCTTATTATGATCTGACTGCATCATGAGAGTTTTAGAGTTCCTGCAATGTGCATCATTTGTCAACACAGAGTGGAGTAGATATCTTCATGTTAGCTGAATTGGAATATCCACTGATTTATGAAGTGTTATATGTGATGATTACCACAAAACTCAGGTGTGATCGATATGCAGATGTGGTAAAGGATTTACTACAAAGAATATATGATCAGCGTGAAGCTCTGAGGAAGAACATAGTTTAATTCAAGAAAAAACTTTGTGATTTGGTGTAGATCCCAGATGAGCAGTGATCTTGTTAATTATCTTAGATATGAATCTAAAACAATATGTATAGAAACTGTTGAATTGAAACAATATTAAACACTATGCGGAATGTAACGTTCAATCTTAATAAGAACACTATGTAAACAAATGAATTATGTCAACAAACACTTTAATATACTAATACGGTTACTCAAAAGTAACAATGTTACAAAAATCTTGTAGTTAATCGACTTACCAAACAATCCGTACTTACCCCTAACATAATTATCTAATAAGGAGTCATAGTCAAGTTTCCTTTAACCATAAACCAACATAATTATCTAATGAGAATGTGCATATGAAGTCCTCCCTGAATTACCCTGTTGTAGCCACATACTATCTTGAGCAGAAGCTTCAAACATGATCGTCAGATATCCCCAAAGCACTCTATCAAGCTCATCTGGTGGCCTTGTATTTCCATACTTGTTCTTGATTAATCCCCACACGTTTACCAAATCTTGTCTGTCAATGTGTTTAAAAATTTAAGGAATTGTTTTAAACGTTTGAATTCTTCCACCAACTCTGCGTATCTCAAACCAAGGAACTTTCCCATCATAACCAGCTTTCCATCTAATAACTGGAGTTTTAACTTCTAAAGGAGCAGTATCCTCAAACAGGTCATCATCATCAGACACAACCTGGGTCATCAGTTGTAAATCAATCGTCTCTTTCTTTTTATTCCCTGGATCATCACTACCTTCTGAACTAGTCATTACCACTGGATTAGTTTTCTTCTTCTTTCTGGCCTTCATTTTAAATCTTCTCCCAGTTCTTTTGACACCAATTGTAGACTTACCATTTATCTCTTTTTCCTCACTTTTCTTATCTTCCCATATAGCCTTTTCCTCATCCCTAGAATTCAACCTTTCTTCAATCTCAGGCCGTTTTCCCTGTATTTCTTGAATTTCTTTTGGCCAAAGTTGATGTGGGACTTTTGCAGGATCAGGATAATTTTCAGACTCTTCCATCATCTTTTCTTTGGCTTTCCCAGTGTATGTAGGTGGTTGCGTGGGTTTCTTAGATGGAATGGGTTCTCTAATAGTTGCACCCTTTACAGTAACCCTAGGAATTTTATTTGTTGGAGTTGGTTGTTTTTTTGCAGACGCAGTTGTTTGTTTTGATGTGATGGGTTGAGTTTGTGATATTGATTTTGCTACAGGTTGAGGTTCAGATGGTTTTTGTTGTGGTGATGGTTGCTGTTGTTGTGGTGCTGTTGATTTTGGTTCAGGAGTAGGTTCTCTTACGGTCACTCCTTTGACAGGAGCTCTAGGAAGTGTCGGTGATGGAGTTGTCTGATTAGTTGTTGGTTGGAGTTGTGGTTGAGGTTGTTGTTCAGGTGCTGATGTAGGTTGTGTTTGTGATTGTGATTGTAGTGGTGGTGGTGTTGATTGTTTTGGTGTTGATGATTTGGTATATTTTAGTGGGATGAACACCTGAGCCAAGCTAACATCATCACCTTCCACCTCTTCAGCATTAGAAGGTTGAACACCAGCACTAGGACCTTGCTCTGTCTCAGCAGCAGGATCTTTAGTACTAGCAGCAGGTTGAATTACTTCGTCAGTAGAATATTTAACCAACTGCTCAGCATCCAAAGTCTTTAGATTAGCCCCAACACCAGTATCCACATCCATATCAACCTGATCATTTCCCTCATTGCTAGCACCACTTTCATCAATTTGCTTCTCAACCTCCCCTGAGTCCTTGTCTTCATTCCTCCTTAAAGCAATGGGACCATCCTCCCCCAAACTTGTTTCTTCAGGAGAGAGCACCCTATGTGCTGTTCCAGCCTTCTTTAGCCTTTTGAATACCCTTGTTCTTGACCTCCTCCTTCCCTTCAACTGCCTAATTCTCATCTTCATTCCTTTGACTGTTTGTGTGAGACCAAGAACTTGGGACTCAAGTGTCTTACATCTTGTCATGAATTCCTGCATAAGGCTAGTGTTATCTGCCCCAACAGGTTGATCACTGGAATTTCCATCTTGTACATTATGGGTGTCCCTCAATTCCTCAGTTGCATGCCTAGCCTCATCACTTCGGGCCGTGTTAACTTCCCTGAGGGGTGAATCATAGGCATTGTCATTTTGTACATAAGTGTCCATCAATTTATTTGTTTCATTCCTACCCTCATCACTTTTGGATGTATTACCTTCCCTGAGAGGTGAATCAATGGGTTACAACTCAGTATCAAACCTGGGTTGATCACCTGAGCCCCCATGTTTGCCAGTTGGCTGGGATTTCCATCATCTGTTTCAGGTTCATGAGAACCTTCCGCAGTTGGTGTTGCCATGGTCAGGATCTTACTTATGTTAACACTAACCTGACCAACAACTAAGCCAGGAGCAGTAGTGTTAGGCCCTTCCATCCTGTCACCTCCATCACCTGTGACAGTCTCATCTACATCCATCCTAGCAGTGGTATGAGGTAACTCAGTGTTCTTATTTGGTGAATTCCTAGGGGAGGTGGGTGTGGGATGGGTAGCTATTGTGATTTCAGCACCTTCACCCTGAGTGGCAGCCAGTTGCAACATATGTGGGAACAATGGAGTAATAGTCCCAGAGAAGCCAGTTCCATCCTTTTTCAAATAAGAAAATAATTTCCTTTTAAGCTCAGGACTTTTGTAGTGGTTTTTGTATACCTTAGGCTTTTTAAGTTGCTTATTCAAAATCAATTGTAAAAACCTAGGGTAAATGTAATATTTTCCCAGAACATTCTTTTTCAAGCCTTCCATTACCATAGCTGAAAAATTAAAGGGTTTTCCTGTGGCGGGACAAATCATAGCAGATGCTTGAGCTGAACTGAACTCATTCCACCCTGTAGTTTTAGGACTTAGACAATGGAGAATGTTGTGAATAAGAAATTTCCAGTGTGGGCAGAGAAGACCTTTATAAAATTTTAAACCTTTCTTTTTCTTCTCGTAACCCATATTTTCAGGTTCCTTAAAAATGACAGAATTTTCAAGGAAAATTATCTCTTCATCATCTAAAAAGTGAAGAGCTTTTCTTACAGATGATTCAGATACAATTATCCTTTTGCCATCTACCTTAGCCTTTAATTGTTCTTCCCCGTTTATAGTTTTGGGCCTAACAGTAGACCAGAACTGTTTCATGTGGGAAATGTATATAGTGGGTTTTGCTGTTAACGCATACCTAAGATGAGTAGCATTAAGAAAGTCAATAACTTCAGCGAATCCTTCAGCTTCTGGGACGTTTTCAAGAAACGCAACCTGATTGTGGCTACGGGAGAATTTTCTTTTCGCCATTGTTAATTAGGGTTTTGATTTTGGGGGTTTTGAGAATCAGATGATCAAAGGTGTGTTAGGGTTTGAATTACAGTGAATTTTGGGCGCACAAAGTGATTTGTCGGGTCGAATTGGGTTTTTATACCGTTCGGATCTAATTAGGATTATATTGGCGCCAATTTACAAAACATACCCTTTACTTTCAAACCAAGCAGCAGGATTCCAAAATTTTGCAAAACAGCAGCAGAAATTTAGCAGTAGAATCTTTTGCAAAACAACAGCAGAATCTTTTGCTGCTAGCAGCAGAATGTATGCTGAACCTTACAAACTATTACTCCGTATAAAAACACATGGAGATAAGATTTTTCAAAGATTGACCATTCCTATACTAGCAATTAAAATTTCAAATCTACCCAGATCAAAACTTTTAACGAGTAAAGCTGCAACATTGTTGACCGTATGGATTATAACTATTTGAATTAGCTTTTTCTCGTAACAAATTCATATACGAATATTGTTGTTATCTTGTAAACGAATCCTTGTTCTATAAGAGGCTATCCTAGGTTCAAGTTTGTGTACGTATTGTTTTGTTAAGATTCAAGGTTGCCCAGTTTTTTTAAGTTATCCATTTTTAAGTTGCCCATTTTTTAAAAAATTGCCATGTAGGTTGCGCAACAGAACACACAAGTACATCTACTTTATTTATTATATTAATGCCACTTGATAGGCGTAATCATGATCAATGAGACTCCTATATAAGTGTGTCATATTTGCCATTGCCTTCTCATACACAACTACTTTATTCATCCCACCCCTATCCCACCCATTTCCTCCAGACTCTTTAAAATATGTCTGACAACATACCTTTGGATGTTCAACTAGATATCATGAATAGGCTACCTGTTAAGACCATACTCCAGATACGTAGTGTTTCAAAGATATGGAAGGCAAACATAGATTCACAAACCTTCATCACTTCATACGGTGCTCGTCCCACTGATGAGTGTCTTTTTAATCTAACATTTGATCAGGGTCATAAAGGTTTTATGACATCTGTAGCTGAAAATTTAACCATTACCCCATTTGATTCACATCTAAACCTTGCAATTATGAAGCCTGTCGGCAATTCTAGCGGCCTTACATGCTTTATGTATGGCACTAATATGATGGCTGTTATTTGGAACCCATCCATAAGAAAATCTGTTTGCATATTCATCCCTTTTTACACTAACCAAATAGAATGTTCAAAGATTTCTTTCGGTTTTGGTGTCCGTCCTGACACTCTAGACCCGACTATTGTGAAGGTATCCTATCCTGTTTTCCAAACCGGTTTCTGGTTTGTCTCAGTATTTTCATTGAACACCAAGACCTGGACACATCTCCAAGATTTTCAGTTGCCACGCCAGTCAATAAGATTGAAAAGAAAAAGTCAGGCAGTTGTAGGTCATTTTATCTATTGGGCTGGTACTGAAAGGTTAGTTAGCCCAAAGGGGGTTCCGTACAAGGATCACACTTTGATTTCTTTTGATATGATCACCCGCCAATTTCGCGTCATAGAGATACCATCTCTTTTGAAAATCGTAATGCCAGTTCCTTTTACTGTTCACGAGCTTGGAAACTCTGTTGTGCTTTCTGGAATGATCATGACTTCTGAGGTCCCACTTTTCAGCGGATGGCTTTTGGAGGTGAATGGTGCATCCATAACACGATTTTCAAATCTATTCTGCATCCCTACCCCGCTGGTGATTAAGCTGATTGGCTTTACAAGTAACCAAGCTCCAATAGTCGAAGCCACTGTCGGACACATTTTGGGTAACACAATGTTTGTCTACGATCATCAGGTTGGACAATTTGTTAGTTTGGGAATTGAAGGAAATGCTGGTTCATTCTACATCTCTCCGTACAAAGAATCTCTTCTTCTTATAAATCTCCCAGACCGTGGGCTGTACAGTACGTTTACATTTTAAGCTAACATTCTATTGCATTTGTATTATAGAATGACATTCACAAATATTCTCTAGTACACTTACACATGTTCAAACGTTAACACAAATTCCTTTCCCATTTGTGAACAGGTTTACCTACCCTTTGAGAAGGTATTAAGTTATGGATCCAGCGTTGTGGTTTGACAAGTTTTTAGTATGGGTAGGAAGTCTAGTGTGATGCGCCTTTGGAACCTTTGGAACCTTGTTACTGTCATCAATGGAAGGCGTTCGATAACATTTAACCTTAAAATAATTGAATATTATCTAGTAATCGTTGTGGTTTATGATTTCATGACAATAATTACTAATTGTACTATGTTATGTGGTTAGTTGTTCTATTTCTTTACTGCTTGTTTATGTGTGTCATCGTTTGCAACCGACGTACCAAAAAAACAATAGAGCAACAATAGTTATGCAATAACTATTGTGGGCAACTTAAATGGACCTTTTGGGCAACTACACAAGTACTGTGCGCATTAAACCCAAGTGAACGCCACCGTGGTCTTGCGTTAACCATTTTTTCCTAAAAGTTTTGAAGAAAACAATTTTTCTAAATCTTTATAAATAACCTGGGAATAAGCTAAAAAACTGAGCAGTACTAGCGCAAGGTTAGTAATGCTATTATTGCAATTAAAACTGCCTAATCTCTATATCAAATAAGCACTAAGCACATGGATATGCACAATCTAATCTTAATGAAAGCATATAAGAAATATCGAACAACAAAATACGAAGTTGATTGTCATAGGGTATTCAACCCATACATAAACTAAAAGACTAAAAGAATTCCACCAAGGCTGTGCGGGAAGCTCGGTGGAGTTTCAACAGCTTCCTAGCCAACTCCCAATTCATCCTCACATTTTCAGACTCATCATAACTCAAATTGCTGAGCTTGATATAAACCATCTTCAGCAAGGGGGAACATGCAAGTATGAGCTTTATTATTGTTAATTCATTCTCTGATCTAGGAAAAGATCGAAACGCCACACTCTTGAGCTGCCCCGACCTCATTCCATTGCTACCTAAATCTAATGAATAAACTTCCAAAGGTAGATCACTTTCCAATGTAGCCTGCAAATTGAGATAGTATTGAGATGCACAACCATGTCAATTTAAGATGACGTATTTCATACATATGCATTCCACTTACCATGGTTTCTAGAGTTTGCAATTTTTGAGCTCCACAAATCATTTGAATGATGAATGACACCATTGCATTGTTTCCAAAATCGACTCCGGATAGATTTAGAGTCTTAAGGGTTACAAATGCCACAGGGACATTCATCTAGGAGCTTCCTTCTTCCAACAACTACAAATGGTCGACTTTTCGTAAGTTTTAAAGATTATATTTCATAAGTATTAGAGATTACTTTAACATTATGTAATTTGAACTGTAAAACTCAAATTTGTCTAACCTTGCACTCCTGAAAATCCAATGTAAGGGACTCAAGATTGGGAAGAGTTCTAAGCTGAAAGATATTGTAAGTTGTGATTGTCGTGGGATGGTTCGAAACACCGAATGACAAATACAACTTCTTCAAATTTCCAAGCTGTGCAATATCCAAAAGTCTCATGTCATTTTTATGAATACGATTCATTTTAAGAGACTCAAGTAAGGGACAACGAGAAATAAACTCCCAAATTGAACCGGTTTGAAAGTCAACATATAACAATTCTAAGCTCAATAGATTTGGAAAGCTAATAAAAGATACCAAACTAGAAAGAGTACACCAATGAAGTTCAAGATGTTTCAACTCCATACGAGAGTACAGTTGGGTTGGCAACATAACTGGTTCACCATACCAGTTTCGAATTGTCAGCTCCTCGATTCCTTCCCGAGCCAAAAACAACAGCCAATCATGAATATCTTCATATTTGAAGTAATCTTGTCCAAACAGCGGTTTGGGATCTACGGAGAAGACAAACCTTCTTACTGGACCTCTGAGCTGAAGTAGCAGTCTAGTAAGTTCCTTCCCATCAAAATTATTTGTCAAAAAATAAAAGAAATCCTCATCAACTATAACATCGGTGAGCAAAGTCCACTTAAACCTCCAGTTACTCGCTAAATTATCGGTCCTCACCACATCTTTTAGTGGCAAACGATTCATAATATTAGTGATCACGTTATCTGGCATGTTGCTAATATAATCCATCATTTTAGGGATAACATTACGTCCAAAAGACATGGTATTGCTGGAATTTGATTTGCTTTTGTGAGTTCTCGAAAATGAGAGTTTGGATTTCATTTTGGATTTATTTTTTTGATAAGGGTTTGTGTAATTATGGTGTGTATAGGGGTTTGGAGGGTGGGTTTATTATTTCCCGCGGAAAAAAAGTAAATAGTTGTCAGAAAAATCAATGTTAATTAACGGTGGGTGGATAGTCAATTGCTGAATAGTTGGGTCTTGTCAAGTTGGGCAACTTGTCAAGTTATATGACCATGATCATATAGGCTGTTTTGAATATATAGTGTAAATACTTGATTTTTAATTTAACATAAAGATCCAAAATTGAAACACAAACAGGCCCTGTTCCAAAATAGAAACACAAACCATTACAAATTTCCATTACAACCATTACAAATTTCCATTACACAAACCATTACAAATTGAATCACAAACCATTACAAACTTTCATTCGTCATTTTCTTCATTTCATTTTCTTCCTTGTCCTTCTTATCCTTTAGATGCTTAAGCACAACTTCAAGATGGGATGTAATGTTTTACCAGTAACCCCAGGAGTTACAAAGCGAGCAGTAGAACGCTCAGCAGTAGAAAGTTTTACCTAGCAGCATAAACTTTGTAAGTAGCAGTAGAATGTCGGCTGAAATTTCCAAAGGTGGAAAGTCTGCTCAATTGCCCATTTTAAGTTGCGTCACAAATTTGCTCAATTTTATAAAGTTGCCCCATTAAAGTTGCACTTTTTTTAAGTTGCCCATCTTTAAAGTTGGCAATCTTTAAAGTTGCCATTTTGCAAGTCTGACTACCAATGAAGTGATCATTACACCTGTCACTTGCCCCTAAAATTGGATTACCATCCATAATGGCAAAAGTCTTTCATGACTTTTTTGCATTTAATAGCATTAAATGAGAACCATTCATCTACCTCTCAAGCCTATTTTTTGTGCACGATCAGCTTCACAATCAAATGCTTTTTTTATTAGACTACAAATAAAAAATTCAGAAATCAAATAAGATAACTAGTCTCACGTGAAGCAACAGTAATCTATCCGCTATATAAAGCACTCCCAACCAAATCAAAATGTGCGCATTGAATGAGATTAACAACTTAGAATTCCATAACACAGTTAGATTCTTACAATCCTCCAACAAACTTAACCCAAGCCTACTAGTTACTTTTAATTGTCTCTCACCGTAGTAACCTTGTAATTTTGCCCATCATGAATCATAAACTCGTTATTCTTTCAATGTCCAAGCGGCACGTGTTTATGTTTATGTTGTTAATTCATCAGTTGCTCAAGTTTAAAGCGCACCAACAAATGGTATCACAGCGGGTGGATCACTCTTATGATCTAGATCCGTTCTAAAATGACTGCTAATAACTTTTAGCCGTTCTTAAATGACGGCTAATAACATACAACCACCATCCTCTACAAAAACCCTAACATCAAAATCCCCTACATGTTGTTGTCGAGTGTCTCCTTAAACAAGAAAGTTACATTCAACCTTTATGGTGCGAGGATTTGCTCTAACCGCCTATCCACGATCTTTTCCTTCACTCCAACTCAGGACCACCAGTTTTTAAAAACTGGTGGAATCTTTTTGGGAACTTAGTCCCATGCAAGATATAATAACCATATGTTGGGAATTAAATATTCTGAAGTTAGAGTATAGGAAAATACTTTAAGAAGAAGGTACTGCTAGTTCATGATCAAGGTACTGCTAGAACATAAAGGTACTGCTAGAACAAGAAGGTACTGCTAGTTCAAGTAGAAGGTACTGCTAGTTGTAAATGGTACTGCTGATCAGTGAGTCATAGAGCTGCTACAAGGATAAGATCAAAGAAGATATTATTTGTATGAGTCACTCTTATGCAAAAATAATATCTAGATATGTTCTCAGTCAACAAGTTGATGCATGTGCTTTCATTAATTCATTTGAACAACTTGAGAGATATAATCTTTCATACGCTAGCTCGACTTGATCTTTTGTAAGACAAGTGTTGATTAGACATAAAGCAATATTGTAAGAGATCTCTTGGACTATAAAAGAGATCTTAGACTAGTGATTATGTGTGTGAATATACAAACTCATATCTGTTAAGACATAGAACAAACAAAAACATATATCACAAATCTAGAAACATAAGATTCAAGGTCTTTGTAACCCTAGTGATAAACACAAGATCACTCGTATTATTTTGAATAATATTGAATCGTTTAGTGATAAACTTTCTTTGTTCATTGTTAAGTAACAAACATAATTCTTCCATTTCCATAACATACATAACCTTCTAAGTGTGATTAAGTAAATTCCGCGTACTTAATCATATAAACTCAATATATCATTACACACAAAGTATACAAGGTTTAACCACCTTAACCGTGTGTCGAATCCTCTCAGTTGGTATCAGAGCACTCAGGCTGATATAATTGAATTAGAAGAAACAGAAATGGATGCACATGATGCTCAAACAAATGTTGCTGCAAAGTTGCCCATGATCAAACCAAATGAGTTTGAGTTATGGAGGATGAGAATTGAGCAATATTTCATGGTCCAAGATTACACTCTTTGGTATATCATTATATATGGTGATTCTTTTTCACCAAGCTATTCAGATGTTGTCCTAGAAGGTAAAACACTCAGGAATAGAAATACTGGACCAGTTTCAAATGAAGAAAAGATACTGAAGAGAAATGATCAGAAAGCAAGAAATTTGTTGCTTATGACCATTCCTAGTGAACAGATGTTATCTTTTAACAAGTATCTTGATGCAAAAACTCTTTTTGAAGAGATTTGTGCATATTTTGGTGGTAATGAAACTACCAAAAAGACACAGAAGACATTACTAAAGCAACAATTTGAAAACTTTACTGCTTTTAGTAATGAGTCTCTTGATAAGCTATTCTCAAGGTTACACAAGCTTGTCAGTCAGTTGGCTGTGTTGGGTGTTGAGACAGAGAAGGAAGATCTCAACATGAAGTTTTTGAGAAGTCTACCTGATGAGTTCCATACTCATGTTATTGTCTGGATGAACAAACCAGACATTAAAACAATGAAGCTCAATGAATTGTACAACAACTTCAAAATTGTTGAACAAAGTCTTAGAAAGTCTGGAATTTATGGTACTAGTTCTGGGAATGTGGCACTTTTGTCATCTCCTAGTATTGGTAAGTCTGAAGAGGTAGAAGAAGTTGAAGGTGTTTCTAATGCTACTTATGGTGGTCCTTCTACTAGTTCAAAAAAGACTGTTGCAGGACTTGGTGATCCAGCATTCTATGTATTCATGTCTAGTCAATCTAGTGGTTCTTCTCTAAATCATGAAGACCTTGAGCAGGTTGATGGTGATGATTTGGAAGAGATGGACATCAAATGGCAGGTTGCTTTGCTCAGCATGAGGGCCAAGAAGCATTGGCAGAGAACTGGGAAGCAAATTACCATAAATGGTAATGACACTGCTGGGTTTGACAAGAAGAAAGTGGAATGTTTCAACTGTCATAGGTTGGGACACTTTGCTAAGGAGTGTAGAAGCCCAAGGAAGCAAGAAAATAGAAACACATGGTATAAGCAAGATAGGAGAAAAGAAGTTACTGTTGAAGAGCCAAAGGCTATGTTGGCTATTAATGGTATTGGTTATGATTGGAGCTCTATGGCTATTGAAGAGGAAGCACCACCAAATGCTGCTCTTGTGGCCAATGAATTTGCTCTAATGGCCTTTTCTGATTCAGAGGTAAATTCTATTCAAAATTGTACTGAATCATGTCCTAATCTTAAAGCTTATGAAGACCTTAGTAAGAGATTTGATGCTCATAGAGAAGAGCTAATTGATGCTCTTTTTAATTTAGCTAATCACAAAAGAGGTCTAGGTGTTGTAGAAAAACAAGTCTTACATTTTAAAAGTAATGAATCTAATTTTACTAATGACATCAATATACTAAAAAATGACATTAAGATCAGAGATGAGTGTATTGTTGAGTTGAATGATTCATTAGCTAAACACAAAAATGAAAGAGAAAATGTTAAGGTATCTGTGGATGTTTTGGCTCATGCCTCAGATGGATTCAATAAGCTTTGGGAAGCTCAAGTAATTGATAAGGTTAATTCTGGTGTTGGATTTAAATCTGTCCCCCCACCATACAGAGGTGTTCATTCACCTCCAGGTATTGATTTAGCACACACAGGATTAGCTGAGTTTCAAGAACCAATCATGGAATATGGTTCTAAGGCCACTAAGAGTCCTAAGATAGAAAAGGTAAGTAAAAGTTTAGATAAAACTTTATCTTATCAGGACAAGGTGTCCTTTGTTAAGAAAGGAGATGCTATAGTTGTTGAGGATTGTACAACTGATAGTGATGATGATGAACAGGTTATGTCTAAACCTGTATTGGTTAAGAAAGTAGGAACAAGTGTTCCTAAGATAGTCAATCACAACACTAACAGGCCTAAGTCAAATGTTAAGACTGTTAGGAAACCAGTTAGATATTGTGAACAATATAGAACTACAAACAAGCCCAGAGGTAACCAAAGGAATTGGAACAACCTCAAGTCTAACCAATTAGGTGATGACTTTGCTTTTTACAACAAAGCTTGTTATACATGTGGTAGTTTTGACCATCTTGCAGCTTTCTGCAACCAATGGGTAACTGGGTATGAAAACAATAGGGTGAACTACAAAAGGCAAACTCCTCACACTCACTCTAACACTCATAGAACAAATCCCAGAACAGTCTCAAACAAGTCTGGACCAAAAGGTCCTGATAGACAAAAAGGTCCTACTAATACATACAAAAAGGTACTGCCAGTACAAATAAAAGGTACGGGTAGAACAAAAGGTACTGTTAGATATTTGATGACTGTTAACCCAAAATCAACAGCTAAGGATGCAAAAACAACTTTCAAACATGCATCTACAACTGTTCTAAGGCCCATTCAAACAAAAGCAGTGGTCCACAAACAAATTTGGAGACCAAAGGGTGTGACTTCAAAGCTAGCTGTCACTTCTGCTAAGCATGTTACTCACCCTGCTGCTAAGGGTAATAGGGCAAATGCTGCTAAGGCCTCAGCATGTTGGATTCTTAAATCCAATGTTGCATCAACAGTCCTTAAAAGATTAAATTACATTGATGCAAGAGGCAGATCCAAGTTAGTAATGGCTTGGATCCCCAAAAAAAACTAACACTCTTATTTGTGTGCAGGAACATTCATCTGATAAACAAGAAGATCAAGGATACTCAGATAGTGGATGTTCAAGGCACATGACAGGCAACATGTCTTGTCTTTCAGATTTTCAATCTTTCAATGGAGGATATGTTACCTTTGGAGGTGGTTTTCGTGGCAAAATTTCTGGTAAAGGTACAATCAAAATCGGAAATTTAGATTTTGAAGATGTGTACTATGTACAAGAACTAAAGTATAATCTTTTTAGTGTCTCACAAATGTGTGACAAAAAGAACAATGTTCTCTTTACTGACACTGAATGTCTTGTTCTATCTAAGGATTTTAAGATGCCTGATGAAAGTCAAGTGCTTCTTAGAATTCCTAGAAAGGCCAATATGTATAGTATTGATATGAAGAACATTATTCCTAAAAAGGATTTAACTTGTCTTGTTGCAAAAGCCACATTGGATGAATCAATGTTATGGCATAGAAGGCTTGGTCATATTAATTTCAAAACCATAAATAAAATTGTTAAGAATGGTTTGGTAAGAGGTTTACCTCACAAAAGATTTGAAAATGATCAAACATGCATTGCTTGTCTAAAAGGCAAACAACACAAAGCCACTTGTAAGCCCAAGATTTTTAACTCTATCAATCAGTCATTGTTTATGCTTCATATGGACTTATTTGGACCTGTTTCAGTAAGGAGTATGCAACATAAGAAATATTGTCTTGTTATAACTGATGACTATAGCAGATTTACATGGGTTTTTCTTTTTAGTGTCTAAGGATGAGACATCAAACATCCTTAAGACTTTCATAACAGAAATAGAAAACCTAGTAAGCAAGAAAGTAAAAGTCATTAGGTGTGATAATGGGACAGAATTCAAAAATAGAGTTATGGATGATTTCTGCAAAGAAAAAGGTATTAGGAGAGAATATAGTGTTGCTAGAACTCCTCAACAGAATGGAGTGGCTGAAAGAAAGAATAGAACACTAATTGAAGCTGCTAGAACAATGTTAGTTGATTCTAAGCTACCTATAATCTTTTGGGCAGAGGCAATTAATACTGCTTGCTATGTTCAAAATAGAGTTTTAGTTGTGCAGCCTCACAATAAGACATCATATGAACTCTTTAATGGTAGAACTCCTGCAATAGGATTTCTTAGACCTTTTGGATGTCATGTGACAATTCTCAATACCTTAGACCATTTAGGAAAATTTGATGGTAAAGCAGATGAAGGTTTCTTTGTTGGATATTCTCTTGTTAGCAAAGCTTTTAGAGTTTACAACTTAAGAACTGAGAAAGTACAAGAAGAACTACATGTGGAGTTTCTGGAAAACAAATCCAATGTAGTAGGCCAAGGACCAAAATGGATATTTGATCTTGAATATCTAACAAATTCTATGAATTATATACCTGTTGTTGCAGAAACTAATGATTTTTCAGGTTCACAAGCAACAAATGAGGCAGAGTTAGAAAAAGATCAACATGATGGCACAATGCCAATATGGTCAAATGCAAGTGTGGAATCAACTTTAACAAATGATGTATCTTCTTCTAGTAAAGCTAAAGGAGATGTTGAAGATGACAACAAGGATGATGGAACAAAGGAACAACTCAATATTTCAAATATTGATGGTACTGCTGACACAGAGCAAGGTACTGCTAGTATCTATAAAGGTACTGTTAGTACATTTGGAGGTACGGCTAGTTCATTTGAAGATACTGCTGGTCCTTCAAATTCAAGAGAAGCATAGTTCCAAGAAGATGAAGTGGATTTGGGTAATCTTCCACCATCTTATCAAGTTCCTTCTACACCACACACAAGAATTCACAAAGTTCACTCCCTGGATAATGTGATTGGAGATGTACAATCTGGTGTGAAGACAAGGAGACAACTGGTCTCTTCAGACCAATAAGGGATTCTTGATGTCCTTTATGCTTCAAAACAGCATGAGGTTTCAAACTCTTGCTTGTTTGTATGTTTTCTCTCTCAAAAGGAACCAAAGAACATTCTTACAGCCCTAGATGATTCAAGCTAGGTAGAGGCTATGCAAGAAGAGCTTCTTCAGTTCAAGATTGAAAAGGTTTGGGTGCTAGTTGATTTACCTAGGAATGAAAAGGTGATTGGCACTAGATGGGTTTTTAAGAACAAAAGGGATGAAAGAGGGATAGTTATTAGAAATAAGGCTAGATTAGTAGCCCAAGGGTACACACAAGAAGAAGGGATAGATTATGATGAAGTTTATGCTCCAGTAGCAAGGATTGAGGCAATTAGGCTGTTTCTAGCTTATGCTTCATTTTTAGGCTTCACAGTCTACCAAATGGATGTCAAGAGTGCATTTTTATATGGTACAATTGGAGAAAAGGTGTATGTTTCACAACCTCCAGGCTTCATTGACCCTGACCATCCAAACAAAGTGTACAGAGTAATGAAAGCTCTATATGGCCTACATCAGGCACCAAGAGCTTGGTATGCAACACTTGCTTCCTATTTATTAGAAAATGGATTTCAAAGAGGAAAGATTGATCAGACACTTTTCATCAAACAGCACAAGAAGGATCTTCTGTTAGTGCAGGTGTATGTGGATGACATTATCTTTGGATCTACAAGGAAGGAAATGTGTTTAGAATTCGAGAAGCTTATGCATGATAAGTTTCAGATGAGTTCTATGGGAGAACTCTCATTCTTTTTGGGTTTGCAAATTAAACAATCATCTGAAGGCATTTTTATCTCTCAAGATAAATATGTTGCAGAAATTCTTAGAAAGTTTCAATTTGCTGATTCAAAAATGGCAAGCACACCAATGGACTCAGAGAAGCACCTTCTGAAAGATGAAGATGGAAAGAATGTAGATATACACACTTACAGATCTATGATAGGCACTTTGATGTATCTTACATCATCTAGACCTGACATCATGTTCCCTGTTTGTGTTTGTGCAAGATTTCAAGTAACTCCAAAGGTTTCTCATTTAACTGCAGTCAAGAGAATTTTTAGATATCTTAAAGGACAACCAAGGTTGGGTATATGGTATTCTAGAGACTCTCCTTTTGACTTAGTAGCATTTTCGGATAGTGATTATGCTGGTGCTAGCTTGGACAGAAAGTCAACAACTGGAGGATGTCAATTCCTTGGATGTAGACTTGTCTCATGGCAGTGTAAGAAGCAAACAAGTGTGGCAAATTCAACAACTGAAGCTGAATATATAGCTGCTGCAAGTTGTTGTGCTCAAGTCTTATGGCTTCAAAACCAACTTCTTGACTATGGGTACAATTTCTTAAACACTGTTATTCATATTGATAATAGTAGTACAATTTGTATTATTAGAAATCGAGTGCAACATTCTAAAACAAAACACATTGAAATTAGACATCACTTTATTAGAGATTGCAATGAGAAAAGATTAATTCAAGTAATGAAAATTGCTTCAGATTATAATTTTGCAGATCTACTTACAAAAGCTTTTGATGTTGGAAGATTTGAGTACTTGGTAGCAAGTATTGGAATGCTTAATCTTTAAAATTTTCAAATGATGTGTTTATGTACATAAAGTTTTGTTGGTACTGCTGGATTTATAAGGCACTGCTAATATATCAAAAATGTAAATTGTGTTATTCATACAGTTGGTTCTATGCTTATTCTAATGCAAGACAAGTACTTTGTACATTGTTCTTTTGGTTTTAGACTAACTATTTCAGGTATGAATATGTGAACACAAAGGAGATTTCAAGTGAAATGGGAGCAGCAGAATGCTTATCCAATTGCTAACATAGTAGGTTTATGATGGACTGAGTTTAGGAATTTAAACTCCTTAAAACTTCTTTCTTGAAACCTAGTTATGATATTTCACATTGAATTAATGACTTAGTTGATCAGATAGTAACTGATGCAACTCACTTTCTATCATTTTATACTTTCAAGTATAATGAGCAAGTCTAAGGACATCTGATAGAAAGAACAACTAGTAAAAGTGAATCTAACACTTGTGTTAGAGGCAAAAATTGCTATGAGCTGGAAACCCTGTCAAGAAAGCCTTTTGAATAGGTTTATCTTTACACAGGCAGTTATTTATAACTGAAAAATATTGGTTCTCACACAACCAGAGGTTGCTTTAAACCGAAATTTTGATTAAGTGTCTGTTACACACTTAATCCTTTCAAAATGGTTGGAAGCAGTATGATTTTTCAATTCTAAAATCATGAACATACTGCTAAGGAAAAAGTTTCTTAAACAAGGTTTTTCAAGGATTCACAAAAACCATCCATTGATGGATCATGAATCGAAATGTCCACTGATTCACCTCTCATAGGAGTTAACACACCTAGAAGTGATGAGGGCAGCAACTTAAACTTTTAAGGAATTGATGGCTTCATGTACAATATTGTCTGACAACAAGTTCACATTGATAGATCAGTCAAAGGTACATAGTGAGATCTTCCAAACGAGGGGAGGATGAAACAAAAGTTATTTGCTTCAGGGGAGGTTACAATCTCAGGGAAGGAAATATTTGCCTAGAAAAGGACGAATAATCCAATAGAAGGAAGGAGAAGATAAGAGCATACAAGATGATGACATAGAGGTTGAAAATGACAAGAATAGATCATATATTCAGAAGGGATGAAGCATTCCTAAAGGAGAAAGTTCTATCTAGATCAAACAAAGGAAAGTTTCAATTCAGTTCATTATGTTTGTTCATCACTTGCAAAGGCATGCTGATAGATGATTTCACTTGTTGAAATCATTGCCTCTTACAATTCCTCCATCCAAGGAAATTGCACCATCTTTTGGTTCAATGTTTTGATATTGCTGAAGTCAAAGAAGAACAAAGCAGATCAGTTCAGATTCATGAAGTGTTTGAAAGATCTTCTCAAGTCCTCATTTAATTCAGAAAACATGTTTGAAATGTTTCACATGTTTAGGGGAGGATTGTTGGGAATTAAATATTCTGAAGTTAGAGTATATGAAAATACTTTAAGAAGAAGGTACTGCTAGTTCATGATCAAGGTACTGCTAGAACATAAAGGTACTGCTAGAACAAGAAGGTACTGCTAGTTCAAGTAGAAGGTACTGCTAGTTGTAAATGGTACTGCTGATCAGTGAGTCATAGAGCTGCTACAAGGATAAGATCAAAGAAGATATTATTTGTATGAGTCACTCTTATGCAAAAATAATATCTAGATATGTTCTCAATCAACAAGTTGATTCATGTGCTTTCATTAATTCATTTGAACAACTTGAGAGATATAATCTTTCATACGCTAGCTCGACTTGATCTTTTGTAAGACAAGTGTTGATTAGACATAAAGCAATATTGTAAGAGATCTCTTGGACTATAAAAGAGATCTTAGACTAGTGATTATGTGTGTGAATATACAAACTCATATCTTTTAAGACATAGAACAAACAAAAACATATATCACAAATCTAGAAACATAAGATTCAAGGTCTTTGTAACCCTAGTGATAAACACAAGATCACTCGTATTATTTTGAATAATATTGAATCGTTTAGTGATAAACTTTCTTTGTTCATTGTTAAGTAACAAACATAATTCTTCCATTTCCATAACATACATAACCTTCTAAGTGTGATTAAGTAAATTCCGCGTACTTAATCATATAAACTCAATATATCATTACACACAAAGTATAAAAGGTTTAACCACCTTAACCGTGTGTCGAATCCTCTCAGTTGCTCATATGTGAAGCAAAAAATGGTGGATCATCATAGGCTATTAAAGGGGTAGAGTGTGGTGGATCAAGACAATAAAGGATGAAAATCCATGATTTCTCATCCTTGTTACTGCCCTGCCCGGAAGCACAAAGGACATTGTTGTCGGCTACTTAGGACTGATCTGGAATGGAAAAGCTACTTAGGATTGAATATAACTCAAGCACTAGTCTATATCTGTACTTCATCAACATCATTAGAATTAGGATATGATTGCCATAAGTGTATTAACATTTCAGTTTCCTTTAATTTTTATGTATTTACTTATGGGAAAATGATGCCGACTTAATAGTGAAGGGGCTTAATAGTAAAAATTTTAAAGTTTCCAAGAAAAGAAAGTAGGTACCTTTCCTACTTTCTGTATTTACTTATTTAGTTATTATTTATTTTTATTTTTTTCATTATTAAACCACATATTGTACGCCTTCCAAAAAAACCACATATTGTTTCTGTAATCATGGTGGGTATAGGGGTTTGGTTTGCGGGTTTATCGTCAGAAAAGTCAATGTTTGATAGTGAATTGGTGAATAGTTGGGTCTTGTCACGTTGGTCAACTTGTTATAAAAGCTGCTCCCTTAGTGTCCACTAGCTTACAACACAAATACACAAGCAATTATTAAATTTGGGCAACTTGTATTAAAAATTTGGGCAACTAGTTATAAAATGGTAAAAGTGAACCCCCCCAATAATAGTATGACCCCATAAGTTACAAAGCGAGCAGTAGAACCCTCAACTTAAAAGATGTCATCTTTTAAGTTGCCCGTTTTTTAACTTGCATATCTTTTAAGTTGCCCATTATTTTAAGTTGCCCAAGTTGTTGGTTGCCCATCTTCTAAGTTGCCCCTTTGTTTAGTTGTGGACCATATTGTCCTGTTTCTAGTAGTTTACTTGCTGCTTTATGCGTTTATGAGTATTGGATTGTATGGAACTTCTATCTGGTGTGGAACTGATGTATGTGCATTATGCTTGGTACTATATGGGTGTTGATATGATTACCGTTAGTGTATTACTCCGTAATATTTAAGTTTCCTTTGCTTTTGTATGTATTTATTTATTTATTATTTTTTTTTCATGCCATTTATTACAACAACAAACCAACCAAGAAACTGTCCATAGTTAAACCACATATTGTTTGTCCTTTCCGGTGACGGTCCAACATTTATTCCCTCGGGCCAATAATAACGAACCCGATCCCAAATCATCCCAAATTTCACAAACAACCAGTTGGTAATATTGAGTTTGTAAGTTTATTATTCACTAAGCATGAGATACACCTAGTTGTTGCGTCAACTCATTGTACATGGAAAGTCAATAATTGGTAAAAGGATATTCGAGACTTTTTTGTACATCTTCAATTCACATCTATTACTTTTGGCGCGCGCCTTTGTCCCTTTCCCGCCCAAAGTGTTGGGAACCTTTAATCTAACTCTCCAGCCTATTTATACGTATGCATTATATACCAAAACACACACACAAACACATATATCCCTTTCAATTGAAAGAAAACATAAACAATGGCAGCAAATAATGGCAACTTTCAAAATGATGCTGAAGAGTACGAGTGGGTGTTAAACAACAAATTGCTGTTTGACGCAGTGTTTAATGCTTTCGGGTATGAACCGATTGCAGAATATGGGTCGTATAGGCAGGTAGATACGTGGATGAGGGGTCAAATTTTGAACTGGCTGCATGCGTAAGACTTTTACTGGGATGAGGTTTGGGAGTGAATGATTATGGGGAGGAGGAAGAAGACGAAGAGGAAGATGAAGATGAAGAGGAGGAGGAAGGTGAAGAGGATGTGGTGGCTCAAAGTGAGTTACTGGTGCAGCAAAATGAAGACGATCAGCAGCAAAATGTGGTGGAGCAGCAAAATGTGGTGGTGCCTCAAAACAAGGGGGAGCAACAAGGTGGGTTTCACGACCCTTATAATCTAGAAAAGAGGATTACCGATCTTGAAATTGTGTTTAAACGACTCAAGGAAAGGGAAGAATATGATGGAAAGCAGGGAAGAGAGCTCCGGTTCTAACAAGTTGGGGTGAAATGCATTGAAGCAGTTTAGTATGACGTTGTTTTTATGTTTCTAGTATGTTTAGTATTTAGGTTGGATAATTAAATTAATATTTGTTTGTACCTTTTACAAAAATATCAATGAATTATTTGATTTGCCGAAGTCAACAAACCAAAATTTGTGTAAGGGTAAGTGGTGCAAAAAATATCACCAACTATTAGTGTAGTTTTAACCAAAAATTGCATAAGGGTAAGTGGTGCAAAAAAAGGGTTACGAACAATTAGTTAGGCAACCCTGAGTATGTACTAGCACCATTTATTATTTTGTACTTTGAGTACAATATATTCTTCTGAACGACTGACAACACCTTATATACTAGTACCATTTGTTGGGCAACCAATTTATGTGATTACTATAAGTGTATTAAGATTTCAGTTGCCTCTAATTTTTACGTATTTATTTGTTTATTTAGTTTTTGTTTATTTTTATATTTTTTTAATTCCGTTTAAAACAACAAACCAACCAACATTTTTACTAACCGTAACGGTTAATTTTTTTTCCAATGAAATTAAAGGGGCTCAACTGTTCAATGAAATTACAATAGGTACACCCCTAGTAAATCGACACAAATGTTCAGTTACTAATTACAATAGTTAAAGGGCCACCACCCTAACGGTTATATTTTGTAAGTATTTAAGGCACGCTTCACCAACAAAACATATCATCGTTATTATCTATCAACCACTAAAAAAAGAAAATATGGACCGGCCAACTTTAGAAGAACTAGCAAACACAACAAACTCTCACCGTATGTCAGACATGTGGCTAATTGTAGATCCAAGAGGAGACCGAAAGAGATTTTCAAATAGCAAGAAAACTTTTTGATGTTGTTAAAGATCTGAATGATAGTATGGAGAAGAGGCAAGCTATTATTAATGACTTGAAATTCGATAAGAGTCTGCGTGGCGTGGAAAGTGCAGCATTCTTCAACGTCGTTCAAGAAAAGGAACTCACCTTGAAGATGAAACTCGAAATTGACTGTAAGGAAGCACAGTTTTGGACATTCAAAAAAAGGGCATTCCTTGAAAAGATAAAGAAACTTTGTTGAAGGTTTTATTGTTAGATTCCACCATATGATATCGTGACTTTAGTGTGTTTAATTTAAAAGTAGTAATGTTTCGTATCTGTGTATGATAGGATGCATGAAATATTTTGTATCAATCATTTCGCTATGTATCAATTATTTGGCTATGCGTTAGAGTTTTCGAATTCGTGTGATTTATGAGCGCGTGAAACTAATAATGATATCCAATTTGATTTTTAAACCCTAATTCAAGCGATTTGGGGTTTTTAATCCGTTCAGACAAGAAATTACACAACAAACCATGCACTTACAAACCAAGCAGTATATTCCACCACTTACATAGTGAGCAGTAGAACCCTCTCAGCAGTAGAAATCTTAGCCTAGCAGCAGGAACTTTCTAACAAGCGGTAGAATGACTGTTCACGAGTAGTAGTAAGTTCCCCAATTTTGTAAAGTTGCCCAATTTTAAGTTGCCCATTTTTTAGTTGCCCATATATTAAAATTTTTTCCATGTAGGCTGCGCTACAGTACACACAAGTACATCATCTTTATCTTATTTTAATGCCACTTGATAGGTGTAATAATCAGATTCAATGAGAATCCTGTATATATGTGTCATATTTGCCAGTGACAAAATATTGTGTGTGCTTGTAGATGGTTGTACTTAGGGCAACTAGATTTTTAAAAAACTCTTCAGCATATACAACGCAAACAACACAGGCCAAAAAAAAGGGGAAAAAATGAATTCTTGCACAACAAATAAGTTCAAGGTGTTTATACGGTATGAAGAGAATGTGATTGCCGTTTTACTTCCAAATGCCATCAACTTTGGCAATCTTGTGAAATAAGTATGGAAGAAGTTGAATGGTAACGAATTGGGTTTTTTATACAGTTCGGATCTAATTAGGGCTTTATGAGCGCCAAGTTACAAAGTTGACCTTTCACTTTCAAACTGAACAGTTGGATTTCAATAGTTGCAGCAGCAGAAGGTTTTTCCTGGTAGCAGAATCTTTTGATGCTAGCAGTAGAATGTCTACTGACTATTTCTCCACCTTTTTCCAAAGGTGTGGAGTCTACTCAACTGCCGTTTACCAGCAGTAGAAATTTTATAATGTTGCCCATTTTTTAAGTTGCCCTTTTTTTTAAAGTTGCCCATTTTTAAAGTATTGCCCTTATTTTTTAAACGTTGCCAAATTTTGCCATGTAGGTTGCGCTACATTTCACACAATTACATCTACTTAATTTTAAATTTTATTTTAATGCCACTTGATAGGTCTAATCATAATCAATGAGGCTCCTATATATTCTTCTGAACGGCTGGCTATGATTACTGAAATCTTGTCAAGCCACAACGCTGGATCCATTTAAAGTTACCCATTTTTAAGTTGCCCATTTTCTAAGTTGCCCATGTTTTAAATATTGCCCATTTTTTTTAAAGGTTGCCAAATTTTGCCATGTAGGTTGCTCTACAGTTAACACAAGTACATCAACTTTATTAAATTTTATTTTAATGCCACTTAAACCTGTAGGTGTAATCATAATCAATTAGACTCCTATGTGTCATCTACTTTATTTATTGTTTCTACTTTGCAAAGCATACATTCTAAAGTTTTTAAAACGGAAAAATGTTGTATTTTTTAATATAAATACGCAACAATCTTTTAGAAAATAGGTAACCAAAAAAGCACAGCAATCTTTTACTAATTACAAAACCCTAGTATAGTAACATAAAAAAAAAGAAGAACAAAACAGAAAAAAAAATTAGAATCTACGAAATTAAAAATAAAGTACACAACAATCTTTAAGAAAATAATTACACTACAAAATATTGTGGTTTTTGGGTGAGAAGTCGCTTAAAAGAAGTCGTTTGATTACATGCATGCCATTTGAATAACCAGACTGAAGTCAGCATTACTTTTGTCTATATACCACTTAGTATAGTTACAAATTTTCCATGTTTGGGTTGCAGATATTTTCCACGTGTCCGACAAAATAGTGATAATACTGTTGTGTTATTTGCTCTTACTTATGGATATTTTGGTCATTTTAACCCAAGTTGTAAGCGCGTCTTCCAGCTTACAAGTTGGGCAGTAACAAATATGAAGGCATCGTTTTCATCCTTTGTTGTTTGATGTTGTAGGGAGTCTTTTGATAATCGGGTCCAACTTTATGCAATGAATTGCCCCCTGTATCTCCCTAGCAACGTGTGCCCTTCTCATTCTATATCTCCCTTCCGTTGCACTATATCTCCTACCCATGGTTGTCATCTCTATCAACCATTAAACATACATGCTTTTTACCACTTTTATGGCCAACGAGAGCCTGATTGGTAGTAAGGCTTTCGTCGTCCATGCGACCTTTAAAAATAAAAGTCGTTACTCTTGACCGCATGGTCCGGGTAAGCTTTTTTCTTGGCCATGTCAGTGGTATTGAGAATGCTTGTAATGGAAGGATGGAGGGTGGGCAGTTGAGGCGCCTTTCTGCACAAGAACGGTTAGAAATTCACCATATTTTATGGAAAGGGGGTTTAGATGAGTGGGATTTGTAGAGCGTTATGGTTTAGGGTTATTAGTCGTCATTTAAGAACGACTAACTGCTATTAGTAGTCATTTAAGAACATGTCTTGGCTGTGAGATGACCCTCTTGACGCTGCTTGCTAACCCACGCAATGTGTGAGTACATACTTGAATTAACGAGTATGTAAATGATGATCATCAGCAAATGACGTTTTGTCATTGAGTGAAGACCTTGGTTATCATATATGGTAAACAACATTATATTGTTATTCAGGAACCAGTTGTAAAAAATGGATAACATCTTCAACTTCTCTAAAACGGTTGTTAGTATCACAACTTTGTGTTAAATGTCTTTATTGTTTTCTGTGGGGTTGTTGGGCCTTCTTTCGTTGTAATAACCTTTTATATAGGAGGAACCACTGTTGTGTCACGTGTGAACAGTGAATTTGACTGGTCTTATGCTCTAGGCACGTGCCTAAACTTGTAGCTTG